>CM027853.1:49932579-50180890 GCA_016097595.1 Eucalyptus pumila
CTGCTGGCACAAGCAACATCGCCGCCATGGAGGAGAACTGTGAAGTTATGTATTTGTCGTAACTAATTCTACCTTTGCCCGTTAGACAAAGCCTTGCACATTGGGTGTATGATAATCGAAGTCAAAAGTATAAACCTTTACCAAGTCAACATTTCACAAGCCGAGAGATTTGCTCTTTAAAAAAACTACGTTTTCCCTCAATCACACATCTGATTGATGGATGACAAGTTATAAACATCATTCATATGCAAACTTAACTAAATTTTGTGTAGATGAATTTTAAGCTTGTGATTCATCAATCAGGTATGAAGGAAAACATGCCCCCTAAACAAAAAGTCAATAATTGCAAGCTATGTGTAAAGAGTTTCACAATCATGGGAAGCTTCTCCAGTAATCCTGCAAACTGGGGTTGATGAACTTCTGATGTGGCTATTTCCTTCCTACGTTTTGATCATGTTTTTGAAGAGTAACCATTTTTATCGTTCTAATGAAACGTGCAGATAATTGGGCTTCTTGTGCCTTAGCGCGCAAGTCAGAAATTTCCCATAAAAATTCACTAGAATGACTATTGAAATTTCGCATACATGTTTAAGATTAAATTGGTAAAATTAAAAAAGTTTAGACCTAAATTAGCATCCTTATAATAGGATTAGAATTGATTTGATAATTACCCCTGAAATAATTTCAAACTCAAGATCTAGAAACACTTTTTAATTAACCGGCCAGGGTTGCAAGTTCGCTGATCAAACTAATATGGAGTAACATGAACTAAAACAACGATAAATTCGAGGCTATTGTCATGCCATTCTTTACATAATCAAAATAGTTTATATGAAAAAGGAATAAGAGCAAGAAAGTGACAAACGCCCAACACAAGAACAAGAAACCACAGGCACACACCTCCAAGGTTCAACTCCACAAACAGGCAAATAACATATGAA
This sequence comes from Eucalyptus pumila, assembly GCA_016097595.1. Classification (NCBI taxonomy): domain Eukaryota; kingdom Viridiplantae; phylum Streptophyta; class Magnoliopsida; order Myrtales; family Myrtaceae; genus Eucalyptus; species Eucalyptus pumila. Next base: position 49,933,521 of record CM027853.1, read on the forward strand.
AGCATCCTTTTTCCTTCTTTTCCCTTTTGAATCATTCCGCCTCCTCGGAAGCACTTTGATCATCGGACTCGTCACTAGAAAAAGGATACCCAATCCCATGCCTGTTGCTAGGGAATACCATGAAAACCGCGCTAGAAATGGCGCCGATCACCGGAGGCAGAGCCTGGAGCAAGACCTTCTGCTCCGACTTGAACGATGGGTAGAAGCACTCCACAGTGTTTGGGTCCAGTAGGGTCACCGCTGCGAAAACCGTCGTCGAGAGCAATGCATGCACAAAGTCGCCGACCCGGAGCTTGTACTTGGACAAGTCAACCGTGCGGGAATACTCAGTTGATGAGGGCCACAGTCCTTTAGCAGTGGCAATGCCATAGTGGATCATACCGTCAGAGCCGGTGAAGCTGTCGGTGAAGCAAGAGAAGGCGCACGAGAAGGCGCATGCACCGACGAGGAGGCCGCTGAGGTATTTGTTGAAGGTGTGGCATTGGCCATTGTTGGTCAGGACGGGGTTGAGGAACTGGAACATGAAGACCGTCCCAGTCGGAAGGAGCTTGATGAGGTTCCCTAGGGATGCGAATGTCGTGCCGCTGATGCCCCGGGGCTTGGACGCATTACTCTTGGATTTCAAATAGCTTGTGAGAGCCATATCTTGCAAAAACGTGAGCTGATTTTGCTGTAGTTAACGATAGTGAATCGGGACTGCAAGTTCTAAGTGTTTGGGTGTGATGAGATGCTTCTTTCGTGTTGGGAGGCATTTTATAGTACAGAAATAGGGAGGGAAGAGAGGGGATTGCTTCTACGAAACATGAGAGAGGTGGCTTTTTAGAGAACGGTTTTGCTTTTACTCTTGGAAACGAGTTGGTCTGCATCTCTAATCCGAGGCGTTAAGCTTGGACTGCCAGGCTCGTAAATGGTTTGAGGCTTGCGCCTTATGTAGTTGGTAGATACATTGCTTCCTCAGGACAATTTTCTTGAAATCTATTTACAAGAGATGTATTAAAACTTAAGGAAAGGGAAATGAAATATAGAGCGTCAGGACAGGTCACCTTTTTCCTTCTTCTCTTGATTGTTGTGGCGATGTCTAGCACTTGATGCACAAAGGGATGAAAAATTGACCATTTTATTCATAGAGTCCTTAAAGCCCCATCTCTCATCTAGAAATGAAAACACTCGGATCACTCTCTATGCCATGGACCAAGTCACGTCTTCTTCACCCACATTCCTATCTGACCCTAAGGCATTCTGTGCGGCATCGGAGCCATCGACTATGTTGTTTCGACATGGTGGTTGAGAAGCATGTTCGGCATCACGGTGATCGACATTCTCCACTTGACGGAGGAGGGTTGGAGGAGGTACAGTCAATGGACAGGCCAGGGGACGGTGCATACGCGAGTGCCCAAGCCAGGATCGTCATTGCATTTCCCATTAATACATATCAATTTGCTGGCACGGTCATTGAGCGTTCGGCATGGGCTGTCACAAGAGGAGATGGGGCTTCCCGACGGTGGAGGCGGGGGTATGTTTGATGAAGGTGCACCACCACATATATGAGTGTATTGGTTTGGATCGTCATTGCATATTCCATTGATGTAAACCTAGGGCTTGCTCGGTAACGTGCCAAACAGTGTCAGATTTTATTATTTTGTTCTCTGGAAAAAAAAAAAAAAAACAAAAGTCCGTTTTTGTTCTTAGGAATAGATTTGAAACATAATTAATAAATAAAAAATAGTTATTTATTATTTTTGGAAACAATTCTATAATCAAGCTACTATTACTTTTTCTTTTTCTTTTCTTTCTTTTTCTCTTTCTCTTCTTCTTCCTCTAACTAGTGGCCAATTATAGTGATGGTTGGTGATTAGCCAAATGAGGTCTGATGACCTCGCTGGAGCCTTGCTGAAGTTGGGTGAAGTTAATCCTCACTATGGCTGGGCTCGGCTCGTCGAGCCAAGGTGGGGCTTGACCTCATTGGGGGTTAGCAAGGCTTCCCCAAGGCCAACAAGGTCATCGACCCTCATCTGGCCAATCCTGGCCATTGCCTTGGCCAATGATTGACTAAAGCAAGAAGAAGAAAAAAGGAAAAAAAGAAAAGAAAAAGAGAAAAATGTAATAAGAGTGTTAAATAATTAAAAGAAAACTGTTTGGACTAAAATTTTTTAGGGTTGTATCAAACGCATTTATATCCTAAGAATATAAATTTTGTACAGTTATAAAATACTCTTAAATAATCAGAAACTCGTCTCGGGAACAAAAATGAGAAAAAATCATTTTTGATAAAAAAATTATTCTCAATAATAAAATGATTATCAAATGTATTCTTATTGGCAAGCACGGTCATTGGGCGTTCAATAATGGTAGTTGCATGAAGAGATTACACGTTGAAAATTGTCAAAAAGTTTAGAATTTAACTAATATAATTGAAAAATTTATAACTGAATTAATTATTTTAGACCAGATTTAGGACTTTTTAGACAACTTTCCCATACTAGATGGTAGTGATGGTGTGGTGGAGAAGGGTGAAAAGGTGCTGTGTGTGCAAACAAAAGGGCAATAATGCCAATTACTTCCAAATTGCCAGCATAATTGCTTATCGAGATGTCTTGCATGGTACCACCAAACTTGGCGATCGCAATTCGCATTGAATAAAATTTTTTGACGCCATTCGCAATTTCCTTCATCCCTGGTCAAACAAAAAGTCCTCCAATTTCTTTCAATCAAACCTTGGTTGGAGGTTTGTGAAGGTAGATATCATCTACATGCAAATTTAACTAAAAATAGATGTAATATTTGTCCATTATTTGTAACCTGATGAGTGGAAGATTGATTAGAGTAAATTTCTTCTTTTTCTCTATACTAACTGCATCTGCCGTTGATCATTACAATTTGTTTATTAGATTTTAGGTTTTTTGTTCACTTCAATCTCTTGTGAGTATTTAGATAAGTAACATCTCAACTACTATCACAAGAACCATCACCATAGAGAAAAATTGAAAATCACGTATCTCTCGTCACAAGCTCTAATGAGTATTTAGATAAGTATCATCTCAACTACTATCACAAGAATCATCAACATAGAGAAAAATTGAAAGTCATGTATCTCTCGTCACAAGTTCTCTTAGACTTATGTAATTTACCTATTTGTGTCGATTGAAGGAAGACTCGCACCTCAGGTGTCAGTCAACATTTCTCGATCCAAGAGAACGATTTCCTGCTATGCAAGGAAAAGGAAAAAGAGAAAAGCCATAATTCCTCCAATCATGAATTTGATTGGTGGTTTACAAGTTTTGAACATCATCCATATGCAAACTTAACTAAATATAAATATAGATGATGTCCATGTCTATAACCCACCAATCTAGCAACTCATTGGAGGAATCCAATCAAGGATGGAGAAAATCTTGCCCCCAGAAAAAAAAAAAAAAAAAAAGAAGTCAACAATGCCATGCATTATATTTAGAGAGTTTCACAAATTATAAAAAGAGTCCGGCTGTTTATGGTCTTTACCAAATTGGGCTAAAATACAAAGTGGGCTGTTCTGAATGAAGCCCAATCCAAAACTTGTCTCTAGGAAAATACATCTCCCAGTCATGGAAAATTTCTGGGCCAGTAACTATGTTAATTGGGGTGATGAACTCTTGATATGGCTATTTCCGGGCCAGTAACTATGTTTATGAAGGGTGATGATCATTAACTTCTTCTAATGAAACTGGCAAAGTCGTATCTCAAACTACTCCATTCATCATGTCGATTATGCGAGCCCATACAGCTGATTAGGTGTACGCAAGAAAGCGGGGCGAAGATCTATTTGCACAAGCAAAATTTTAGAGTCCAAAAGACAGTTTTGGGTCAAAATAAGTGGATGAGACCCATAAGCCATATATGGATCGGGCCATTTTGGATCTTAATGCATAAGGCCCACGAAATATTTTTTGCTTATTACCTAATTTACAGAGGGTTGTCATGGAGATAATTTCGAATACGAGATCTTATGCTTCTTAATTTACCCGTCAAGGTTATAAATTCGCTGATCAAGCTACTGTGGTGTAACATAAACTAAAAAACAATGACAAGTGCAAGACCCTCGTCTTGCCACTCTTCACGTAACCATATGATATTATGAAAAGGCCACACCACACCAAACCTAGACACCACAAGTACGCAACTCAAAGGAAGTACAACGCCTTCCTAAGTGACCAGCAAATGACAAATAAAAGCTTTTTTCTTTTATCTTTTGAATCATTCCTCCTCCTTGGTAGTACTTTGATCATCGGACTCATAACTAGAAGAAGGATACCCAATCCCATGCCTCTTGTTCGGGTATACCATGAAAACCGCGCTAGACACCGCGCCGATCACGGAGGCAGGGCCATGAGCAATACCTTCCGCTTTAACTCGAGCGACGGGTAGAAGCAGTCCACGGTGTTCGGGTCCAGTAAGGACACCACCGCGAAAACCATTGTTGAGAGCAGCGCATGGACAAAGTCGCCGACCCGGAGCTTGTACTTGGACAAGTCGACCGAGCTGGAATTCTCAGCCGATGTGGGCCACAGCCCTTTAGCCGTGGCGATGCCGTAGTGGATCATACCGTCGGAGTCGGTGAAACTGTCGGTGAAGCAAGAGAAGGCGCACGAGAAGGCGCACGCGCCGATGAGGAAGCCACTGAGGTACTTGTTGAAGGTGTGGCAATGGCCATTGTTGGTCAGGAGGGGGTTGAGGAACTGGAACATGAAGACCGTCCCTGTCGGGAGGAGCTTGATGAGGTTCCCTAGAGATGCGAACGTCGTGTCGCTGATGCCCTGGAGCTTGGACGCATGGCTCTTGGATTTCGAAGAGCTTGTGGGAGCCATATCTTGCAAAAACGAGAGCTGACCTTGCTACAGTTAACGATAGAGAATTGGGACTGGAAAAAATTCTAAGTGTTTGGGTGTGATGAGATGCCTCTTTTGTGTTGGGAGGTATTTTATAGTCTAGGAAGAGTGAGGGAAGAGAACGGGTTGCTTCTACGTAACGTGAGAGAGGTGGGGTTTTAGAGAAAGGTTTTGCTTTTACTCTTGGAAACGACTTGGCCTTCATTTCCATTCCGAGGCTTTAAGCTTGGGACTGTTACGCCCGCATGTGGCTGATGGATACGTTGCTTCCTCGAGACAATTTTCTTGAATTTATTTGGATTCTTCTACATATATCATAGTTTCTTTCATTGAACTACCTAAATAAAAATTCCCCATTAAAGTGGAGTTTTGTCATGATGTATATGATCTCAATGAATGACTATTAATCTTGTGATTAGATAGCGATGCCTTTTTGAAGTAATACGTGTTATATTGGTAATAGCTGGCGAGATTTTGGTAGGTCCTGAGAAAGACCTTAAAAGGCTTTAATATCCTGAAAAGACAGGATAGAGGGAGGGGTTCCCTCTAGAAAAAAAAAATGGAACCCCCACCGGGGGCCTGGCCACAAGGGAAACCCTTAACAAGGTTTCACAGGGTAACCCCGCCTGGATCCTCGTGACACCTTCCTCCTTAAAACACAGGGGCGTGGTACAAAGAAATGAAGGGCCTCCTCCCGATTGGGAGGAGGTGGCCGGCCGGCTACTTTTACACGTGTGAAAGTTACAAATCTTGTAACTATTGAGTGGTTGAAGATTTTTCATGCTCTTGGAAAATTACACTAGGTTTTCTGGCTATATAAAAGGAGATGCTGATTTTTCCTACACTTAAAGGTAAATTTTATGATAAAGAAACTACTTAAATGATTACTTTTCTTCATATAAAAAAGCTATAAATGATGCGGAGATGCTACTAAGTACTTATAAGTGGACAATTACGAAAATATGATTAATTATTAATGCATACACGCTCACTCTTTAATATAAAAATTTGTTTTCCGTGAGAATGTTATTTCATGTAATTGCTTGATGAGTGTACTTTTCCATGGACCTACCAACTACTAAGAGATTGAAGATGAAAACTTCTCCACTTTAACATTTAAAATAAGGAATTTTTTTGGTTATTTTCAATGAATTTCTATTTAAAGTAAGTAATTGAATTATATCTGTAATTAGAATAAGTTGTTGTGGTGGTTAGTAAAATCTAATTGTTGAATAGTAATTTTTTATTTTATAAAATGCCCCTCAACCTATCAAAACTTATTCGCTTTTTAAGTTGTTACTTGTTAGCAACGTTTCATATAGATTAGTAATTTCAATATGTCAAGGGATAAGCATTTCATAGCATATAATTTTAAAATTAAATTAAAAGATGTTCATATATTTTCACCCAAATTCAGGGAAACTTTGATGGGCACAACTTTTCTGTTCGACCTTCTATTAACTCAATTTTTGTACCAAGAAGTTCATGACCCGAATATTTCAAAAATACAATTTGATTTTACAAAAAAAAAGTGTTATAATAAAGAATTTTCCGAAATTTAGACTGAATGAAGTGTCATGATATTTTCTGGAATTGGATCAAACGTAGCCGAGGCAATGTCTGCATTAACATAAATATCATCACTGTGAGTTATATCGAATATACAATATTGCAGTAAAGGCATGATGTTTTTCACGTTTACATGTTTAATCAAAGTAGATAGTTTCTAATGAAGTTGATTCATGATTTTATGCACTTGACTATAGGGACCATCATTCTAGATGCGATAAGTAAGGCCGTGGACCTTGGCACAAAGGTTGGCTTCAGTGAGAACCCTCATGCCTACTTTATCTATTCCCACAACTTCTCCTATGCTGTCGTCGTGGTCCGGGAGCTACCCTACATAGATGGGATGGGAGATCGTACGAACTTCACGCCGATAGAGCCAGGTGAGGATATCATCTCCAACTGTGCTTGTCGATGAAGTGTGATTGTGCATTCAGGAAGGCCGGTCATGATGGAGTCATTCGTAAATGTCATCTTTACGGCGATATTGTAATTACAATGTAACTCACGGTGGCAATATTATCATTAATATGGACACTGCCTTGACTACATTCTATCCAATTTTATTAAATATCATGACCCTTCGTTCAATCCAATTTCAGAAATTTCATGATCCCAACAGTTTTTTTCTTAAATTGAACCGCACTTTCAAAACAATCTAAGTCATGAGCTTCTTGTAGATAAAAAACCGAGTCATTGAAAGATTGAACGATTAAAATGTGTATATATATATGGGAAAAGACCACTAAAAATCCCAAACTTTACCTAAAGTGATAAATTTACCCTAAACTTTTTTTATGACATGAAAAATTCAAAACTTTGCAAACTATGACACATTTACCCAATCAAGAGCATCTTCGTCTTTTTTTTTTTTTTTTTTTTTGCTTTTTCTTCTCTCTTTCCTCCACTGGCCATGGTGGAGGGAAGTCGGCATTCGGTGAGGGCTGGCGTTGGCGTTAGGTGAGGGTCGCCCTCGCCTAGGCTGGCTAGGGCCGCCCTCGCCGGCATTGGGTGAACCCTTGCTTGGGTTGGGCGAGGGGTGCCCTCGCTAGATCTAGCGAGGGCCGTCCTTGCCCGACATCGATGAGGGCTGTCCTCACCTGTGTTGGGCAAGGGCTTGGCGAGGGCACCCCTTGCCGGACTCGGGCAAGGGTCGCCCTCACTCGATGTTGGCGAGGGCAGCCCTCGTCGGACACTGGCTTCCCTCCGCTAGCCATGGCGAAGGGAAGAGAGAAGAAGAAGAAAAAAAGAAAAGAAAAAAATTTAAAAAGTAAAAAGACCAAAATGCCCTATAGTTTAGGGTAAATGTGTTACATAGATAGAAGTTCATGATTTTTTATGTTACGGTTGGCAAAGTTCGGTGTTTTTCATGTCACAAATAAATTTTGGGGTAAATTTGTCACTTTGGGCAAAGTTTGGGGTTTATTGTGGTCTTTTCCCTATATATATGTCATTTTCCATATATATATGCCATGAAATGCTTGACAAGATTTAAAGCATTCGAACCTAAGATTTCCTGATAAAAAGTTCTTTCTTATTTCTTCTCAATTTGTCTTCACTTTCTTGTGTGCAAGATTATATCATCCTATTATATGTATCATCAAATAATCCATAGTATCTATCAAGTACAAGATAAGAACTATTAGCGTATTAGTAATAGGGAATTTCACAAAAGTTTGAAGGTGAGTGCATGTTAAACCACGTAATGAAATCCCAAGCTTTTGTAAAACTTCGGCCTTAGATGCTTCATCAAACAGGTGTGGATGAACAGGCTGGTTGGACCCTGGCGTCGCTCCATGAGCGATCACAAGTACCACATCACATCCAAGTTCCCTACAGATCTATTATATTTGTACATTTAAAAACTAAAAATTACCAAATGGAATCGAGTGCGTCAAACAAATTCTTTTGAGATAAAAGTCCACTGAACAGATCATCAAAGGTAAATCACATTCATGATCAATAAGTGGATCGAAATATGCGGTAATTACAGTATGAATGCATGAACCTTGTGGAAAAATTCTAAAAGACATAGTAGAAACAAAAACAATGAGCTGCAAATGCTTAAAGAAAAAATATTGTGGCATAACAAAACACATTGGTAAAGCACTGTAATTTGTAATAGGAAAGAACAATTTATCCAAAATAAAAGGGAAAATGCAAAAAGGACTTAACTAGTATTCCTAGTACAGATTAGATCTCTAAAACAAGCGCAAAAATCCTTCTAAGAGTACCAAAATCCCACAAAAAACACAAAAAGCAAAGGCAAGCACGAAAAGGAAGTTTCATAGTCTTGTCCTTAATATTTTAGCCACGACAGTGCTATTTAGGGAAGAGAAAATAATAATAAAAGTCACTTTGGCATTTTTTATTAATCAAATTGGATGGAGTTAACAGAATAACTTGATTACACTAATTTGACAAATTTTAAGATTTGATTGTATATATATAAGTTTAAGGACTTCCTTGCACTAATTTGACGAGTTCAAAATCTCTAGGTGCTTGAAATATGCTAATAGAGTTGAGGTGGCTTAACTAATTATCTAAATTATTTAGGGTTAATTATGGCAATTAGATTTTTAGCAAAGAAAATATCATGACTATATGTTCAGTCCAATTCCCAAAAAATTCATGATCCTAATACTTTTTCTTTAAATTGAACCATATTTTTGAAACAATTAGATCATGAGTTTCTTGTCACACCCCAACCCTCCGAGCACATGCCCATCTCTGCTTGGTCGATATAATAGCGATGTTCCAAGACATATTGTTGACCCATTCAATTAATATACGCATGTGAAAGCATATAAATAATCCATAGACAATAAAATAATGTGATAGAAAAGTAGGGCCATAAAATTTTCAGACCAAAACCAACCTTTTATAAATACACAGGTTTATTTATAGAAGCCTACACAAGGGAATTGGCTTTCAACAAAAGAGAAATGTCCTAAGTCTAACTAGTCGGACATGCTCGCCAATTCTTCGGGCTTCACCTTCTGAACTTCAGGCCCCGGGTTCCTACCACTGCCAATTATCAGCCTGAAAATGGCTATACCATAACTAGTGAGACATCGTCTCAGTGAGTTCTACTTCCTAAGACCCGATTAGCAAGAAAATATGCCCTAGCAGCTGCCTAAGCACAACCATGGGTCAGAGGACTTACCTTAGCCTCAATTTCATTCTTGCAAGTCAGTTCAAATAACAGATACTGACAATCAAATCGACTTAGCGATTAATCGATTCAGTCGATTATATGTCATCAAGACCACTCTTCGGTTATTTCAACTATTCCATCTCGACTCTGAATCACGGCCCTACATGCATAATTTATACTTAGTAAAATCATGGCCCCACTCGGCAATTTTAGACTTAGTGGAATGATGGCACCACCTAGCAAATTTTCTAGACTTGGTGGCATTACGGCCCCACCTGACAATTTTAAATCCAACTCACAACCTCACACTGTTATTATCTCTTCAAATATCGACATTTTCCAATTTTGGGATAAATCCCCATGGTCACCAATCACACTCAATTTTCACAAACCGATACTCAATTAAATAAACATAGAGCACCATAGTAATTAGCACGAAGTTCTAGTCGTCAGCTATCCTAGCTTAATTTCCGAAAAATAAATAAATAAATAAATAATTACGAAAAATATTAAATAAATGGATTAATCCAATTTAGCCCGTAATGCCTAATTGGAAGCCGAGACGAGCCCGCAAAATTACTGAGACTCGTTTAATAAATACCCTAACCTATTTCCTTGCTAACTACACTATCCATTTGCCTAACATGCATTAATAAGTCTCTAATTTAATTACTCTAATATAATCTATCTACCTAGTTGCACTTAATTAAATCTAATCAACTCCTAAGCATCATTAACCGACTAATAATGGATTAGTGATCAAAACTCATTGTTAAAAGCGAAGAAAGGAACACCGCGACGACGACACAATGGCGGCCGAATTCCGAAATGCGGAGCCGTCGAAGGGCACACGGACCGAGCCCAAAAGCCGTGCAAGCCCACAGCAAAAGCTGGGCTTGACATCTGGCTTGGGCTTGGCTGCGGGTTGGGCCTGCTTCGCGGGCCCAAGATGGGCTGAACTGCTGAAGATTGAAGCTGGACTGGGCTTTCTTCTTGGGCTGAGCTGCTGGGTTGATGGGCTGAAGCTACGGGCTGCAGTTGCTGACTTGCGTGGGCTTGGAGACTGCTGGATTGGGCCGGCGTTGTTGCTGCTGAAAGCTGGGCCGAAGACACGATGCTCTCGCTGGCGTGGGCTTGGCTTCACGCGAGCTGGGCCACGAACAGAGAAACGGAAGCAGGCTGGTGGCGTTGAAGTTCACGGGCCGAAGGAGAGAGACACACGGACGTCGTTGCTGCTGGGTGAAGGAGAACGCACAAGCTGCAGACGTGAAGACCGAAGCCGCTGACGTCTTCACCGGACTTGGACGCGTGGGCAGAGATGGGCGGAGAGAAGACGCGGACAAAGAGGCAGCTGCCTCGATCGTTGGTGCTGGACGCAGGAGGAGGGGGCGCCGTTTGTTGGCTCAACGGCCAAGTGGCAGCGAAGCAGAGCTGCTCGGTCAACCAAGGGGAGGTTTCGGTGGCTTGTTGACTGGATGAAGGACGTGCGGCCTCGATCGTGGGCGGGCGGAAGAGGCGGACGTGGCAGCAAGATGAACGAAGGAGAATGATGATGGAGCGGTAGCTGTGGTCTTCGACTGCAGCCCGGTTTCTTCGAAGAGGAAATGAAAGAAAATCGAGCAGCAAGGGGACATGCTGGAAGACAGCGTGCAAAGGAAGATTAAGGGGAAGATGGATGATGATGAAATGTCCAAAAGTCCACCAATCTTAGCCAATCCATTAAACACTTGTCCCCCTAATACTTTCCAACATAATTTCCACCTATTAAATACAATTTGATGCAAAATTTCCAGCCCCTTGTCCAAAACCGAATTTCACTCAATTAAATTCAATTTTCTTACTCAATTCCCCAAATTGAGATCCGATTTCGATGAGGAAAAATCCCGAACAATTTTCTGTAAGTCTCCAACCCTCAAAGGTTCGGCTTGGAAGTCCAAATTTCCTTTAATTTGGCCCCGTCCGAATTTCCATTAATTTTCCGCAACGTCCGAATCAATTTTCCGCAAAAATTCGAATCTTCGAAAATCTTTCGGAGGATGAGCCGACATTCCTAAAATAGCTCGTGACATCACAAAACTTTCAATTTCTAAAATCAGGTTTAAATTTGTGGTTAATTTTAATGGGCGCGGTTTTTAGCGTGACCTAGTCTACCGGTAACTTTTAGGAATTTTTGGCTGATAATTGACCCATGATCGATTTATTTCAAGTCACAATGTACATCTTCAACACATTGGTGACTCTTGGTTGTCGTGAAAATCTTGAGATTTCAAATATGGACATCGGATACCAAAACGATAAAAAAATCGGTCTAGTGCCGATTGACGAGTATTTTGCAATCAGGTGGAATTACTCACACTCAGATCACATATCTCAGTCGAATCGACCTATTTCCAGTTTCTGATCGATTTTTGACAGTACCGTAATGACCTTTGTAGACCAACACGGTCGAGCAGTTGTTTATGGTCGAATTTTCAAATTTATTGCGTTTAGATTTCTTAATTGTTTCCTCAGATAGTCCAGTTATCTCGTAAGTGATTGACTTAGAGAATAACACAATTGGCGCATTGACGAAAGGCCCGATTTATTTAATTGAAAACGAAATCTAAAAATTCAGGCCGTTACATTTTCAGTAGATGCAAAAATTGAGTTGATGAGAGGTTAAATGGAAAAGTTATGCCTGATCAAAATTTGGCCAATTTTTGGTGTGTACATATATATTCAAAATTTTTCTTAATTATATGCTCGGAAATGCATTACATCCTTGCCTTGCGTCAAGCCTATGAGTTTAGTCATAATAAAATTATTAAAGCTAGTCGTATTTCCCTTCATCACTGGTCAATGAAAATTTCCTCCAAATTCTTTCAATCAAACCTTGATCGGAGGTTTGTGAATATACATATTATCCACATGCAATTTGAACTAAAATAAGTGTGAACCGTGTCCATGTCTGGAACCGTGTCCATGTCTGTGACCTGATAATTGATAAATTTATTAGAATAAATTTCATTCGATCAATAATGAAAAAGAATATAGCCCTTAAAATTGTCTTCTTCCTCTTTATACTAAATGCCTTTGTTGTTGATGTTTACATTTTGTTTATTAGATATTAGGTTTTCTGTTCATTTCGATGCCTCGTGACTATTTAGATAAGTAACATCATATCACACTCAACCACTACCACAACACCATCACATTACGTATTTCTTGTCGCAAGATCCCTTTGACATACATAATTTGCCTATTTGTGTCGATTGAAGGAAGTCTCGCACATTGGGGGTTATTCAACATTTCTCGATCGAGTAAACCAATTCCATGCTATGCAAAAAGAAAAAAAATTATAACTCCTCAAATCATTTGTTTGATAGGTGGTTTACAAGTTATAAATATTATCCATATACAAGCTTAAATAAATATAAATGCAGGCGATGCTCATATTTACACTTTGCCAATTTGGTGACCAGAAAGAAAGTCAGCAATTGCATACGTTATAACTAGAGAGTTTCACAAGTTTGTCAAAAAGAGATTGCGTGCATAGGATTTCGTTGGCTTTATAAGGTGAACCCCTAAGTAGCTACCTGCGTCCAATTAGTTGGATCATGTTTAACTGTGGAGTTAGGCCCAAGGTTTGTTCTAAGTTTCATTTTTCGGTTGAGATCGGTCGGATTCTATTATGGATTTCCGATCACATTCTCCATAGGGCCCTCATTTTTCGGTTGAGATCTTGTCATCTAGCAGTAATGCATGGAATTGTCAGCAGGAAGTTTTAGTCTTACCAAATTGGTATAACGTACAATTTGTGCTGTGCTGAATTTGGCCCAATCCAGAACTTATCTCTTAAAGAATACAACTCACAATCATAGGAAACTTCTTAGCCAGTGACCCTGCTAACTGGGGTTTATGAACTTCTGATATTTGCAATTTCCTTCTTACTTTTTGAATAATGACCGTGAAGGGTGACCATTTTTTTTCCCTTCCAGTGAAACGTGCAAATAATTGTGCTTCTTGGGCCTTAACGTGTGAATCGGCGATTTTCAATAAAGATTGACCGGAATGACTATATTGAAATTTCACGTAAAGGTTTTATGATTAAATTGATAAAAATGAAAAATTAAAGTTTAAATTGACATCCGTTCAGTAAGTTTAGGATTAATTGTATAATTTTCTCGACATAATCCGTCAAGGTTACAAGTTTGCTTATCAAGCTTATATGGTGCAGCATACACTAAACAATAATAAATTCGACACTCTTGTCATGCCACTCTTCACATAACTGACATACTCTTTATTAAAATATAGTAAGAGCAAGAAAGTTACAACCATACAACACAAATCCTAGACACCACAACACAAGCACACGCACCTCCAATAAACAACTACACAGACCAGCAAATCACATATGAAAGCTTCCCTTTTAAATCATTCCACCTCCTTGGAAGCACTTTGATCATCGGAGTCGTCACTAGAAAAAGGATACCCAATCCCATGCCTGTTGCTAGGGAATGCCATGAAAACCGCGCTAGAAAGCGCGCCGATCACCGCAGGCACAGCCTTGAGCAAGACCTTATGGTCCTTCTTGTACGATGACGAGTACAAGCACTCCACGGTGTTCGGGTCCAGCAGGGCCGTGACCATGAAAACAATGGTCGAAAGCAACGCATGCACAAAGTCGCTGCCCTTGAGCTTGTACTTGGACAAGTCGACCAATTCAGAGGCCGGTGAGGGCCATAGCCCTTTAGCTGTGGCGAAGCCATAGTGCACATTGCCATCGGAGCCAGTGTAGCTGTCGGTGAAGCAAGAGAAGGCGCACGAGAAGGCGCCCGCAATGATAAGGAGGCGGCTGAGGAGCTCGTTGGGGTCGTCGCAGTGGCCATTGTTGGTCAGGAGGGGGTTGAGGAACTGGAACGTGAAGACCGTCCCCGTTGGGAGGAGCTTGATGAAGTTCCCTAGCGACGAGAACGCGCCGTCCCTAAAGCCCTTGAGCTTGGACGCATCAATCTTGGGTTTCGGGGAGCTTGTGAAAACCATTGTCTTGCAGTAGGTGCGATGATGGAGTGAATAGGGACCGAAAGATTCTAAGTGTTTATGGTGTGATGCGAAGCTTCCTTGGTGTTGGGGGGGTTACTTATAGCACCTAGAAGAGGGAGGGGAAGAGGACAGGGTTGCTTCTACGTAACACGAAAGAGGGGAGCTTCGGAGAAAGGGTTTGGATTACACTCTTGGAGAGAGAATTTGGCCTTCATCTCCGATCCGAGAGGCTTCAAGCTTGGACTGATATGCTCGTACGTGAGCTTGGCCTTTTCACTTCACATTACACCCTTTCGAAGGGAGGGGTAAAGAGGCAGCTTGAGGCTTGCGCTTTGTGAAGCTGGGGCAGTACGTTGCTTCCTCGGGACAGTACTGGTGCATTTCGTTTGGATTCTTGCACAAATGTATCGTAGCTTGTCTCGTTGAATTACCTAAACAAGCATCTCATTCCTCATTGAAGTGGAGTTTCATCATGATATACACGAAATTAAGGAATGGTCATGGCGCTGTTATTATACGGAACTCCTTTTTGAAGAGCTTTTCTTTCATTCGACCACTAAAGGAAAACTTCAATCTTCAAAACCGTAATGATTGGTTTAGCGGTTAAGGAAAAAGAACCTTAAACACCACCAAATGCTTATGATATCATGTTTGGACCATTCACCTAGATTTTGACTCATGGTCAACTACATGCAAATTACAGTTCTATGCCAGGCTCGCTCCCGACGTGAATCGAATTCATGATTTCGTGAAATATAGATGACCCATTCATAATTAGCTCAACCACCTTGGCGGTTAATTCATGTTCTTTCTACGGTCTCGGGTATTCCAAAGATGAAAGCTCCTGGAAAAATAACAATGGCTAATTGCCAGAAAAGCACCAAAATGGATCGAATTTAATCTCACGCTAACCCTATTGGAAAATCAAATCCAATCATACGTATAAATGTAAGCAATCCCTCCCTCCCCCCCCCCAAAAAAAAATACATATGTATAAATGTAAGCAATCCCACTTATATTATATTAGGACACACTAGGCTCCAACACCATTCTTGAGAATTTGGTCTATCTCATTATAGCTCAGGAAACTTCCCCGCTTTTGGCTGCATTTGGCGAGGCGTTTTCGGTAAGTTTTCCGAAGGTCCTCGAGCCAAAGGTTTGATATTTGGTAATACAATTCTATGGACCTTTAATGCAAAAGTTGAGCTATGACAACTTGAGATTACTTTCGGCTTCCAACATTCCAAAAATGCTGTCTCAGAGATTTAATGAATTTTTTCTTTTCAATTTTGCCCGTACTACTATTTCGATGTTCCTGTTTTTATCTGGCTATTTTTTCTACATTGTTCCACCTCTCTCTCAAACGGAGACGGTCGTGGGGCTAAATCTAGGTTGCTGGCCTCTAGTCGACATTTGCCGGGGTGGTCATGTGACTCTAATTGGCTTTCGTCAAGGTCGGTCGACATCAGCAAGCTTCGTCCGAGTAAGATGTGTCTCGCCTTGGGTGATGGGAGGGTCAAGGAGGTGGTAAGGGCGACAGTGGCGGGCGAACCTAAGTCACGATGGTGGGGCTTTGAGTTAAAATCCATTTTAAAATAAAGCGTGTCAACACCAACAATCACATTGAGAGAAAGATCTCGGAGTCGAAACCCTTTTTCTAGATGCAAAATTATTCCCCACAAAACTCTCCCAAATGCGCCTGTATATTGTATTCCTTGCTTTCTAATTTCATTTTATATTTTAGTTTTGTCGCGAAACTTCTTATTTGGAATATAAAACTGCCGCTCTTCTTTGAAAAACCTCTCGCCAATTTCCTAACCTTCTTCTGAGTTTTGCTCGTTGAACAAAGGTTTTTCATTACTTTAGGATTGATTAAAATGCAGGGTTGTAAAATTTGAGGATGTAAAATTATAAAATCGATGTAGGGTCGTGCATCAAGTTAAGGTAAAGAGGATGATGGAGACCAAGTTAAATTTTGTTTCTAAAATACGCAAATCATTTTACGGAAGTTTAAACTACTGTTAGCTGGTTTTTCGTGAAGATAACCAACTTTTTTAATTATTTATAAACACTTGTTAGCCGTTCGGTGAAGAATTGATCGGCCGTTAAGCTAGGGGTGATACTAAATCCGTGTACACAGAAAATTTCTTTCCAGAAAACGCTCCTGTTTCAAGAGGCTATTTGAAATTTTCGAAAAATTATCAATTGCCTCCAAGGCTTGAAGGAAGGATTAGCTTTTAACTCATGCATAATGTGAACTTGCCTGTTCAATTAAGAAAACCGATAAAATGTACCAACCTCCTCTCAACTAAATCGTCTCATCAACAATTTATAATTGGCTATTTTATCGTAATATATTATGTTTGGTCACGATATAAATTGAACTTATGGTCTTGTGAAAGTCCGGTGACCCTTTTTTAATAAGTCAACCCGGTGGGTAATTTATGTTCTTTTCACGGTCTTTGGGGATTTCAAAGATAAAAGTTCACAATGGCTTATTATTGGAAAAGCACCAAAAAAATTTGTCGTAAAAGTACAATTGAGTCATAATACAACTAAATCCTTAAAACTTGTCAATTTAGTCCGATTAAAGTGCCTAGTTTTGTCCAATTTGAGCTATATAAGGTATTGATTATGATGAGACATATGTTTCCATTGCAAGATTAGAGGCTATACGATTTCTATTACCACATGTCTATTTTCATAATTTTGAATTATATCATATGAATGTGAAAAGTGCATTTCTAAATAACTACATCAAAGAAAAAGTTTTTATGTTGTTGCAACCTCCTTCTTTTAAAGACCTAAGTAGACCCCGAGATGTATATTGATTAAAGAAGGCACTCTATGGACTCAAACAACCCTAGGCTCCTGCTGGTTTTTATAATGGTTCGTAAGTATGAAAATTCCCGGTAATATATAAAACAAAGTAGCATTTTGGAAGTGTTACTGCTTTACTACTTTACTATTGCTATATTTATATTTGACTAGTTGTTGATTGATGTATTAAATGCTTCCGCTTCGCATTTAATTGAAGAATAAAAAGAATGGGTTAGTGACGCGTCGTGGGATGTTGCAACTATATGACTGTTGTGGGATGTTCTCCCGCTCGAGGTTTGGAGCGTGACACCTACCTCCTCCTAGTAGAGAAAGCACACTCACACCTCTTAGACGTTGCTATCTTTTGTGCTCTTGTTTTTCTTTCTGATGATATTAGATTTACTCCCATGCTTTTGAGTTAATGACATTATCTTTTGCACCTTGCCAATTTTTTAACAATTATCTTTTTTTGTTGATGACAAATAGGGGAGAGACATAGATTCTTGATGTGAAATTTGATGATTTTATAAAATATGCTAAAAAATCTTTAGCATCAAGATGGGGGGAGTTATACGCATCGTAGATAATGTTTTCTAAAATATATTATGTTGTCCCTTAATGCCTGTCTTTTGATGATTTCTTACTTATCTTATGCATACTCAATCATCGTAAGATTGTGGATCCTAGTAATTCATTCTTATCTTCAAAGATCCTTTAGATTTAGTCTTCTCATTCCATGAAAATCTTATGGAGTTTCTAATGTTTGCAAAGTGTATCCTCTTTGATAGATCAACACTAATTCGGATCTTTATCTTTTCTGTAAATTCTTCAATTATAAAAGTTCATATCTGTAGGATAGTTTTGCCATCATAAGCATGGAAAGATTGTTCGAGAAACATTTCAAAGAATTTTGATGATTCCAAAACTTTTCCTAGGATAATGTTTACTGTGATATTTGCAGATGTTTGTGATATTATATCAAACACATAAGTGATATTAGAGAAGGAAAAAAGATCACGAATATGTTCTGTTGGTAAATAGCACTAACAGACTAAAAGATCAGCTGATTATAATGTTCACGTCAATGCAGGAGATATCATGTCATTGGTGATGTTGTAGCAAGGACCATTTTAAATGATTGTTACATAAGTCCAGTATAGTTGTTGTCACTTGAAGATGCACACCATTAGAACAAGAAGACGCCAGAGTACTAGAAATAGACTTTTTTGTTAGACTTGTCAAAGCCATCAGCGACAATACAGCAGCATAAGCTATTTTGGGCTAGTTTGTAAATGTTGAGGAAAAAGGACCGTATGGGTAGTTTTATACCTAGACAGCAGCACTAATGGATCTCTAATGACTTTTTGCTTTTCTAAGACATCTCCAATAAGAAGATTAAAGACACTTCTACATAAGAGAAGATCTTGAAGGCCAAATGTTAGACACGCAATATATAAAATCTAGAAATTTGCTGAAAGTTGTGTTCTTAAAAAACACAAAAATGTTTCAATCTCTTTAGATATTCACTATAGTGTTCTTATCGGCTTTTAATTGAGGTAATGATCAGTGTACACGAGTGATAGCAACACTTGATTCTTGATAGTGCGATCTATCATCTGATAGGATTGATGGTTGCTGGTTGTAACTTGTTTAATGTATTACTAGTGCAATCTAGCCTGACCTATGGCTATCGGTGTGAACAGTGGACGTAGGCTTAGGGATAAAATTGAACCACTATATATAATTGTGTGCTCTTATTTTTCTCACTCTTACTTGAAATGACACTCAACTTGTTCATGATATTAGAAATATCTACTTGACTTGATCTTGACATAATAGTTGCCAATTTATGCAAAACTGTCAAAGTCTTTTTTTAAAAAAAAAAACAATCTATCCACCTTCCTCTAGGTTCTATTGTTAGCCCCAATAGGTGTTCCGAAATAGGTGGAGCTTCAGAAAGAGCCTAGAGATATTCAGAGTGAAGTCAATGTGACAGGGTTTGTAGAGTCGCTAGATTCCATAGCAGCTGACAGTTGTTCTGAGGCCACACTTGATGAAAGTTTGGGGTGGTTAACAAATGTGTATGAAATAAAGCGGTAATTATATGCAAATATTGAAATATATAATTTGGGTGCAATAGAGACAGCTTCAGGTATGAAAATGTAGAGAGAGGGGCTGGAATGTTGTGAGTGACTCAAAGGAGTTACAATGGAAAAGCATCAAGGCCTTTCAACATGTAGTTGAAAAAATTATGTAAGTACCTTACTTGCTACACATCATAAATTGTCTTGATTGTTACCTTGTACTTTGTACTTTGGGGGGGGGGGGGTGTGGAGCAAAAATCCCAGACTTTACATGCCAATATTGTTGCTTGCTTCAATTATGTTGTGAATAGTGCCAGGCTTGATCTATCACATGCAATCAGGAGAATGTGTATGGTTAATCCACGTATACATTGCAATGCTATGAAGTGGATCCTCCTGGTTTTGTTAGGCACAACATACAGTGATGTATGTTTTGGAGAAGGCAATTTAGATAGTGTGGCAGTAGCTAGATTTGTGAACCCCGTGTCAATAGGGTACATGAAAGATGGTTAATTGTTGAGTAGTTATGCTTTTGCTTTTGTTAGTCGTGCTATGTTTTGGATGATATTGTTGAGAGACATGGTGAGCATGATAAGAGCTTAAGAGGTGGCATGGTCTAATGACTTGGTGAATGATGGTGGCATGGGACATTTGACATGTGGCCAAACTTCATTCCTCTAGAGAAGTTCAAGCTTTGCTTAGACTTGGTAGACATCTATGATGGATAGGCATCCATCTAGGCATTGAGAGAGCTAGCATGGATGATGAATACTATAACTTGGCTTGTCGAACCAAAGTAAAGAATTGTTAATTATGTCTTTACTTTGAACTACCCGACCCGGTGTTAATTGCCAGACTTTGGATGGTAGCTCTTACGTTATCTCTTTTGGTGCGTGAAAAATAAGAAATAAGTATCCTGAAGATGCACCCGGTCAAAACCGAATCTGCAGAGAAACAACAAAAGTAAGCTTTCCTTTCGGTTCAGCCAATTGCCTGATTTGGGGGATTACTTTTCTTTTTTATAATATTCAGAGAGAACCACATTTCTGATATAGTGTTATTGGTCAAAAACAGAGAGAACCATCGTGAGTAGGTCTTCTATTGTTGATGCGTGCGGGCTGTTAATTCAAGAAGTGGCTGCGAGCGTCGAGCAATTACATGAAGGTAAATTCTGTGGGTTTGGATGTACCTTAAGGATGGAAAATGTTTGAATGTTTGAGTAATTGTAACTATAATTCTCCGTTTTTTTTTTTTTTTGTAGGGGTAATTCTTTGATTGATTAATGGATTATTTGCGGCTGATTCTTTCCATGAAATAAGTAATGACACTCGGACCAAACCATGTTAATCTTTGGTGTTCCTTATTGTCGCTCATTCATTGCTTATTGTTCATTGCTCTAATGATTTCGCATTGATTGATTACAAGATCCATTAGTGTTTTTGCGTTATATTATAATAGGAAGGGTGGTGAATGAAGCGCTTCACTTGGAAGCAGCGCCAGTAGAGGAAGTAGCTGCACTGGATGCAGGCGAAGACGTCCACGGACGCTGCGATCAGGCATTCACATCCGAAGCACTGAATCCGTTGGTCGACCCCTTGGGTGAAGGGTTGATAAGGGATCAAGTTGTGCGGATGGCTGAAATGCTCGCGGAATTCCATCTATGTTTTGGGCTCTGTGCGCTTGTCTGTGAGAGAAGGGAGGAAGGGAGGTTGGCTTATAAATTCCATTAGGAACTGCTCATATTTGTAGGAAATAGTGGAGGTTTGGGATTCAATGGAAAAAATACCGAATATCCTCTTGAACAAAGTCAATTATAATATACAAAAATTACACAAAAATTCATGTTTTCAGTTGGATCTAATATGAATCATTATCTCTTGATATGTGGTTGACATTAGTCTATTAGATTAACTCCATATAACAACTTCCCCAAGCCAGGTCAATTATATTTCTTCTTTGGCGCTTTAAAGGGTATATAACATTAACTCTCTCTTTGTGCATCAAACATGGCAACCTAAGACATGAACTAGTATATAACATGCACAAAGAAAAAGAGAATGTTGATCAACTCTCTCTCTCTCTCTCTCTCTCTCTCTCTCTCTCTCTCGTGTTCATGCTCAGGCAGGTTATTGGCAAAGTAGTGCGATCCTTCCTTTGATTAACTCAGTTTGTTCCCATAATCATACCAACACACTTTAATTTTTTGCATGATGTGTCCTTATTTGAATAGTAAGCAACTTGTTTCATATTCCCCGTATGCTTCATTGAAATTTCCAAACTATACTTTTGATCCCTAAATTTGAGCATTTTGGTCTGGTCAAATCCTCTTAACATTTAGTTTGTTTCATCAAGTTATTGAATTTGCATAGCCTTTTCTAATTAAATCCCTTTAGCTCCAAATCTTATTATTTGGAGTTGACATACCTTATTCGAGAACTTTTGTATATTGCACTTTTCTAATTTCATCACATTCTTATTCTTTCTATCCTCAAATTTTATGGCATACTACTTAATTACTACAAACACAACAACAAAATTTTAGCATATTACACTTAGTATTTCTCTTCTTACAAAGTATATGGTCTAGGGGTGATGTATACTAACTCTATCTAAAGAGTCGTAGGAATCTAATCCAATATAAAATTTAAATTTGTTGACCAAGACTTTGCTTAAAGAATGCATAGTTAGTGCAGAGGACACAAAATAATTCCGCGGGTCCCTCTTTGTTCCACATCACAAAGTAATTCCACGAGTTCCTCTTTGTTCCCCACATCATCTAATCACCTTGCTTTTTCATGTCATTCTTGTCTTGCGACAAGAATCTTAATTATTTCCTAATTACAGTATTATTCCTAAGAGGGTTAATGTTCATTTTTGTTTGTCTAGTTCTAATTGGTCTTCGGTGATTGTTAAAAAAATAAAAATAAATTCTTTTTAGTCACATCGCACCATAAAGATTTGACGACCCTAAAATTATTTTTCATTTTTTTTCTCGTGGACGACTAATTAAAAGATCATTTGCAGTTAATTAAAGGAAGTAAATCCAATTGCAATCGAATCGGCCTATGCACAGAGGAAATTTGGTCAACATGGGAGGCA
Organism: Eucalyptus pumila; assembly: GCA_016097595.1. NCBI lineage: Eukaryota > Viridiplantae > Streptophyta > Magnoliopsida > Myrtales > Myrtaceae > Eucalyptus > Eucalyptus pumila. Next base: position 49,956,134 of record CM027853.1, read on the forward strand.
AAGTTGGCTTGCCATGCACTTTGAGGTGATGCACCTGAATGGTTTTTTTAAGTATAAAACCGAACACTCTCCTCTGGATTTTCAATACCAAAAGATCATCTTCACCCATTAGGTAAAATCGGGTATTACGACTTTCCCTAATTGGGTCTTTGTATATAATTCCTTGATTCTAGGGAAATAAAAGCAAAAGAAAGGTTGAATGGACGAAACAGATTGATGTTCCCATGACTTTTCCCCAGTGAACTGTCTCGACTATAACTTGTCAAAAAAGAAGGATCGTTTACTTGACTTGAACTATTGCACTTTTTCAATTAAATATCATATGCACCGACCAAAAAAAAAAAATTAAATATCATACGCCAATTACAACTTGTTTACTCTTTTGACTATTTATATGCCTTTGGGATTAAATACATACGAAGTTTTCTATAATTCCAATAATTTTTTTAAATAACAATATGACTATATTCAAAATTTAAAGATAATAATATAATAGCGGTGCGCTTTGTTACTATCAATTAAAAATTCGTCTACAAGTAGTCAAGAAGCAAAATCCAATTTGTATATCACTGTGACAGGTTACACGCGGGCACAGCATTAATATCAGCGGTACTATTTTGAAATAAATTCTGCTTCACCATTGTAGAGATTTTGCTCTTTTTTTTTTTTTTTTCTGTATAAGCGCTAATTTTATTTTAATAATAAATCCAAAATGTATAATTTACAGAAAAGATATATATTATAATTGGAAAATGACAGTAAAGTTGATTATAAATTGTGAAATAAATCTACTTACATGTACAATTAATATTGTTATGCTCTTGAGTAATGGAAAATTAATATTTTAAATGGCAGAAAAACCTCAAGTCGTCACCCCTACTAAATGGCCCGCAAATTCAGGGAATGGAAAGACACAATTGACAAAGAAAAAAAATTACCTTGCATGTCACGGTCTTGTAATTCTCTTTTAAGTAATGGAAAGTTAATATTTTATACGTTTGGAAAAGGCTCAAGTTGAAGTTGTCACCCCTACTAAACGGCCCGTAAATTCAGGGAATGGAAAGACACAATTGATAATGAAAAAAAAAACAGTTACCTTGCATGTCATGGCCTTTTAATTTTCTTTTGAGTAATGGAAAGTTAAGATTTTATATGCATGGAAAAGGCTCAAGTCGTCACCCTTCTAAGCGGCCCGCAAATTCAGGGAGTGGAAAGACACAATTGACAAAGAAAAAAGGTTATCTTGCACGTCACAGCCTTCTAGTTTTCTTCTGAGTAATGAAAAGTTAAGGTTTTGTATGTGCGGAAAAGGCTCGAGTTGTCACCCCTACTAAACGCTCGTAAATTCAAGGAATGGAAAGACGCAAATGACAAAGAAAAAATGTTAGTTTGCATGTCACGGCGTTCTAATTTTCTTTTAAATAATGGAAAGTTAAGATTTTATATGCACAGAAAAGGCTCAAGTCGTCACCCCTACTAAACGGCCTGAAAATTCAGCGAATGAAAAGACACAATTGACAATGAAAAAAAAGTTACCTTGCATATCATGGCCCTCTATTTTATTTATTTATTTATTTAAGTAATGGAAAGTTAAGATTTTATATGTGTGGAAAAGGCTCAAGTCGTCACCCCTATTAAACGGCCTGTAAATTCAGGGAATGGAAAGATACAATTGACAATGAAAAAAAAGTTACCTTGCATGTCACGGCCTTCTAATGTTCTTAACTTGAGAGGACCATGAAAAAATCTATGTCTATTCTTAAATGGATGAATTCAACATGCCTTAGTATGAGAGACCATGTTTCTTGCTATTATATATTTGCGAATTGTTTTGAAACAACATTGCAAGAAACTTGAAAGAGGCTTGAGCTGAGTGTGCTTTGCTATAAATTTTCATGGACCTTCCATATAGAGATCAAGTTTAATCTAGGTCATTCTCATGCCTAATTACCATCATTTTTTTTTAATTATGGAGTGTCCTATTTATAGTAAAAGGTAGTGGGAACGAGACCGATCAGCTCGCTTTGCTGGAATTCAAGGCTCGAATGATTGATCATGGCAGGATTTTGAGCTCTTGGAATGATTCTAGCCACTTCTACGAGTGGTATGGCGTCACATGTGGTCGTAGACACCAAAGAGTCACCATACTAGACCTCCACTCCAAGAACCTAGCTAGGATCATGCCGCCCCATATTGGCAACCTGAGCTTTTTGAGGAAAGTCTATCTACAGAACAACAGTTTCTACTACGAAATTCCCCCGCAATTTGGCAGCCTATCTTGGTTGCAAGAGTTGGTCCTTAATAACAACTTGTTCAGTGGACAAATTCCTTCGAATCTTTCCCATTGATCTAATTTGCTCAATCTTAAATTAGGTGTCAATGGGCTCAAAGGAAGTTTGCCTATAGAACTCGAGTCCTTGCTCATGCTCCATAGACTTTCACCTCAAGTCAACAGCTTGACAGGAAACATTCCGCCGTCGTTTGGAAACTTATCCTCTCTTAAGTTCTTCAGAATACGGGAAAATTATCTTAGTGGTACGATCCCAGAGACTTTTGACTGGCTGAGATTCTGTGCATACTCGATATCAGCTTCAACAAATTAGTCGATACGATTCCTATCCCAAGTTTTAATATATCCACTATGTTATTCCTTCATGTGGATGGAAATTGATTAGAGGGGGACTTACCTAGTGACTTAGGCTTCACTCTTCCAAATCTCAAGGGAATCAGTTTGAGTTAAAACCAGCTCACCGAACCCATTCCTAAGTCAATAGTCAACAACTTTAATCTTGAAGAATTCATGATCCCGCCGAACAACTTTATGAGGAAAGTTCCTTCTTTCTCAAAGATGAGAGGACTCCATTGGTTTGAAATTGGCAATGAAAACTTAGGAAGTGGGGCATCTATTGATTTGGATTTCCTCTGCTCTTTAACCAATTCCAAAAAATGCTTTTGGAGGACCAATACTCGACTGTATCAGCAACCTCTCTATCACCCTTATGCATTTTATGTTAGCGAGGAACCATAGGGAGCAACAACATCTCAAGAAACATTCCTTCTGAGATTGGAAACCTGGACAAATTGGGGCTTATGGACCTTGGTCAAAATAAATTTTCGGGGTAGATACTAGAATCTATTGAGAATTTAAGGATGTTAACCATATTGAGCATGCATGGCAATAATCTTTGGGGCCCAATACCATCGTATCTAGGAAACTGCTAGAACATACTTATCTTAGACTTTTCAACCAATGACCTCAGCAGTAATAGTCCCCCAGAAATTATGGACCTCTCATCTTTGTCAATTTATCTTGACTTGTCTCAAAATAGTTTGATCGGCTCCCTTCCTGTAGAGGTTAGAAAATTGAAACATCTATGCAAATTAGTTCTTAATGGGAACAAATTATCTCAATAGATTCCAAGCAATATTGGCAGTTGTATAAGCATGGAAGGCCTTTATGTGCAGGATAATTTCTTTGAAGGGCCCTTGCCGTTGTCTATGAGTTCCATGAAAGGCCTTCATGTTTTTGAATGTTTCCAACAAGCAATTGTTCGGCCATATCCTAGAATTTCTAGAGTTGCTAAATATGACGAATTTGAGCCTATCTTACAATGATTTGAGGGTGCATTGCCTATGGGAGGAGTTTTCAAAAATGTCATTTCAGCTTCAATTGTTGGAAACAAGAAGCTTTATGGGGGTTTGCTAGATTTTCAACTACCAAAATGCTACTACGAAGAGTCCAATCGTATAAGAATAAGTAGAACAGCAAAAATCCCGATATCCACAGTCTCTGGTCTTGTAGGAGTAGCCCGTGTACTCTCTTTGTTATACTTATTTTGGTTTAGACACAATAAGAATGCATCAACTCCAAGCTCTTTTCAAAATGGGTTTTGCATGTTTCTTATCACAGTATACTAAAAGTGGCGAGTAGATTCTCTTCCACCAATTTGCTCGACATGGGCAGTTTTGGGTCTGTGTAAAGAAGACTTCTTGATTAGACTAAGTCGATCGTGGCCATCATGATTCTTGACCTTACACGTCATGAAGCTTCCAAGAGCTTCATAGCTGAGTATGGGGCCTTGAGAAGAATCCGACACCGTAATCTCGTGAAGGTACTCACCACATGTTTTGGGTTTGAATTTAATGGAAATGATTTCAAGTCATTGGTCTATAAATTCATGTCAAATGGGAGCTTGATGAATGGTTGCACCCAACTACATCGCAGTGCACAACAAGAAGCAAGTTGAGTCTACTTGGGAGAGTGAATCTTGCCATTGATGTTGCTTGTGCACTAGATTATCTCCATCATTACTGTGAATCACCAATGGTTCATTGTGATCTAAAGCCAAGAAAGTAAATCCAATTGCGATGGAATCGGCCTATACACGGAGGAAATTTGGTTAGCATGGGAGGCAAATTTGGCTTACCGTGCACTTTGAGGCAATGCCAAAGGATCATCTTCACCAATAAGGTCAAATCCGGCATTATGACTTTCACTAACTGGGTCTTTGTTTATAATTCCTTGATTCTAGGGAAATAAAAGCAAAAGAAAGGTTGAGTGGACGAAACAGATTGATGTTCCCATGACTTTTCCCATATGAACTGTCTCGACTGTGCCTTGTCAAAAGAAGAGGGATCATATACTTGACTTGAACTATCACACTTTTTCAATTAAATATCATATGCCAATTACAACTTGCTTACTTTTTTCACTAGTTATATGCCTTTGGGATCAAATACAAACGAAGTTTTTTACAATTCCATAATTTTTTTAAATAACAATATGACTATATTCAGAAGTTAAAGATAATAATATAATAGCGGTGGGCTTTGTTACAATCGATTCATAATTCGTCGATAAGTACTCAAGAAGCAAAATCCAATTTGGATATCAATGTAACAAGTTAAACGCGGATACAACATTAATATCAGAGTACTATTTTGAAATAAATTCTGCTTCACCGTTGTAGAGATTTTGCTCTCTATTCTATATGAGAGCTATTTATAATTTTAATAATGAACCCACAATGTATAATTTATAGAAAAGATATATACTATAATTGAAAAATGAAAGTAAAGTTAATTATAAATTGTGAAATAAATCTGCTTACATGTACAATTAATACTGTTATGCTTTTGAGTAATGGAAAGTTAAGATTTTATAAGTACGGAAAAGGCTCAAGTTGTCACCCCTACTAAACGGCCCGTAAATTCAGGGAATGGAGAGACATGATTGACAATGAAAATACAGGGTGCCCCTGTGATTTTTTCAGCTTTCATTGACTGACTTCATCATCAATGGTTACCTTGCATGTCACGGCCTTCTAATTTTCTTAACTTGAGAGGACCATGAAAAGATCTATCATGACTAATCTTGAATTGATGAATTCAACATGCCTTAGTATGACAGAACATGTTGCCCGCTATTATATATTCCCGAATCGTTTCGAAACAACATTGCAAGAAAACAGAAAGAGATTCGAGCTGAGTGCGCTTTGCTACAAATCCTCATGGACCTTCCCTATAGAGATCAAGTTTTATTTGGGTCGTTCTCATGCATTACCACCATCATTCTTCTATTAGGGAGTGTCCTATCTTTAGTAAAAGCTGGCAAGAACGAGACTGATCAGCTTGCTTTGCTGGAATTCAAGGCTCGAATAGTTGATCCTAGCGGGGTTTTGAGCTCATGGAATGATTCTAACCACTTTTGCGAGTGGTATGGCGTCACATGCGGTCGTAGACACCAAAGAGTCACCAAACTAGACCTCCACTCCAAGAACCTTGCTGGGGTTGTGCCATCTCATATCGGTAACTTGAGCTTTTTGAGGGAAGTCTTTTTGCAGAACAATAGTTTCCATTCCGAAATTCCCCCGCAATTTGGCCGCTTGTTTCGGTTACACAAGTTGTTCCTTAATAATAACTCGTTCAACGGACAAATCCCTTCGAATCTCTCCCATTGCTCTAATTTGCTCGTTCTTAATTTAGGTTTCAATAGGCTGGAAGGAAATTTGCCTACAGAATTTGGGTCGTTGTCCATGCTCCAAAAACTTCGACTTTGCTGTAACAGATTGACCGGAAACATTCCGCCATCGTTTGGAAACTTATCCTTTCTTCAATTCTTCATAATAGGGGGAAATAATCTCGGTGGTATGATCCCAGAGACTCTCGGCCGACTGAGAAATCTATGCTACCTCAATCTCTCCTTCAATAAATTTGTTGGTACGATTCCTATCTCAATTTTCAATATATCCACTATGATATCCCTTCATGCGGGGGAAAATCAATTAGAGGGTGGCTTACCCAATGATTTAGGCTTCACTCTTCCAAATCTCAAGTATTTCGCTTTGTTTGAAAACCACCTCACTGGACCCATTCCTGAGTCAATAACCAATGCCTCTAATCTCGAAATCTTCATAATCGGGTCAAACAACTTTACCGGGAAAGTTCCTTCTTTCTCAAAAATGAGAGAACACTATTGGTTTGCAATTGCCCATAACAACTTAGGAAGCAAGGAATCTGTTGATTTGGATTTCCTTTGCTCTTTAACCAATTCCACAAACTTGAGAAAATTAGATATACGGTTCAATGCTTTCGGAGGACCACTACCCAATTGTATTAGTAACCTCTCTATCACCCTTACACGTTTTATGTTGGCCTACAACTATATTTCTGGAACCTTACCTTCTGGAATTGGAAATCTCATCAATTTGGAACTCATGAACTTAGAGGGCAACAACATCTCGGGAAACATTCCTTCTGAGATTGGAAACCTAAACAAATTGCAGATTGTGTTTCTTGGTGAAAATAAATTCTCAGGGAAGATACCAGAATCTATTGGGAATTCAAGGATGTTAATCATATTGGTCATGTATAGGAATAATCTCTGGGGCTCGATACCATCGTCTCTAGGAAATTGCCAGAACCTACTTCTCTTAGACCTTTCAGGCAATGACCTCAGCGGTGAAATTCCCCTGGAAATTATGGGCATCTCATCTTTGTCAATTTATCTTGGCTTGTCTCAAAATAGTCTGACTGGCTCCCTTCCAGCAGAGGTTGGAAAATTGAAAAATCTTGGCACATTAGCTCTTAATGGGAACAAATTATCTCAACAGATTCCAAGCAGTATCGGCAGTTGTCTAAGCATGGAAGTCCTATATGTGCAAGATAATTTCTTCGAAGGAACCTTGCCATTGACTATGAGTTCCATGAAAGGCCTTCAAGATTTGAATGTTTCCAACAACCGATTGTCCGGCCATATCCCGAAATTTCTAGGGTCGTTGAATCTAACGAATTTGAGCCTATCTTACAACAATTTCGAGGGTGCATTGCCTATAGGAGGAGTTTTCAAAAGTGTCATTTCAACTTCAGTTGTTGGAAACAAGAAGCTTTGCGGGGGTCTGCCAAATTTTCAACTACCGAAATGCAACTGTGAAGAGTCCAAACATGTGAGAATAAGTGGAATCGCAAAAATCCTAATATCCACAGTCTCAGCTCTTGCAGGAGTAGCCTCCGTACTCTCTTTCTTATACTTCTTCTGGTCTAGACACAATAAGAACGCATTAGCTTCAAGCTCTTTTGAAAATGGGCTTTTGCATGTTTCTTATCACAGTCTACTGAAAGCAACGAGTGGATTCTCTTCCACCAATTTGCTCGGCATGGGCAATTTTGGGTCCGTGTATAGAGGGCTTCTTGATCAGACTCAGTTGATCGTGGCCGTCAAGATTCTTGATGTTACATGTTACGGAGCTTCCAAGAGCTTCATAAGTGAGTGCATGGCCTTGAGAAGAATCCGACACCGTAATCTTGTGAAGGTACTCACGGCATGTTCTGGGTTTGATTTTAATGGAAATGATTTCAAGGCATTGGTTTATGAATTCATGTCAAATGGGAGCTTGGATGAATGGTTGCACCCAACTACATCGCAGCATATGGCAAGAAGCAAGTTGAGTCTACTTGGAAGAGTGAATATTGCCATTGATGTTGCTTGTGCACTAGATTATCTCCATCATCACTGTGAAACACCAATAGTTCATTGCGATCTAAAGCCAAGCAATGTCCTTCTTGATGATGAAATGACTGGACATGTAGGTGATTTCGGGCTTGCCAGGTTCCTTCCAGAAGCAACGCATAAGTTATTGGTCGATCAATCAAGCTCTATAGGAGTAAAAGGATCTTTTGGCTACATAGCTCCAGGTAATGTTGCAGAAGTTTGGCCTTTTAATTTATTTCCTCATATTGAACACGCAATTGGAGATCAATCCTTCAATAAAAAGGCAAATGCACGAAACATTACTAGACTATATTTCAATCTCAATTATTGACTATGCATGACTATGCTCTATTGATTATTGTAGAGTATGGCTCGGGAAGTGCAATATCCACAAAAGGAGATGTGTACAGCTTTGGAGTCCTCATTTTGGAGATGTTCACAGGCAAGAGGCCGATTGATGAGATGTTTGAAAATGGGTTGAACCTTCATTGCTTCGCAAAGGCAGCTTTAGCAAATCAAGTGGAAAAGGTAATTGATCCCATTCTGCTTCAGGAAAACCAAGACTCCGAGGAAAGACGAACCGTCGCTCTAGATGGCAAGGACAAAAGCTGGTTTAGCACTCTGGAGTGTTTGGTTTCGATCATCGAAATAGGAGTGGCTTGCTCTTTTGAGTCTCCAAGGGAACGAATGGATATCGTTAATGCATTGACTAAACTCCAAGGAATCAGGAAGAAACATCTTGAGTTCATTGTCATTGCCTAGTTGATGTAAAATTTGAGCTTCATATGGAGTCGTGTGGTCTTTAGGGTCATTACTTTGTCCAGAAAGGATGTGGGATTTGGCCATTCACAAAGAATTTGAATATGGCAATGGCGAAATCAAAAGTGATGGAGACTAGTGACATAGTAGTCCAAGGAAGATCAAAATAGTTTACATTTGTCGTAAGCAAAAGATCCAGTCCTTCAATTGTGTGAAAAGTAAATATATTTTATTTTGCTTTAACCCACAAACACTATTGATGAGTTTAAAGGTGAAGGATGTCATAAGTTTGCCATAGTGTGTTATCTTAAACATATTTTGTATTTGTCAACATGTTTTGTACATGTATATGTATTCTGTTTGTGGAAATAAAGTGAATGTTTTTTTACAGTTTGAAATTTGATGGGGTGAGACCATACACCTTCTTCCTTTTCTCCAATAAAAGAGTCAACCGGAGAAGATACTTAAGTAAATTCGACCTATAATATCATTCATGAGAAACATTTTGAAGCAAACAATAAAGTCAAACAAAATAAGAACATGAGATATAGTAAATGCTGACATTTTTTCACTCTGAATAAATAGGCAATCAAATTGCAATAAAGAAGTTTACATGCAATGTACTCCACCAAACCATAACATCACTCACTAAACCACACTATCATCGATAAACTTAAAAAAATCCACAAAACTATTTCATTAAACCCATTAGTGAAAAAAAAGAGAGCCACAACACCATTTCACGTACTGCACCAAACCATAATGCTACTTCATTGAACTAACCCATTGTCAACAAACAAAAAAGAAAATCCACAACACTATTTCAATAAACCTATCGGTGACAAAAAAAAAAAAAGGGCCATAACATCATTTCACGTACTCCATCAAACCATAACACTACTTCACTAAACCAACCCATTATCGACAAATCAAAAAACATCCACAAGAATATTTCACTAAACCCATCAATATTTCCTCTGCTTCCTCTCAATATTTTTCTTCTTTCTTGATGGGTCTACTACTATTTTTCGACAATGTTCCACATCTCTTTTAAATAGGGACAATCGTGGCATTAAATCTAGCTCACCAACCTTTAGTTGACATTTGCCGAGGGTGGTCGCACGTGTCACGCCCCAAACCTCGAGCGCGTGCACATCTCTCGGTGGTCGATAAAATTGCGACGTTCCCAGGACGCTTCACCGACCCAAACGATTCATGCACATGCAGAAGTGAAATAAACAATCCTCAGACAATAAACAAACATGGGATAGAAAAGCAGGACAACCAAATTTCATACAACATATTTTATAAGTAAGCCAGGTTTATATACATAACTAGTCTATAAACAAGGGCCTAACTCTAAAAAGAAGGGCTACTAATCCATCTAGGCACTAGACTCCTCATCCATGGGCTCCAGGTCCACCACGACACCATCAAGAGTGTTGAGATCCATAGAGTGACCCGCTTTCCATGCCTCAATCCCAACAAGAGGCTCATCGAAACCTAGAAAGGGACCCTCCTGAGCCCTTGAGGAAAGCTGATGTACCATGCTATGAATTAATGAGGTACCAACTAGGGTAAGTCCTCATTGACCTAGACTGTGGACTCCACTAACTCTCGAGTCAGGGTGGTCTCGAGGATAGGGAAATAGGTAAGCTCAAACTCCATCGTCTGTGGGACCCCATATTGTACGTGACGTGCCTCCATCTAAGGACCTGAAAAATTGTTAACCACGACGGGGTGAGACAATGTCTTAGTGAGTCTACACCCTAAACCCTGATTAAGAAGGAAATTTACCTAGAGACATCCTAAACACTCATCACATAAGACTTACCTTGCCTCAGCTCCTCCCTGCATATTAGTACAACTCATATAACATATGCATATAGTACATGCCATCAATAATTGGAACACTTCAACTCATATACCAATCTATCACAGGGGTCCCAATCATAAGGCGAAATCGTTATGACACGTTTCATTCCGTGCCACACAATTTTATCTCATAATCAGGCGCTGTCATCTCACTCATTCAAGCGTTCCAATTAATTACGGCCCAACGGGCATGGCCAACTCAATAGTCGGCGATCATCCGGCATAACCGGGCATCGTCTCGCCTCATCGAGCACAGCAACGTCTACCTCTAGATGGCATTCTCAAAGGAGTATTAGTCTAGCCTCTACTGCGATTCGGCATCCGTTGACGTAAAGTGTTCTATATAGGAGCATCTTCCACCCGACTTTCATTAGCTGACGGGTTCTTAGCACATCCAATCTTAGCCAAGGATATCGTACTTTGCACTAAAATGCCTCAATTTCAAATAATGTAATTGGCCTATTTTCTTCATATTAAAAACACCTGGTAAAATAATTGGGCGTAGTCCCACAATCAAATCGATCCACAAAACGTGATATTCTCTCTTTTAAAAATCTCACGATTTTATATAGCACTTAAAATATTTTTGGAGTAAAAAACCAACACCTAATATTTTTCTAATTAAATACAAAAATTCCATATTTTTGAAATAATAATTCAAAAATCAACACTCAGTATCAAATTGCACAAATTAGCACTCAATTGCACAAACCAACTGCACCACAACGATTAGCACGAAATTCTAGCAATCGGCTATCCCGGTATAGTTTACGGAAATAAATAAATAATTAAATTAATTAAATTTAATTTAATTAAATAAATTGTAAAATAATTAAATTAAACTACTAATTACTCTACTTACACTAATCTAACCACCTAATTAGACTTAATTAAACTAATCTAACATACTAAGTTAACTAACTAAAATCACTAACCGCATAATTGCTAAATTAACCTACTTACCTAATCTTATCAACTAACTAACTAACTAATTTACTCTAGCCTCACTTAAGCCTAACTAACCCACTGATTATCCATTAATCCATCTCTAAATGAAATTAGCACCCTAATTAGGGATTAGGAGGTAAACTCACAAGATTAGCAAATTAATGAGTTCACGGCGACGATGGTGCGACGGTGAGCAAGACTCGGGTCTATGGCAACGCCAAAGGAGGCTAGGAAAGGGCCCGAAAAGGCTAAGCAAGCCTCAGCCCACAGCTGAGGTTCGCTTCTGCTTTGGGCTGGTTCAAGAGCTCCTAGAGGTTGGGCTCGACCGGGAGGGGCTGACTGGCATGGGAATGGGCAAGGCAGGACCAAGCGGTGACGGAGCGCTCGGATAGTGGCAGCTTGGACGATTGGAACGGCGGACGAGCAGCTGTAGGCAGTCACTGGACCAAACATGAGGCGGACGAGCACGGGCTGGAGACGCAGATAGGGATGAGCTCTCGGGCAACCGACGGGCGTGCAGGCTGCTCGGGTGGACCAGTGTGAGGCTTGGCGGTGGTTGGCTCAGCTTGCAGGGGTGGTGGCTGATTGTTGCTTTGGAAATGGAGGTTTCAGCTAGAAGAAATGAAGAAGAAATTGAGGAAGAAGAAGAAGTTGCTGTTGGGAAGGAGGGACAAAGGAGCCTCAAAGTCAAGGAAAAATATCTCAAACACTCAAGTACAAGCCCCTAAAGTCTTAAGCTATCACCAACAACCATTTCCCCTCCCAAGCTTCTCCAACAAGCCAAGGTTAATGTCCAAATGTTGTAGCCCCCATGGCCCTACGAATCTCAAGTGTTTCCCTCACCAATTCAATTCAATTTCACTCCAAGTAACCTCCAATTGATGGCCAACTTGTTGAGGAGGAAGCCCACACCAAATTCCACAATTTCATTCACCATTTGATCCAACTTGTAGGCCAAAAGTCCACCCAAAACTGGCCCTCCGAATTTCCTTAATTTAAATTGTCCAATTTTGAATTTTACACCAAAATTCCCAGCTTGTTGAAAATTTTTCAAAAGATGAGTTGACGTCCTAAAAATAAATCGTGACATGCCAGAACTTTTGATTCTTGAAACTGGGTTCAATTTAGTGGTTAATTTCAATCGGACGCGATTTTAGCGTGACCTAACTTACCACGTAACTTTTAGGAATTTTTAGCATGTTTGACTCTTGGTCGATTATTTTCGATCCATAATGTGCACCTTCGACTCATAGGCGACTTTCGGTTGTCGTAAAAATCTCATGATTTCAATTACGGGCATATGGTACATAATCGACAGAAAAAATTGGTTTAGTACCATTCAACATGAATTTTGCAATCAGGTGGAATCATCCACGCTTTAATTACATGCCTCTGTCGAATTAACCTATCTCCAGTCTCTAATTGATTATAACGGTGTCGTATTGATCCTTGCAGATTAGCAATGTCGAGCAGTCAATTTTTGATCGAATTCTCAAGTCTGTTGCATTTATATCCCTTAACGGCTTCACCAGATAAATTAGTTATCTCATGAGTGATCAACTCAGAGAAAAAGACCATAGGCACGTCGATAAAAAGCCCATTTCATTTAGTCAGGACAAGGTTGAAAATCATGATGTCATAATGCGACTGCGACAAGCTTTGTTGAGGTTGGTTGACGTCGGCCAGCTTTGTTCAAATGAGATCTCTCTTGCCATGGGCCGAAGGTCACACAATCAAACGGTTGAGGAGGTGGTGGGGGTGGTAGCGGCGAATGAGCCTAGGTTATGATGGTGGGGCTTTGTGTTAAAATCCACTTTAGAATAAAGTGTATCAACCATCAATCACATTAAGTGAAAGATCTTGGAGTCGAAGCCTTTTGTCTAAATGTAAAATGATTCTCCACAATACTCTTCCATTTTTGCCCATATACATATTACATTATATTCCTTATTCTTGAAATTTCCATTTTGTATTTTAGTTTTATCACAAAACTTTTGACTTGCACATAACAAACTTTTTAAATTATTTATAAGCACAGGGTCGTCGGTGGTGAAGAATTGATCAGCTGGTGAGCTAGGAGTGATACTAAATCCATCTACTCCAAAAATTTCTTTCAAGAAAACCCTCCCGTTCCAAGAGGCTACTTGAAATTTTTGAGAGATTATCAACTGCCTCCAAGGAAGGATTAGCTTTTAACTGAAGCATAACATGAACTCATTGATTCAACTAAGAAAACTAATAAAATGCACCACCAAACCTCAAATTTTGAGTTCCCATCAATCCAAACAAAACTACACACCCTCGACTAAATCGTCTTGTCAACAATTCATAATATCTAATTTTCAATATTTTTTATTATGTTCACTTACAACATAAATTGAACTTGTATTCTCAAGAAAGATGGGCGATCCCTTTCTTTACTAGATTTCAAAAATAAAAGTTCACAATGGCTTACTACTGAAAAATACTGAAAATTTGCTGCAAAAATGCAATCGAGTTATAGCATAATTGAATTATAAAGCTTGTTAATTTAGTGCATAATTTCGTTCAATTTGAGCAATATAAAATAACATAAAAAATTAAGAGAAAAGAGATGACAATTTAAAAGAGAAAAACCGTCACCCAAAGAGAGTGATCGGTGTCCAAGGTAGCCGAGGGTTGACAACCCTTCTCTCTCCTCCCAAAAGGTTTTGTATTTTTTATTATATGTCAACCCCTTTTTTGTCATTTTCATAAATATTTCATTTTTTTGTGGGCAATGTGCGCCACATATCCTAAAAAAAAAAATTTAAAATGACATGTCAATATTTTTCTAGTTCAAATAGGATGGAACTAATCCATATGGCTTGGGCATGCACAAGTTATATGGTATTACCAATGTCATTTTTGGCATATGTCAAGTTTTTATATAGATATTAACCATGTTCTTCAACCCGTGAGTTTAGTCTCAAGATTACTCCTAGCCTTTCAAAAAAAAAAGTTAATGAAAGTATTTAATTATCTGAATTGACAAGTTTTATTACCTTGATTGAACTTGTTAAACGTTTTAAGACTTTTGATACATGTCTCATTTATCAATAAGTATGTGAGTAACCGTGTGTTATTATTTATATACATCTGTCAAACAGCTTTCCTTATCAAAAGTCGAGTTAAAAAAAAGTTATATAATTACCAATTTATCTCATCAGTTTATAATATATATATATATATATATATATATATATATATATATATATACACACATAATCCAATAATCGCCATTGTTTCACTAGAATCCAAAGGGCCCAAGGTTGTTCATCTATGTCATCGGAACCAAACATTCCCCTTCATCTGATTGGTAATTGATCTAGTGTGAGACCTACATAGACAAATGCAAGGTGAGCAAAGAACGACCTCCATCAACTTCGGAGATCAACTTTGAAGTTACTAATCACTGACCACCATCAACGATTTCTTCTCTATCTTAGGGAAGTTACCATGCAGGTTAGACTTAATCATAGACCAGACGGCTCATGAGATCGTTAGGGCCAACTCCTGAGTTTGCAGAAGTACGCATTCAGTCATGTAGCTTGAAACCGACCTAATGAAGTCCGAGCCGGGCTTGCCGAGCTCAGAAAAATGTCATGTAACTCATCGTCTTTGGACAGGCATGGGCAACTATTAGTTATGTTAGGTTCAGGTCGGCCCGTCTTGGATCGGAGAGAATGCTTTGAAGATTAGCTTCGAACCTCGAATTTGAGTTGTCCCTCGATCAAAACAGAACGATATGCTTTCAACTATACCGTCTCATCAACAGTTCACAATCTCCAGCTCCCATCCTTCTCCGCGATTACAGAAAGGGTCATGGCAGCAAAAGAAATTTTTTCACAGATTCGTCCAAGGACAAGAAGAGAAAAACTTTCGCATTCACACCCTCCACAAGGCTCCAACTCCGTCTACGCTATTTCCCAATATTACAAATCCACCCCCCATTTTTTCTTTTCTTCCTTCTTCGAACCCTTAGTCTGTACCCACTATTACAACTAATCACTAAAAATGCAGCCTAATTACAGCAAAAGAAGCGCGTATTGCGCGCATGCTCCTCCTAGTTTCTCCAAATTCCGGATTGGCCCCTGTTTCTGAAAGAACTCGCGGAAAGGTCCAGACCTCGAGAATTCGAGATAGAGAGAGGGAGAGAGGCGATGGAAATGGATCTGGAATCGGCTAGATCTGATCTTCAAAGATCATCTATACTTGGCCGTACTCGAAAGAGCTCTTGCTTTTCCTCACAAGAGATCGAGCCGGAGCAACCGCCGGAGGTCCCTCGTGGCTGAATCGTCTACCAAGAGCGCCTGCTTCTTCTTGTCCTTCGAAAACGACGGCAGCGGAAGCGAGCTCGGCTCTGGCGACATGGCGAATGCCGATCCGGCATACACACGGCGGGGATGGCTCAAACCCTGAGCCGCCTCCCTTCCCCTCTCTTTTTTTTTTAAAAAAAATATTTGTATCTGTATTTTTAAATGTTTTAAATAAATTAGTTTTAAATTTAATTTAATTAATTTTTATATTAACTTTTTACTATGTCAACACCAAAACGACGTCGTTTTAGCATTATCTAGCCACGTTAGTGTGCAAACCAATGCTGTTTTGCACTTATTTCATCGAAAAATGACCATGTTAGTATTTTGGCCAGATTTTTGTCGGATTGACACTTAAATGATCCATTTTGCTCTGATTTTGGCACTTAAGGCAGCGCATGGTAACGTTTTTTTTCTCCCAATTTCTGTTCATTTGTTCCCAGGAACAAAAAAAGAACAAAAACCTATTTGGTAAAACATTTGTTCCCGGGAACAATTTCTCTAATTTTTTGTTCTTGGGAACAGTTTTGAAAAACAAAAAAACGTTGCTTCTTGTCCCTAGAAACAATTTCTAGAAATAAGTCAATTTTCTTTTTTTGCTCTTTTCTTTCTCTTTCTTGCCGCGGCCACCTCCAATCGCCCGGAGCCGCCACCGCCACCGTCGCCGCAGCCGCTGCCACTAGCCGCCGCCGTCACCTACCGCCCGCCGCCATGCAACGGCGGCGGCAGCGGGCGGCGACAGCGGCGAGCGGCATCGAGCGGCGGCGGCTGATGGTCAGCGATCCGTGAGCAAGAATAAAAAATGAATAAATACAAAAAAAAAAATGTTGCGTTACCAAACGCATTTATATTCTTTTCCTATTTCAAGAGTAGAAATTTTATGTAGTTACCAAACGAGTTCTTTTATTCATAAATTGTTCCCCGGAACAGAAGCGTTTGTCATGCGTAGCCTAACTGTCACTTTCCTAACTTTTGGCACTTAACGGGGTGCATGACAAACTACAATTTATGTTCCAAAAATAGTTTTTCTATTCCAGACTTGTTTTTAGAATAGAAATCCGTTTGATAAAATTATTCCATTTTTTCTATTTCTGAAGTAGATTTTTGTTCCAGAAATAGATTTGGAATAGAAATCAGAAATAAAAATTTTATACTTTTCTATTTCTGGAACAGAAATGAGAAATAAAAATTCTTTGCATCGTTCATCCTTACTATGAACCGACCATCCATTCGTCATCGCCGACCACCGTTCGCCGATCGCCGGCCGCTAGCCACTATCCGAAAGGAAGAAATTTTGTTTCGTTATCAAACGAATTTGTATTTTTAGAGCCGTTCGCCGTCTACCGGCTGCCGCCGCCATTCGCCAAACAACCACAATGAAGAAATTTTGTGTCGTTATCAAACGAATTTCTATTTTTAGAGTAGAAATTTTGTGTCGTTATCAAATGAATTTCTATTTTTAGAGTATAAATTTTGTGTCATTACCAAACGGGTATTTTTGCTTAGAAACTCATCTAGAAATAGAAATAAAAAAATCTATTTCTCTTCTAGAAATCAATTTCTTACCAGAAGTGTCCCTCCATGCCAAATTTTGACACTTGGGGTGTACTTCTTCCTTCTTCTTTTTTCCGGTCAAATCCTCTTAACATTTAGTTTGTTTCATCAAGTCATTAAATTTGCATAGCCTTTTCTAATGAAATCCCTTTAGCTCCAAATTTAATTAATTGGAGTCAACATACCTCAATCGAGAATTTTTGTATTTTGCACTATTCTAATTTCATCACCTTGTTCTTTCTATCCTCAAATTTTTTGGCATACTATTTAATTACTACGAACGCAACAACAAAATTTTGGCGTATTGCACTTAATTAGTATTTCTCTTCTTACAAAGTATATGGTCTAGTGGTGATGTGTACTAACTCTATTCATATGAATCTAATCCAATATAAAATTTATATTTGTTGACCAAGACTTTGCTTAAAGAATGCATAGTTAGTGCAGAGGACACAAAGTAATTCCACGGGTCCCTCTTTGTTTCACATGACCTAATCACATTGCCTTCTCATGTCATTCTTGTTTGATTTGCCTTGGATGAGGATCATGTTGTGCAACAAGAATCTTGATTATTTCCCAATAACAGTATTATTCCCAAGATGGTTAATGTTCATTTTTTGTTTGTCTAGTTCTAATTGGTCTTAGGCGATTGCTAAAAACAATAATTTCTTTTTAGTCACATCGCACTGAAAAGATTCAACAACCCTAAAATTATTTTCCTTTTTTCTTCGTGGACATCACGACTAATCAAAAGATCATTTGAAGTTAATTAAAGAAAGTAAATCCAATTGCAATGGAATCGGCCTACACACGGAGGAAATTTGGTCAGCATGGGAGGCAAATTTGGCTTGCCGTGCACTTTGAGGCAATGCCAAAGGATCATCTTCACCCACAAGGTCAAATTTGGCATTATGACTTTCACTAATTGGGTCTTTGTTTATAATTCCTTGATTCTAGGGAAATAAAAGCAAAAGAAAGGTTGACTGGACGAAACAGATTGATGTTCCCATGGCTTTTCCCATGTGAACTGTCTCGACTATGCCTTGTCAAAAGAAGAAGGATCCTTTACTTGACTTGAACTATCACACTTTTTCAATTAAATATCATATGCCAATTACAACTCGCTTACTTTTTTCACTAGTTATATGCCTTTGGGATTAAATACGTACGAAGTTGTTTACAATTCCAATAATTTTTTTTAAATAACAATATGACTATATTCAAAAGTTAAAGATAATAACATAATAGCGGTGGGCTTTGTTACTATCAATTCATAATTCGCCTATAAGTACTCAGGAAGCAAAATTCAATTTGGATATCAATGTAACAAGTTAAACGCGGATACAACATTAATATTAGAGGTACTATTTTGAAATAAATTCTGCTTCACCATAGTAGAGATTTTGCTCTCTATTCTATACGAGTACTATTTTTAATTTAATAATAAATCCACAATGTATAATTTATAGAAAATATATATTATAATTGAAAAATGAAAGTAAAGTTGATTATAAATTGTGAAATAAATCTGCTTACATGTACAATTAATATTGTTATGCTTTTGAGTAATGGAAAGTTAAGATTTTATATGTGCGGAAAAAGCTCAAGTCATCACCCCTACTAAACGGCTCGTGAATTCAGGGAATGGAAAGACATGAATGACAATGAAAATAAGGGGGGGGGGGGGGGGGGTGGTTTTTTCGGCTTTCACTAATTTTCTTGGGGGGGGGGGGGAGGGGAGGGTGGTTTTTTCAGCTTTCATTGATTGACTTGATCATCAATAGTTACCTTGCATGTCACGGCCTTCTAATTTTCTTAACTTGAGAGGACCATGGAAAGATCTCTCATGACTATTCTTGAATTGATGAATTTAACATGCCTTAGTATGACAGAACATGTTGCTGCCCGCTATTATATATTCCCGAATCGTTTCGAAACAACATTGCAAGAAAACAGAAAGAGACTCGAGTTGAGTGCACTTTGCTACAAATCCTCATGGACCTTCCCTATAGAGGTCGAGTTTTATTTGGGTCATTCTCATGCTTTACTACCATCATTCTTCTATTAGGGAGTGTCTTATCTTTAGTAAAAGCTGGCAAGAACAAGACTGATCGGCTTGCTTTGCTGGAATTCAAGGCTCGGATAGTTGATCCTAGTGGAGTTTTGAGCTCATGGAATGATTCTAGCCACTTCTGCGAGTGGTACGGTGTCACATACGGTCGTAGACACCGAAGAGTCACCATACTAGACCTCCACTCCAAGAACCTAGCTGGGGTTGTGCTGCCCCATATTGGGTAACTTGAGCTTTCTGAGGAAAGTCTATTTGCAAAACAATAGTTTCCGCTCCGAAATTCCCCTGTAATTTGGCCACTTGTTTCAGTTGCACGAGTTGTACCTTAATAATAACTCGTTCAGTGGACAAATCCATTCAAATCTCTCCCATTGCTCTAATTTGCTCGTTCTTAATTTTGGTTTCAATAGGCTGGAAGGAAATTTGCCTACAGAGCTTGGGTTGTTGTCTATGCTCCAAAAACTTCAACTTCAAGGTAACAGCTTGACTGGAAACATTCCGCCATCATTGGGAAACTTATCCTTTCTTCAATTCTTCGGAATGGAAAAAATAATCTCGGCGGTACAATCCCAGAGACTCTCGGCCGACTAAGAAATCTATCCTTACTCAGTCTCACCTTCAATATATTTGTAGGTACAATTCCTATCTCGATTTTCAATCCCTTTATGCGGAAAAAAAAAATCAATTAGAGGGGGGCTTACCCAATGATTTAGGCTTCACTCTTCCAAATCTCAAGGATATCCTTTTGTTTGAAAACCCCCTCACTAGACCCATTCCTGAGCCAATAACCAATGCCTCTAATCTTGGTATCTTCGTAATCGGGTGGAACAACTTTACTAGGAAAGTTCCTTCTTTCTCAATGATGAGAGAACACTATTGGTTTGAAATTGGCCTTAACAACTTAGGAAGCGGGGATTCTGTTTATTTGGATTTCCTTTGCTCTTTAACCAATTCTACAAACTTGAAAATATTAGGTATAGAGGCCAATGCTTTCGGAGGACCAATACCCGATTGTATCGGTAACCTCTCTATCACCCTTACACATTTTTTGTTGCACAAGAACCATATTTCTGGAACCTTACCTTCTGGAATTGGAAATCTCATCAATTTGAAAATCTTGGCCATATGGGGTACAACAACATCTCGGGAACATTCCTTTGGAGATTGGAAACCTAAACAAATTGGGGATTATGGATCTTGGCTGAAATAAATTCTTCGGGAACATACCAGAATCTATCGGGAATTTAAGGATGTTAACCAAAGTGTACATGGATAGCAATAATCTCTGGGGCCCAATACCATCATCTCTAGGAAATTGCCAGAACCTACTTGTCCTAGACCTTTCAACCAATAACTCAGCGGTAACATTCCTCCCGGAAATTATGGGCCTCTCTTAACTTGTCTCAAAATAGTTTGACCGGCTCCCTTCCAACAGAGGTTGGAAAGTTGACAAATCTCGACACATTAGCTTTTGATGGGAACAAATTATCTCAACAGATTCCAAGCAATATTGGCAGTTGTCTAAGCATGGAAGGCCTATATGTGCAAGATAATTTCTTTGAAGGGCCATGCCATTGACTATGAGTTCCATGAAAGGCCTTCAAGATTTGAATGTTTTCAACAACCGATTGTCTGGCCATATCCCGGAATTTCTAGGGTCACTAAATCTGAGGGAAAAGTACCAAAAAAGTCATAAACCTCTTGCATTGGTACAAATTCAGTCCTAAACTTTTCAATTGGACCAATTCAGTCCAAAACCTTTTAATATTGGTATCAATTCAGTCCATCCGGCCAATTTTGGCCGATCGGCGCTGACGTGGACGTCGGCCGGTGGCCGGACGCTGATGTGGCAATTTTTATGATTTTTTCGAATTTTTTTTATTAATTTTTATTAATTTTTTCTTAATTTTTATTAATTTTTTTCCTTTTTTTTTTTCTGCTTTCTTCTTCGTGGTTGCCGGCCAGCCTCCGATGAGGCTCACTGGCCACTGGGCGAGGGCCGCGAAGGCCTCGCCTGCCACCGGTGAGGGTCGTGACCCTCGCCCGGCCTCTCCTGAGCCGCCGACGAGGTGGCTTCGCCGGATCTGGGCGAGGCCAACCTTGCCCGCGGTTGGCGAGGCCATGGTGGCCATCGCCAGGGCGGAGGCGAGGGCCGCGAAGCCCTCGCCAGCCGCCGGCGAGGGTCGCGATCCTCGCTCGGCCTTGCCCAGGGCTACGGGCGAGGCCAGCCTCGGAAGGAGGAGAGGAGGGTGTTGGGGCGGCGGGCTAGGGTTTTGGAGGCAAAGATTGGGCGGAGGAGCGGCGGCGTGAATCGCGGGAGGTGGGGGACCAGGGCCTTGAATTGGGATCTCGTGGAGGTGAGGGCAGTGATGACGAGGTCGAGAAGCTCCGGGGTCGAAAGCGGAGGAGGCGCTGGGGACTCATCGGTAAGGCCAGTGTGGCACCCCTCGACGGCCCCCGATCCGATTAGGGTCGCCACAGTTCGCTTACCTTTCATTTTCCTTATTAACATATCACTCGATACATTCATTCGGTTCAATTGCGGCGGGTCCATACAACCATGGGGGTTTACATATTTTTTTTTTTTTATTCGATCGGTCCCTTGCGCAATTTATATGCGGAAGCACGTCCAACAACTCCCTTCCCTATATTCAGAAAACGATGCACACCTACTAAACATTTATAATAAAAGCCATACACTTTTATTTACTTAAATTAGACGGACATCATTCATCGGTACATCAAAATGCCGTAGTCTTTTTATATTCGGCTATAATTCAAAAGATGACCGACGTCTCTTCCAATGATCGTATACTTTAGAGCCATCGATTAGTGTCGGCGTCCAAAAGTTCCTCCTTTGCTATCCTCCTCCTCACGGTCACATCCAACCGTTCAAACCATCTACTAATCTGAAATGTTGTCCCAAAGGGGTGAGTACAGATAACCACTCAAAGCAGGTAAAGGAATCCAATAACAACTCGATCGATCATACAAATCATACATGCATTGCGGCGTAACTTACCTTGCAGCCATGCGTAATACTATCATGCATCATCATGCATTATCATCATGCATATCATATCATCATATGTCATCATCATAATCATCATCATGGCATCATTATATCATACATGTCACCCTTATCATGACATCGTCACATCACACATCATCATCGTCATCGTGCATATCATCATGCATATCATGCCATGGGTGATCATCATATCACATCACATATCATCATCATCATCATCATCATCATCATCATGCATATCATCATGCATATCATGCCATGGGTGATCATCATATCACATCACATATCATCACCATCATCATGCATATCATCATGCATATCATGCCATGGGTGATCATCATATCACATCACATATCATCACCATCATCATGCATATCATCATGCATATCATACCATGGGTGATCATCATATCACATCACATATCATCACCATCATCATGCATATCATCATGCATATCATACCATATCATGCCATGAGTTAATTTTCATCTTTATCTTTAAATTTGATCACCACATCACCCTTCCTCGATTCATCAATTTCATCCCATATTTTACACTCGCATCCCATGCGAGAAAAACCTCCGGGCATGTATCCAAGATACAACCGGGCATGTATCCAAGATACGAGGAACCGGGCATGTATCCAAGATACAACCAGGGCATCCGGCCCCCACATTCCGGGCATCTCGCATCCCAACTAGCATCACGAGGAACCTCCGGGCATGTATCCAAGATACAACCGGACTTCGGCCTTTACCCTTCTAGCCAGGCATCTCGCACCCAAATCCCGGCATCGCGAGGCATTCCCTTCGGGCAAAGACCTCCGACAAGGCTTCCGGAATTATGTACCGACATACCACCAGGCCTCCCCTGGAATTACGTACCGTATACCACCGGGCATCCCGAAACTCCGGGGAATCTCGGAATTACGCCACTAGGCCACCAAGCATCATCATCCACCACAACCATCTCCTCATTTACCATTATCATATTTACCATTTCTTTATCTCAATTTAACATGGCAATTGGCATGGCATCAAACAAATCACACTTGCATTTCAATTCACATGTCATACACATGCCAAAGCTCCATCACATATGCATTTCAATTCAATACATGTACAAGGACCATGTCATAGGCATATCAAGACTTTATCATATATACATCTCAATCCAATACATGTGCAAAGACCTCATCACACATATGCCACACAAATAGAATTGAATCCATGGCCAAATAAAAATCCATTTTATTTTATTATTATTTTATTATTTATTTATTTATTTTATTATTTAATATCAATAAATTCCCAAAATTACAAAAATCCAAGAAATTATTAAACAAACCCATAGGATGATAATTACTTGCAAAACTCATGGCCAAATTGAATTTTTATAAAATTCATAATTTTCCCAAAACATCCTATGATTCTCGGATTTAAACCAAATGCACAGTTTCCGAATAAATTCAATTAAAATATCCATTTGGCCTCCAAAAATTACGAAATTTTACATGGTGATAGCCAAGACATTTTCGTACCATTTTCATGAAGAACTCCACGTCGAATTATTTTTAGATTAATTTATACAGTCTCACGAAGATTCTGGAACCCTTACCGCCTCGTCCAGAATGCATATCTCCGAATTACTAAGATTTCACCCGTCTATTCTCTTTCGTTTCCTCTGAAATTTAGATATGTTATGTATCAAGGTGTCCTTTACAAGTTTCATGAAGAGATCTAGGCCAAATAACCAAAATATGATCACCATTTAAGTCCATAAAGTCTCGGGTGTCTCGGTACACTTCACCAGAATCAATCATCTCCAAGATCTAGCCGATTAACTAGGCTACACTCCTTCATTTCTCTTCAAATTTGAGTATGTTGTAGTTTAGGATGTTACCTACAACTTTCAAGAAGGCAGCGAAGTAAGATCTCCAACAGAAATCAACATGCAAACAAGAAATCAACAAGAGGTCAGTGAAGATTTCGCAGATCTAGGGTCTCCGTATGATAGAACTTTTGACCCCTCAAATCTCCATCGTTTTCTACGAAATTTCACTATGTCATAGTACAAGACGTTAGCTTCAACTTTCATGAAGATATCACAGCCAAAATCGAACTCTAAACATGCATGCAAGCTCTCACAACATTCTGACTCAAACAGTTCATACGAAAATATTCCAGATCTAGCATCTCCGTAGGATAAGGGTTTGACACCTCAAATCTCCATCATTTTCCACGAAATTTCAGTATGTTATATTTCAAGATGTTAGCTACAACTTTCATGAAGACATCGGAGCCAAAATCGGACTCTAAACACACATGCAAGCTCAAACAAGTTTCTGACTCCAAACAGTTCATGCGAAAACAATGGTGCAAGAGTAGAAAGTGGATTCCCAACTTGCCTCTAGACCTCACGAACGGCGGCACACCGGCGACGGTTCCTTCTCCTCCTCTCTCGGCTTCTCTCTCTCTCCCTCACTTGGCCGAACAAGCCACTCTCTCTCTCTCCCTCTCTCTCTTTCCTTTTTGGATGCTTTTATATTGCATGTGGCCGCCCAAGATGGCCAATGGGGCAGCCACACCTTGCACAGCCTCCACGCCACTTGTCACAACACATGCATGGGCTTGGGCCTTCTTTTTGGGCCTTTCTTGGGCCAGCAAATGGGCTGGTCGAATTCCCTCTTGTGGGCTTCCATTTGGGCCGGCCATTCGGCCCACTAAACTTAGACCAATGGGTCTAAGGCCCATTCCAAAAATTAACCCTTTTTCCCCTTTTTTTTTTTTTTTGAAATTTTTTTATAAATATTCTTGAATTCCAAATTTTCACCTTGGCCAAAGTCTTGGGATATATTTTAATTATTGAAATTTAATTTATAAAGTACATGGCCAAGCATAAATTATTAATTTATCAAATTTAAATTTTCACAATCATATGCACAAATCATCTAATTAAAGACTAATGGCTAAAACATAAGCCATGGAAATTCTATCACCTAATTAAAGACTTTAACACACCTTATGGCTTGTTATTGAATTTTGGGATGCCACAGCCAGGGCGAGGCCGAGCGAGGGTCGTGACCCTCGCCTCCGCCCTGGCGATGGCCGCCATGGCCTCGCCAGCCGCGGGCGAGGCTGGCCTCGCCCAGATCCGGGCGAAGCCGCCTCGCCGGTGGCTCTGGGAGAGGCCGGGCGAGGGCTTCACGGCCCTTGCCTAGCGGCCAGCGAGCCTCACCGGAGGCTCACCGGCAACCACGAAGAATAAAGCAGAAAAGAAAAGGAAAAAGAAAAGAAAAAAAGAAAAAAAATTAATAAAAAATCATAAAAATCATAAAAAAAAATCGAAAAAATCATAAAAATTGCCACGTCAACGTCCGGCCACCGGCCGATGTCTGCGTCAGTGTCGGCTGGCCAAAATTGGCCGGATGGACTGAATTAGTACCAATATTAAAAAGTTAGAACTGAATTGGTCCAATTGAAAAGTTTAGGATTGAATTGGTACCAATGCAAGAGGTTTAGGACTTTTTGGTACTTTTCCCCTTGAATCTGATGAATTTAAGCCTATCCTACAACGATTTCGAGGGTGCATTGCCTATAGGAGGAGTTTTCAGAAGTGTCATTTCAACTTAAGTTGTTGGAAACAAGAAGCTTTGCGGGGGTCTACCAAATTTTCAACTATCGGAATGCAACTGCAAAGAGTCTAAACATGTGAGAATAAGTGGAATCACAAAAATCCTAATATCCACAGTCTCAGCTCTTGCAGGAGTAGCCTCCGTACTCTCTTTCTTATACTTCCTCTGGTTTAGACACAATAAGAACACATTAGCTTCAAGCTCTTTTGAAAATGGGCTTTTGCGTGTTTCTTATCACAATCTACTAAAAGTGACGAGTGGATTCTCTTCCATCAATTTGCTCGGCATGGGCAATTTTGGGTCCGTGTATAGAGGGCTTCTTTATCGGACTCAGTCGATTGTGGCCATCAAGATTCTTGATCTTACACGTTACGGAGCTTCCAAGAGCTTCATAATCGAGTGCGAGGCCTTGAGAAGAATCCGACACCGTAATCTCGTGAAGGTACTCACGGCATGTTCAGGGTTTGATTTTAATGGTAATGATTTCAAGGCATTGGTCTATGAATTCATGTCGAATGGGAGCTTGGATGAATGGTTGCACCCAACTACATCGTAGTATACGGCAAGAAGCAGGTTGAGTCTACTTGGAAGAGTGAATATTGCCATTGATGTTGCTTGCGCCCTAGATTATCTCCATCATTACTGTGAAACGCCAATAGTTCATTGCGATCTAAAGCCAAGCAATGTCCTTCTTGATGAAGAAATGACCGGACATGTAGGTGATTTCAGGCTTGCTAGGTTCCTTCTAGAAGCAACACATAAGTTATTGGTTGATCAATCAAGTTCTATAGGAGTAAAAGGATCTTTTGGCTACATAGCTCCAGGTAATGACACAGAAGTTCAGCCTTTCAATTTATTTCCTCATATCGAATAGGCAATTGGAGATCGATCCTTCAGTAAAAAGGCAAATGCACGAAACATCACTAGACTATATTTCAATCTCAATTATTCACTATGCATGACTATGCTCTGTTGACTATTGTAGAGTATGGCCCAGGAAGTGCAATATCCACAAAAAGAGATGTGTACAGCTTCGGAGTCCTCATTTTGGAGATGTTCATAGGCAAGAGGCCAACTAATGACATGTTTGAAAATGGGCTAAACCTTCATTGCTTCGCAAAGGCAGCTCTAGCAAATCAAGTGGAAAAGGTAATTGATCCCATTCTGCTTCAAGTTAACCAAGAGTCCAAGAAAAGACAAACCATCACTCTAGATGGCAAGGACAAAAAGCTGGTTTAGCACTCTGAAGTGTTTGGTTTCGATCATCAAAATAGGAGTGGCTTGCTCTTTTGAGTTGCTGAGGGAACGAATGGATATCATTGATGCATTGACTAAACTCCAAGGAATCTGGAAGAAACATTTTGAGTTCATTGTCATTGCCTAGTTGATGTAAAATCTAAGCTTCATATGGAGTCGTGTGGTCTTTAGGGTCATTACTTTGTCCAGAAAAGGATGTGGGATTTGGCCATTCACAAAGAATTTGAATATGGCGATAGCAAAATCAAAAGTGATGGAGACTAGTGACGTGGTAGTCCAAGGAAAATTGAAATAGTTTACATTGTCTTAACCAGAAGATCAACGTCCTTCAATTGTGTGAAAAATAAATATACTTTCTTTTGCTTTAACCCACAAACACTATTGATGAGTTTGAAGGTGAAGGATGTCATAAGTTTGCCATAGTATGTTATCTTGAACATATATTGTATTTGTTGACACCTTTTGTACATGTAAATGTATTTAGTTTATGGGAATAAAGTGAAAGTTTTTTACAGTTTGAAATTTGATGGGTTGAAACCATACACCTTCTTCCTTTTCTCCAATAGTAGAGTCAACTAGAGAAGATACTTAAGTAAATTTGACCTATAATATCATTCACAAGAAACATTCTGAAGCAGACGATAAAGTCAAACAAGATAAGAACATTAGGTACTGGCATTTTTTCACTCCAAATGAACAAGCAGTCGAATTGCAATAAAGAAGTTTACATGCATTGTACTCCACCAAACCATAACATCACTTCACTAAACCAAACTATTATCGATAAACTTAAAAAAATCCACAACACTATTTTATTAAACCCATCAATGAAAAAAAAGAGAGCCACAACACCATCTCACGTACTGCACCAAACCATAATACTACTTTATTGAACCAACCCATTGTCAACAAACAAAAAAGAAAATTCACAACACTACTTCAGTAAACCCATCAATGACAACAACAAAAAAAAAGGGCCATAACATCATTTCACGTACTCCATCAAACCATAACACTACTTCACTAAACCAACCCATCATTGACAAATCAAAAAATATCAATAGGAATATTTCACTAAACCCATCAATATTTCCACCGCTTCCTCTCAATATTTTTCTTCTTTCTTGATGGGCCTACTATTATTTCTCAACAATGTTTCACATCTCTCTCAAATAGGGACGATCATGACATTAAATCTAGCTTGCCAACCTCTAGTTGATATTTGCTGAGGGTGGTCGCATGACTACGACAAGCTTCGTTGAGGTTGGTTGACATTGGCAAGCTTCATTCAAATGAGATCTCTCTCGCCTTGAGCCGCAGGTCGCGCAATCAGATAGTCGAGGAGGTGGTGGGGGCGGTAGTGACGAACGAGCCTAGGTTATGACGGTGGGGCTCTGTGTTAAAATCCATTTTAGAATAAAGTGTATCAATAACAATCACATTGAGCAAAAGATCTTGGAGTCAAAGCCCTGCGTCTAAATGTAAAATCATTCTCCACAAAACTCTTCCAATTGTGCCCATATACATATTACATTATATTCCTTGTTCTTGAAATTTCCATTTTGTATTTTAGTTTTGTCACAAAACTTTTGACTTGGATTATCATGAAGATAACCAACTTTTTAAATTATTTATAAGCACAGGGTCGTCGGCCGGTGAAGAATTGATCGGCCGGTGAGCTAGGAGTGATACTAATCCATCTACTCCAAAAATTTCTTTCAAGAAAACCCTCCCGTTCCAAGAGGCTACTTAAAATTTTCAAGAAATTATCAATTGCCTCAAAGGAAGGATTAGTTTTTAACTGAAGCATAACATGAACTCGTCGGTTCAGTAAGAAAACTAATAAAATGCACCACCAAACCTCAAATTTTGAGTTTCCGTCAATCCAAACAAAACTACACACCCTCAACTAAAAAGTCTCGTCAACAATTCATAATCTCTGATTTTTATTATTTTTTATTATGTTCACTTACAACATAAATTGAACTTGTAATCTCATGAAAGATGGACAATCCCTTTCTTTACTAGATTTCAAAAATAAAAGTTCACAATGGCTTACTACTGAAATAATACTGAAAATTTGTTGCAAAAATGCAATCGAGTTATGACATAATTAAATCATAAAGCTTGTAAATTTAGTGCATAATTTCGTTCAATTTGAGCAATATAAAATAACAGAAAAAATTAAGAGAAAACAGCTGACAATTTCAAGGTCGACCACCAGATCCAAGGGCCACACGAGAAGACGCCACTACGTTGACCCTCTTGCTCGAAAAATGGAACCTGCAGACCAGCAACAAACAAACGCACTCAGTAGCAGCAGCGAAAAAAAGGGACAAATGGAACCCACCTCCACAAAACGAGATCAAGATAAACGTAGATTGCTCACGGTATTCCCCATCCATGGTCGGATCGGTAGCGGGTGTGAGCAGGAACAGTGAAGGGATTCTCCTTGACGGCTTTGCCAAGCAGATCCGGGCGCCTACAGTTTGTGGCCGAATCCCTAGCTGTACGTGAGGCGTTACTTTGGCTGAAGGAAAAAAGAAGCCCTCAACTCCCGCGAACTGAACCGGAGATGGAAGGGAAAGGTACTTTTGACCTGCACGTGCACTTAACTTCAGATAGTTTATCAATTCTCAATAGCTTATTGGGCCATGAAACTAGTCCATGGATAGCCCATTCCATCATCAACGACTGCAAAGAACTCCTCGCCCATATTGGAGGAATTTCGGTGGATTACGAACCGAGAGAAGCAAATCAGGCTACGGATTGGGTCGCGAAGACCTAACGAGATAACTCTCTCCCTTCGAACAGGGTCACTAATCTCCCTTACTCTCTATGTTTAATTTTCTGTTTGGACTCTGATCCTTCTTCGGTCCCTTTAGGGGCTTAGTAATGAAAATTACCACTTTCGGACAAAAAAAAAAAAAGAAGAGAAAAACCATCACCCAAAGAGAGTTATCGGTGTCCAAGGTAGTCGAGGGTTGGCAACCCTTCTCTCTCTCTCCCCAAAGGTTTTGTATTTTTTATTATATGTCAGCCCTTTTTTTGTCATTTTCATAAATATTTCATTGCTTTTTTTTTTTTTTTGGCAATGTGCGCTCCATATCTTAAAAATAATTTAAAATGACATGTCAATATTTTTCTAGTTCAAATAGGACAGAACTGATCCATATAGCTTGGGCATGCACAATGTCATTTTTGGCATATGCCGGAGATATTAACCATGTTCTTCAAACCAATCAGTTTCGTCTCAAGATTACTTCTAGCCTTTTAAAAAACAAGTTAATTTAATGAAAGTATTTAATTACCCAATTTGACAAGTTTTATTACCTCGATCGAACTTGTTGAGCAATTTAAGACTTTTGGCACACATCCCCTTTGTTAATAAGTATGTGAGTAACCATGTGTGCTTATTTATATTCATCTATCAAGCAGTTTTCCTTATCAAAAGTCAAGTTTTTTTTTTTTTTTAAAGTTATATAATTACCAATTTATCTCGTCAATTTATCAAAAAGAAAACATAATCCAATAATCACCATTGTTTCACTAGAATCTAGAGGGCCCAAGATCTCAACAACATGGATTTCACCGAATCGTTCATCTATGTCATCGGAACCAAACATTCCCCTTCATCTAATTGGTAATTGATCTAGTGTGAGACCTACATAGACAAATGCAAGGTAAGCAAAGAACGACCTCCATCAACTTCGGAGATCAACTTTGAAGTTACTAATCACTGACCACCATCAACGATTTCTTCTCTATCTTAGGGAAGTTACCAGCAGGTTCGACTTGATCATAGACCAGACGGCTCATGAGGTCGTTAGGGCGATCACACGAGTTTGCACACGCATTCAGTCATGTAGCTTGTGCCCGACCTAATGAAGTCCGAGCTGGGCTTGCCGAGCTCAGAAAAATGTCATGTAACTCATCGTCTTTGGACAAGGCATAGGCAACTATCAGTTATGTTAGGTTCGGGTCGGCCCGACTTGGACTGGAGAGAATGCTTCGAATATTAGGTTCGAAACCTCGAATTTGAGTTGTCCCTCGATCAAAACAGAACGATATGCTTTCAACTAAAACGTCTCATCGACAATTCACAAGTTCTAGTTCCCATCCTTCTCCGTGATTACAGAAAGGATCATGGCAGCAAAAGAAGTTTTTTCACAGATTCGTCCAAGGACAAGAAGAGAAAAAGTCTCGCATTCACACCCCCACAAGGCTCCAACTCCGTCTGCGCTATTTCCCAATATTACAAATCCAACCCCCGATTTCTTCTTTTCTTCCTTCTTCGAACCCTTAGTCTGTACCCACTACTACAACTAATCACTAAAAAATGCAGCCTAATTACAGCAAAAGAAGCGCGTATTGCGCGCATGCTCCTCCTAGTTTCTCCAAATTCCGGATCGGCCCCCCGTTTCTGAAAAAATTCCCGGAAAGGTCCAGACCTCCAGAACTTCGAGATAGAGAGAGGGAGACGCGATGGAAATGGATCTGGAATCGGCTAGATCTGATCTTCAGAGATCATCTATACTTGGCGGTATTCCAAAAGAGCTCTTCTTGGTTTTCCTCACAGCAGATCGAGCCGGAGCAACCGCCGGAGGTCCCTGGTGGCCGAATCGTCGACCAAGAGCGCCTGCTTCTTCTTCTCCTTCGAAAACGACGGCAGCGGAAGCGAGCTCGGCTCCGGCGACACGGCGAACGCCGACCCGGCGTACACCACGGCCCTCCCCCCCGGCGCGATGGCCTGCTTCCGCGCCATCTCCGGCTCTGGACCTGATCCCGAACGACGACCGGACCGTCGCCTCGCCGGAGGACGGCGGCCTTCCCCGTCACGAGGCCGCGGGGCCGCGCCGGCTCCGGCTGGCCGGGGACGACGGGCCGCTTTCTCTGCGGGCGCTGGTGGTGCCTCCTGTTCGGCCTCGGATTAGCGGAGGAGCTCCTGTAGCTGCTGCTCCTCTGGCGGGGGTAAGCCGCCGGGGAGGCGGCTACCATCTGCCCGGCCAAGCAGTCCTGCGGCCGCAAGATCTCGGTCCCCATGGCCTCTGTTCCAACCCAACCGACGAAATCAACTGCACAAAACAACGATCGCTAGAGAGAGATTGCTCGAATGGAGCTGAACGAACTCGGTAATGGTGGAATTTATAGAGAGAGAAAGAAGGGGAGAAGGAAGGAGAAAGGAGGGTTTCTCTCTCCTGCCTCGTTCCACTGACCTTCGCTGGTCTCGACGCGTGATAGCTAATCACTCGTCGTTACGCGGAGGACGCAGTCGTCGCTTAACGATCCCCCGTCGTTCGCAACCGTCCCCCGTTTTCCCCAAAGTCAAAGCCGTTGCTCTTTTGACCAACGACCCCCGGTCGCCGGGCCGGGCATCGACCGCGTAAGCCTCCCATGACTAAATCGGGCCTGAGTGGGCCCCATCCGGCCCATACAGATGGGATCGGGCCCAATTGGCTAAAGCAGGATGCCGTGGTGCTCTTCGAGTCGACGTGTCCATGATAAGGACCAAGTGAGGGAAGCGAAGATCTGTAACGAGCCTGTCTTAGTTTGAGTACGACCTAATCAAGAAGAGGTTCTAGACAATCTTTTGAGATAAAGAGGGAGGCAAAAATGAATCAAATTACACCGATAGGGAGGAGAACGGGATTTATGTAAAACTGTAATTAATTTATAAGAGTGCATTTAGACGTAATAGTGATACTTAAGTGTCCTCACGGAAGAGCACCACCGAAATGGGTTTTCTATTGTGAAATTGCCCACTTACGAAACCAAGCAGAATTAATTTAGAGCACCACAATTTAATTACACAAATTAAAAAAATTTAGAGCTTGATTGGATATCGGACCAAATTTTCAGGTCCAACTGCAACAGGAAATCCCGTTCTTCGAACTCCAATTTTTCGCCTCCATATGATCAAATTTCTCCCTCTTTGGTATCCTAGGCTCTTGTGTATTCTGGTACACTACGAACTACGAAGCACTCCTTCGATCAGAAAGAGAAGACACACAAGCAACAGTTAAACTAAGTACCCCAAAAAGAAAAAGAAAAAAAAAGGAAAATCCTGTCGACAGCAAGCGTGCGGGACGCACAGAAAACGACGAGAGATGCTGGCGGCGGCCAAGGACGCGAGCGCGGCGCCGACCTTCGATCTCCCCGACGACGTGCTGCGCGTCCTGCCCACCGACCCCTTCGACCAGCTCGACGTGGCCCGGAAGATCACCTCCCTCGCCCTCTCCGCCCGCGTCTCCGAGCTCGAGTCCGAGTCCTCCGCCCTCCGCGCCGACCTCGCCGCCGCCGACCGCCTCGCCGCCGACCTCCGCTCCCAGATCGAGTCCCTCGACGCCTCCCTCGCCGACGCCGCCGATCACCTCGCCCGTGCCGACCGCGAGAAGGTCTCCTCCCCTTGCCCTGTATTTCAGGCCCGGTCCGCGTGATCCGCGTTGAAAATCGGCGGAGGTTTGACTTTTTTTTTTTTTGTCCTATCTGGGGTGAGTGCAGGAGGAGCTGCTGAGAGAGAACGCTTCGCTGTCGGAGACTGTGAAGAAGCTGAACAGAGATGTGGCGAAGGTAAACGACTGATGCTCGATCTTGTTCTTGATGGTTTGGAACTGGTTCCGATACGATGTTTTTCCGCGCGATTCTGTGGGAACGGGAATATGATTTGTGCTTGCTCCGAGAATTCGATTTTCTATTCGAGCGTGTCGGTCTCGTGAGTGAAGAATGACGGCGAACGGCGAGGAGTTCTGTTTTTTTGGTGCCTGCAGGAATCGTCTCAGACAATCTTGCGGTGATCCTTAGAAGTGAACGTTAGCTCCTAAGAAGTTTAAATGGAAATGAACGATGTCCGTGTCGCCGTTAGGACTTTCAATTTTTCACAGCTTGATCGTTGTGTATGAAGGATTTCAGAACAAAAGGAATGGATCGGCTGACATGATGTGTGATGACCATGTGGCATGTGAAATTCCGATACTAGTGTGCTGTTACTAATCCCCAGCCCTTGAATTCCTGCCAGGGCCGCCACTAAGCACACTAACGGTGTATTCTTAGGTCGAACTATTTTGGAGATGGTTTGGTTGATTGTGTCTGCTTTCGACGGTGATGGCTAACCCTGGTTGGTGTAAGACTTTTTGAATGTGGCGCTTCATGGAAGTAGTGCTTGGTTGTTTGTGCAGTTTTCCGTAATGTAATCCTTTGGTTCTCAGAGATATATGACCGACATGTGATTGCTCTATAACTTGTATGGGGATTATAGGATATTAGTTCTTGGGAGGTGAGCAAATGTTACTCTACTCGGTCTTCTTCCGCATAGTATTCATCTAAAGTGAGGGATAGAGTTCAGAAAGTGTATAATTGCAGAGACATGCTTCGTTAGGGTGAAAGTTTGTTTAGCAATTCCTAATGGTTGGGGGAACGTGCTCAATTAAATTTAACTTTTGGTTTACGTAGTTGGAGGTAATCCAGAGGACGCTTATGCAGTCCCTTCGAGAGGATGATGAAAGCTTTGTAAGTGAGTTAGCCCAGAGTAGCTTTTGCATCCAGCATCTAAAATTTGTTTTCTTGTGCCTAAGACGTTACTTTGCTTATTAGCTAAAAGACCATGAACTTTTTGATTGACTCTGTATGAATTATGAACCACAGGCAGCAACACCGCAGATTATTGCCAGGCCAACACCAAGTGGTATGATCTTTTTGCGCTATGTCCTTCAGACTGATTATATAGCTTCAGCGTGATGCCCTTGGAAATATTTAAACATGGTTTACTGATCAGTTTCTAATGGAAGGAAAGGATTATTCTTGAAGTTTGCGCAACCTTGCCTTGTCTTACTCTGATCTCGTGACAGATAATTTTTCTTTGCCATGTCCTTGTTGCGACATTACCAAAACAGCTATATAAAACAACTAATAGAACAGGACCGGGGAAAAATATCTAAGAATCAGGTTTGTTGATGGTTTAGAAAAATCCATCATTGTTAATGGCAAATAGGTGCAGCATGCTTGGAAGCTTCCATTTAGGCATTTGTATGCTTTATGATGTCCTGGCCGGTGATAACGTGCCATTGAGTTTGCGTATATGATGCTGCTTCATTGCATTTGTTGATTGTTTCAGATGATGATGGCTCCCAGACTCTTTCAAGATCATCGTCGGCTCAGAGCCGGTTATCAGAAATGGGAAACTCATCAGGAGATGATCCTGAAACAGGTGTGTATCTCTATTGATTTTTTGAGTATATGTTTAACTCAGTACCATTTCAAGATTAGGTACGGTATGCTTTTCATGTTAAGAAGATGGATGTATACTGTGAAAAAGTATCAATGTTTCTAATGTTGCCAAATCTTTTGAAGGAAATGATATTGAGTATGTGTCAGTCTCTTTAGAGAAGACCAATATTGTTTATTCAATTAGTGGGAAAGACTCTGCCCCCTTAAAAAGGACTGAATTTTTTTTTTTTTTGATAAGTACCGTGATCACAAAAGAAAAATAGCATCACTCTAAATTTACTTGTGTATAGACTCGAGACCAGGGATATCAAGTGGCCTGATATTCTATTCGCAAACGAGCAATCCTCGGCTCACTCCTCTTGGATCTCCTCTAAGTTTATCTCTATCTGTGTCCCCTTCAAGAGTTTCTAACGCAGCATCTCCAAGATGGCAGTCCGTGTCATTTGCAACCCCACTGGACAAGTTTGATGACAGGTCCTCCACTTGCTCTTCGTTGCCCTCAATCCGCCATGGTTCTGTAGCAGGCTCCGAGACAGGATCTCAAACGGGTGAGCATGATGCATGACCTCAAATCTTTGATGTCAGAGATCAAAGAAAAATGATTGGGGAGAGTTTATGTTAGGCGAATTTTCTGATCTTGATCTACACCTGTCATATGCTCTTGTCCTCATCTACTTCTTTGTCTGACTGTTTCAGGAAGAACTCGAGTTGAAGGGAAAGAGTTCCTACGGCAAGTGAGGTGAGGATTTGAACTCGTCCTTGCTATGGATGGGTTTTTCACTTTCCTGTTGTGTTATAATTTAGACAAATACAAATGCTTGCACGTGCTTGAGCTTTTGAGCATTACTGAGCGCAATTCATTCATTCAAATTTCAGGCGTTCTTGAAAGCACAAAATAGAGGTGCCATTAAAATCTCGAACTCTATGAAATGGCTTTCTTTAACTATCTTTTGTACATAATTCTGAGAGAGAGAGAGAGAGAGAGAGAGAGGGGGGGGGGTGTTGAAGGATTGAATTCTCACCATTCTTTTGGTGATATGACAGGACCCGATTACCGTATGAGCAGTTTGCTGCTTTTTTGGCAAATGTCAAGCAATTGAATTCTCGCAAGCAATCTAAAGAAGTACTCTCTCTCTCTCTCTCTCTCTCTCTCTCTCGATCGAGCACAATCTAATTCGTGGCTGCTAATGGTTTCATTACTTTTCCTTCATGTTATAACGCAGGAGACTCTACGGAATGCTGCTGAGATTTTGGTGCAGATAATAAGGATCTCTATGATGTATTCGAGAGATTATTGACTCGCCACGCCCACGCCGATTAACTGCGTCAACCAGCAAACAAATGCCTTAATGATGCAGTATTGCCCGTAAAAATAATTCTCATCACTTTCATTGTACATGTTGAATAAATTTAAACTCGTCATGCTCGGAGACGAGGTTTCGGTTCTTGCAATGACATTGGTTTGGATTCAACCAAACGTCCTCATCTGGTGTGAAGTGTGCTTTTGTCTGTGGTCTTGGAAATTGACTGCCGTTAAAGATGGTGCACTTCAATGTTTTTATTATTATTATTTTTTTTTTTTAAAAAGCATGTAGGCTACATTTGGTTGTACAGATTTTTAAACAGGATATAACTGTATAGGATATGATAAGAAATACATAGATTTCTTCATATCTCATCAACTGTTTGGTGAATTACAAATTTAAAATCGGATATCCTCATATGTTATTCAATCTATCCTTTAGTGAACTACGGATTTAAAGTCAGATATTTTAAAAACAATAAGAGTAGGCAAGTACAAATTTGCAGGTTTATATTCACAAAATTGTCCAAAACAATATATCTTTTTCAAATTAATAGATTCTTATTGAATTTCATGATTATGCATTGTAATAATTTTTTTTCGTAAAATTTCGATGTGAAATAGAAAGTTATTGAGAAGAAGGCTTCGATGTCGATATTTTGGAAACAAAGGAGTTGGAGTCATCTGTGGGTGAATGGCAGAGAAAGAAAAAAAAAATGTAGGATTTTATGTTTCGAATAAAATAAATCCTATATGACCTTATCCCACCCTCTCATTCGGATTTTTTTATTCGGGTTATATCTCATCTATATCCGACTTTATCCTATTTTAGACAGTTACTAAACACAAAATATGATAAAATATATCCTATCCTAATTTTTATCCAATCGACCAAATATAGTCGTAGAGTTTAAGTCTATATCCCTAGTTTATCACAGGAAAAGGTGGGAAACTTTAAATCCTCAGCATGAGTTATAAGGGAAAACGACCTACCAAAGAAAGGGGAATAGGCAACTTCCTCCGAGTTAAAACAAGAGGGAGAGTTTTCGAATTGGTTCAAAATTTATTATATGGACATTGATTCAGTCCTAAATTTTATAATTTTGTTAATTTAGTCTTAAACATTTGTGCTTAAAATTTAGTGTTGTCCTTTTGACAAATATTTATTGGAAATCATTGAAGTAAGTAGGATGGCTTGTAATAAATGAACTATCATTTATGATGAAACTTGACTAAAAGCATTATGCTAGAATTTTAAATCCTCAGCATCAGTTAAAAGGGGAAAACGACCTAGCAAGGAAAGGGGAAAAAATTCCGACTAATTAATAAAAAATCTTAAAAAAATTATTAATTGATGGGCTAACGAGTAATAGGCAACTTCCTCCAAGTTAAAACAAGGGGGAGAGTTTTCGAATTGGTTCAAAATTTATTATATGGACATTGATTCAGTCCTAAATTTTATAATTTTGTCAATTTAGTCTTAAATATTTGTGCTCAAAATTTAGTGTTGTCCTTTTGACAAATATTTATTGGAAATCGTTGAAGTAAGTAGGACGGCTTGTAATAAATGAATTGTCATTTATGATGAAACTTGACTAAAAGCATTATGCTAGAATTTTGCACAAAAATTAAGATTAAATTGATAAAAAAGAAAAGTTTAAGATTGAATTGATATATGTATAATAATTTGAGGATGGATTGGCTGATATTCCGCAAAAGAAGTGGCTTGAAATTCTTTGGTTCACATGCTAACGGATGCGATTTTAAGGTATTAATAATTAATCATAAAAATTATGAATTTTCTCCGTTAAGATTGGCTTTTGCAACCCCCACGGATGGCTTTCTGGTAGGAGTTTTGTTGAAGGGTGATCGTACTGCAAGTTCCTCTTTATTTTCCAATTCTTTTTGTATTATTTTAATTTTAATTATTGTACTTTCAAACTTAAAAAAAAATAAATTGTTTTACTTTTAATTTGTCTTATCAATTCCCTTTACTTAGACGAATTTTTTAGTCAAGTCCTTTCTATACCAAAATTTAACCAAAATTAAATTGATATGGTCATCAAACGACACCTATCCGTGATGTAAATAAAATATAGATATGCCCACATCAGCTTGGATAGAAAACATGGCTAATCTTGACAGGACAACATGGACAAAATTTAGCTCATTTACAATGCCCAATGTGGACATTGGGCTAAGAAAAATTATATTCACATTGCTCTACGTCGTAGGGTGAGCAAAACAAATCAATTGAACTGAGAATCACTTGGATTGGACCGAACCACCTTATTGAGTCCAATTCTCGAAAGTGCAAGTCAGGTTTTTTGTTAATACTTTTTATATTTTTTAATTATCACGCACACACATTCTCTATTTTTTCGGTCTTATTTTTAGCACTTACTCTGCTTTCAATCTTTCCCTTCTCTAGGTATCCTCTGCCTCTCATGAAATTCAAATCATTCTCTCCTTTAAACTTGACCGATTTCATTAAAGCCGAATCGAACCAAACTAGGAACCAATCACCCCTATGTTGTTGATTGGATTGGATCGGATTTTGCCTCCAAGAGATTCGATTACTTAAAAGCAGATCGAAAGCGTAGATACTCAACAAAAACGTGAAAGTACACATGCAAAAAAGTAGTATTTTTTTTCTGGGTATTTTTCCCAAGTCGCTAGTCGTCGCAAGTTCTTCCCGAGTCGGCAATTGCGTGGAATCTCCGAATTTCGTGAAAAGACTCCACGAGAAAAGTGATCCTGTCCTCCCGAACGGATCGGAAGTTTCCCTCGCACTCCTTCGGACGTGCGAGACGGTCCTAATTAGCCGTCGTTTCTAAGTTTACACCGTATCTTTCCAGCACGAGAAGAATAGCCTCCACGATTTTCCTTCCCATAATATTAAAATTCATCCTCCGGCTTGTCGGCCGGAGAGCCGGGCGCGTCCACGTGTGAAGCACCCAGTTCGGGAAACCGAGGGGGGAAGGGAAGTCTCGACAGATATGCACTGGATCGGATACTGCTCGCATATTTATACGATGCGCGTAATATCCCCCACGGCGACGATGATCTCGGGTCGGTCGGTGGTGATGATGATGTGATGAGCTTTCCAAGATGGGATTTTTAGTGACGGGTTGGATCAAGAACCGGTTTTTGAGGGACGGGAGAGGGAGTGCTGTCCATGGCCGTTGGACGAGGGAGAGACAAATCATGCCAGCCGTTATTTTCACACACGCACACCCCCCCTGTCCTCTCTCTCTCTCTCTCTCCCTGTGACGACAAGTTCGCAGCCCGAATTCTCTGTCCCTTCTTCTTCTACAGGTTTCTGTTGGGGCTCCTGAGGTTTTTCTGTCGACGCCTCAGGGTCATGGAAGATGTCCGGGAAGATGCCGTTCCATCCAGGTCTCTTTTAGCTCCCCCTAGAGCTCTGGTTTTTCCCTCGGTTGGGCGCGTGTGGGTTCGACCTCTCTTGCGTGTGCCCGTTGTTTCTTTTTTCCTGTTTGTTTGTTTCTTTTTTTTTTTTTTTACGTTGGTTCTGTGAAATATCTGTCATGTTTTTATAATGTTTGTGTAAGAGTACTAGCGCGCATGCTGCAGAAGAAGCTAGAATAATTACGGTCATAATGACGCCGCCGCCCGAATGGGCGGCGTCGGAGGTTTCTTCTTAGCTTAATCAAAGTCTCAGCTTCGTCCAAGATATGCGTGACGTTCAAGCTCTTTGAGGGACGAAAAGTTGGCAGAATGTGAAGAAACCTTGTTAATCACATTGCCTTTGCCTAGGCCTT
Organism: Eucalyptus pumila; assembly: GCA_016097595.1. Lineage (NCBI taxonomy): Eukaryota > Viridiplantae > Streptophyta > Magnoliopsida > Myrtales > Myrtaceae > Eucalyptus > Eucalyptus pumila. The sequence goes on from CM027853.1 coordinate 49,996,897, forward strand.
TCTTGTTTCCCGCAATTTCCTTTCGTCCTCCTCCTACCTAAATGGTTTATAGGTGGTCCTTTAACTTCTCTAGATCTTTTGTATGAAATCATTGATATATTCTTCTGTAGATATTTTTTTTAAAACCAAGTTCTTTGTCCGCTTCCAATAACCTTCTCCCTAGGGCATATATTGCGTTTGTTGGGACTTGCCATCATGGGTTACTTGGGCTTGTTCTTGACTGCTTTTGTCTCGATTCGTCACATACCCTTTCGTTTTCTGTCATTTTCATTGTTGGCTTTAAATCTTGCCAGGAATGGCCCTGCTATCACTGCCAGGGAAATCCAAGAAGAAGAAGAAAAGGAAGAAGAGGAGGAGGAAGAAGAACGAGAAAGGCTCCGTGTTAAGGGCAAGAAATGCCGGTCTGGTTTCTCTGACTCCTTATCATCCCATGGTAGATTCTTGATCTTTCGGCCCCTCTTCGTGTCATGAGTTTGTCTGTAATTCATCCTCATGGGTTTGTGTGATGATGCTTTGATCTGTGTTATGCTAGACTTAAGATCTTTGGAGATGGAGGGGAGGGCGGACGATTCTTCCCCTCGAGGAGTTTTCGAGGATGACCTGAGTGGCGTAGAGCCCAGTGTGGCTTCCCCTGCCAGCACCTCAAGTTCCGAATGCCACTCATTCTCAAAAGGCTCTAACAATAAGTGGCGGGGTTTCCTCCGCTCGCTGAAGAAGGGATCCCCCGTGCGCTTCCACACATTTCCCCTGAAGAGCGTCCCCAAGCTCACTAGGAGGAAGAGCACGAGGATAAGAGAGGACATGGTGCCGGCATTCCATGCCAGCCTGGACACCGAGCTCGGTGACCTGAGCTATTTCAAACCGTCCTGGAGGAATTTTACCCTCATCGAGCTCCAAGACGCTACCGACAACTTCAGTCGCGGTTCGTGACTTTCCATATCGCTGAGAACTTAATATCTGATGTGAAGGACACGCTCTCAGCGTACTTCTTATGTCTGTTTTTGTGTCAGACAATCTAATTGGGGAAGGAGGATGTGCTGAAGTTTTCAAGGGCATGCTGCCGGGCGGGGAGATTGTTGCGATCAAACGGTTGACGAGGGGATCGCCAGAGGAGATGACTGCAGATTTCTTATCTGAGCTCGGAATCATTGTGCATGTGGACCATCCAAACATCGCCAAATTGATCGGATACGGAGTCGAAGGGGGAATGCACTTGATTCTCCATCTGTCTCCTCATGGGAGCCTCGCGTCTCTGCTCTACGGTTGGGCTTTCATTCTCAAAAGTTTCTCGGATATTTTATATTTTTCGGTTGATCATGCTGACGAATCGGAGTGAGGATTGGTCTGGTACGTAGTTGCAGGCTCTGGGGAGAAACTGGACTGGGGCATCAGGTACAAGGTCGCTCTGGGAACCGCCGAAGGACTAATGTACCTTCATGAGGAGTGTCAGAGGAGGATTATCCACAAAGATGTGAAGGCTGCGAATATATTGCTCTCCGAGGATTTCGAGCCCCAGGTGAGCGAATTGCAGAGATATACATGCATTTCTTAGCTCTACTTTTTGCGATGATTTACTTATGAAGTGTGTTCAGAAGTTCAAATTTGGAACAGAATGCCGTCTCTTACCCTGTCTAGTATGTGCTACTTATCTGGGTGCATAATCCATCAGAACTGGCAAGCAAAAATGAGAGAGAAATGTGCTTGTTCTGCTTAGATTAGGATGAGTTTAATCCAGGCTTACACAGTTCTTTTCATGAATTCTGTTTTCGTATAGATATCTGATTTCGGGCTTGCAAAGTGGCTGCCGGAGCAATGGTCTCATCACATTGTATCGCAAATTGAAGGCACATTTGGGTTAGTAATCCACAACTTCAGTTTTCCTTCTCATGCCGCGAATTCTGTGGAATTATTATGTTTCCTCTTCCGCCCCATTTAATCCGTAGTTGCAAAACATGATTACAGATACCTTCCTCCCGAGTACTTCATGCACGGGATAGTTGACGAGAAAACAGATGTGTATGCGTACGGGGTACTGTTATTGGAGCTCATCACAGGACAGAAAGCTTTGGATAGTTCACAGAAAAGCCTCGTCATGTGGGTATGTTTTGCGTGTTCAGTCCTCACGAGACCATCTCGGTCGAGTACTGCCAAGATTACAGTAGTATCGAGTCGATCTTTAAATTCACGCTGTCGTTTTTTACCTGCGCATTGCTCTAGGCCAAGCCTCTGCTTTCTGATAACCGCATCAAGGAGTTCGTGGATCCATCTCTGGGCGGTGCCTACAACTCGGAGCAGATGGACCGTCTGATCTTGGCGGCCTCGTTATGTACCCACCACTCTTCAATCCACAGACCCCAAATGAGCCAGGCATGTCATTTTTCCTAGAACAGTCTCTCAGCATTCCTCTCTTCGAACTCTTGTTCTAGGAGTCGAAGAGTATGGGAGACATGACCAGATTCATGTTTTACATACAGGTCGTATGCCTTTTGAGAGGAGAACAGAGCAGTTTAGAGCTCGCGAGAGATCAAGACCGAGGGCCTTTGCTGCAAAGGACGTACTCCGAGGAGCTGTACGCCGCAGAGGAGTACAACGCGACCAAGTACCTAAACGATCTGGACCGGTACATGGAGATCGTCCAGGGCTTAACTAAGGAATGCCGAACCGAGTAGCTTGTTTTTTCTTCTAACCGTGACTCTTAAGGGAGATGCGTTGTTCCAAATGAAACTTGTATTGCTTCGACTGGTGTACATGTTCCGAGTTCTCAACCAGATTCTGCACAATCATAACTGCAGAAGTTCAGGATGCAACGAATGAGGCAGGAATCAATTAACTGCGCAAATATATATTTGGGCTGGTCTTCCGTTGGAGCCAAAGAAGAAAGTAAAGCAAGAGGTGGAACCGAGAGGAGTGAAGTTTTCTTGCAGAACAGCGGCCATAAACATTCCTTTTACTGCTAATTCATGTTAAGTTTCCTATCAAAGGTTGCTCCTTAAAATTGAGTCTGTCTACATGCACTTCCAAGTCTTGATACATAAATTAAGTAGATAGTTTATAGCGCCAGGATCATGGTAATCTGTGGTATGGCCTTAATCATGCCCATTTTAAGACAAAAACGACACCTACATCTCGATCGGCGCGATCGCCTATTTGAGCCTCGACAAGGACAACCTTCTTGAGACTGCTGCTCTAGGAACCTTTGAGCTTCATACCCGAATAATCACTTTACACAAAGGTATTTTACAATAGACTTTCAAACTACAATTTGCTTCAAACTACAATTTACCAAACACAATTTGCATTTTGAAAAACCCTTTTAACTCAAAGTCCTTTGCATTTTTTCAAAGACTTTTCCCAAAAGTCTCGAGTTTTCCAAGTGGCTTAGACCACACCTATCATTGGCGAAAAATGAATCTTTTTACTTATTGTCATCCTGATGTTCACACGACCAAATAGAATGTTAATGAGTTTATTGTTGTCTAGAGTAGCTCAATAATAGACGACGTTATAAGAATAACATAATTAGTCTTTGAACTCTATTTTGATTAGGAATTTTAATTTTTTTAATACAATCCTTATGTTTTAGCCCAATATATAATGTAATCCATAAATTTTTAATTTGTTTAATGTAATCTCTAAACTTTGGGTACATGTTCAATTTAATCCATAGATTATATGATAATATTTAACGTTGTCTCTAATCTTGAATTAATGGAATGATCACTTTGAATATTTTAATATAATTTAGAGATTATATTGTACAATATCAAAAATCCAAAAATTATATTTAACAATAATCTTATTGAACATTACACTAAGATTCACGGATTATATCAAGTAAATAAAAAATGTATGGATCATATTAACAAAATTTATGAATGATTACCCAATCACAGGCATCACAATTGATATAAGTTCTCTTTTTCATTATAGAGATCGAGAGTTTGAACCCTTGTTATTAAAGTGTTTTATTTTACATCTAAATCGGGCACTGGAGGTTTACATATCGGGCACTAAAATATTACGTATTGGGCACTAAAATTATGAATTATTTATCTCATTTTTACCCCCGCATGAAAGAGAAAACTTGAGAGGAAATCTACGGCTTCTCCGAAAGAGGCGCTTCTGATCACGAAATTAAATTACAGATCACCTGGACGATGGATCGGTAGTAAAGAAAACCGAGGACGAACCGAAAAATCAACGCTTTTCCCAGAAAGAAAGTTGACATTTTCTCTCCTTAATCTCCCTTCCCCGCTAGATCCCCAATTCTAGAACCCGTCATCATGTCCGCAACCTCGTTCCCGCGATCCCTCCTGTTGCTCTCGATCTGCTCGATCCTCGTCCGCTGTCCGAGCTCGAGCGCGGCTTCCGCTGGCTCCATCATCTCCCCCGCGAAGGTCAAGCAAGTCTCATGGAAACCCAGGTCCCCGTTCTCTCTCTCTTTCTCTTTTGTAATTTCAAATTCTGGAGCAAACCCAGTTCGCTGCTCGCTCGGAGCATCGTTTTCGTCTGGTAAAAAATGGAACTTGATGGTGTTTTTTGTTTTTCGCAGAGCGTACGTGTACGAAGGGTTCCTCACGGACTTGGAATGCGACCACTTGATCTCCCTGGTGAGCGCCCCCTTCGTTTACTGCAACTTGATCGGTTTTCGGGTTGCTCGGATTTGTTGAAATTGAGTTCGATTCCGCAGATTGTTGAATTGAACGAGTAATCGCGGGTTATGCTGATAGAGGACGGTGCAATGTATGTTTTGCTCATGCGATGAGGCTTGCGAGTATTCATTTTAAGTTGCTTGATATTGTGGGACAGGCGAAAACAGAGTTGAAGAGATCCGCGGTGGCGGATAATTTGTCGGGAAAGAGCAAGCTCAGCGAAGTTCGGACCAGCTCGGGGATGTTTATTTCTAAGGCCAAAGTTAGTTTTGTTTTACCCTTCATTGTTCGCCAGATCTTTATTTGAAGTTCTATGCTTAATGCTTATGATGATGTGCCATTGTATATATGGAATTAGGTTTTAGTTGTAAAATTTGTGTCGTACTGAAGGGGAGGGGAGAAAAAATGACTTGACTTCCTTGGAGTTGTGATTCCTATCTTATCGAAATGCTTGTTCATTTTTACACCTTGTAAGTAAAAGTAAATATTTACAAGGGCAGTAGGTGCGATGAATTTGCCAAATCTCACTCTGCGGGGGCAAGATATATATATATATATATATATTTATGTTCACAGAACATTTGCCTTCTAGCTTTAGGGCGTGGGTGGAAGAATGGCAATTTGTGTCAGCATGTTGTGCATTTGTAATTGCGTCTGTATCTGTTAGCACCCGGACATTGTATCATTTATTCAAGATTGTCAATAGAAGAGTGCTGCCAAAAGAACTAAGGCTGTCTGCCAGCTTCTTCTTCCTCCTAAATTGCTAATAAACTCAAATGTTTGCGTTGTTGTAAACTTGCGAATTATATTAAAGATAAATGAGAAAACTATTTCTTCAGATCCATTTCTAGTTTTTCTAATTTACTTGTCACGTCCTTCATGGTGCTTGTTTTAAATCATTATCTCTATTGTAGGATCCTATTGTTGCTGGGATAGAGGAGAAGATTTCAACATGGACCTTTCTCCCAAAAGGTATCCTATATCCTTAAGCATTGTTTAATTCTCTTCCTTCCAGAAGGATCTGCTCACTGATCTTTGAGTTCTGATTCATATAGTCTGTACTATGGGCCAAAATTTAGGCTCTACAGTGTATTTTACTTGATGCTGAATGACAACCTGCTCAAAGAGTGATCACTGATTGCTGTATTCTGATTTTGCTTTATTTGTGGTACTGGTAGGAAACAAAGAACTCAATGCTTCATAGGAGGAAATAATTTATTGGTTTACATACTTTCAAGCTGTACCAGTGTTAATTAGCCTGGAAGTCATAACAGAGTTTCCTTATTTAGTGATTTTTTCTGTTTACGAAGTTTCCTTGAAAGTTAATTAATCGAAAGTAAAGGTCGAGTATTATGTCTGAGCAGATAGCAGTAAAAGCAGATACTGACACCGCAGGAGCTGAGATACTTGTAGGTAGAATGTTTGGCTTTCACATTGATGCTGAAATGATACCCATTGTTGCTGATGATCAAAGCACTGGTCTTACTTTGATCTATGTCTAAACTGAGAAGTTGTTATTTGTTGTCATCAATCTTAATGGTACTAGGGAGTGAGGTGGTCAGCTATGACCCTGTGCTTTTGCTTAGACAGATGTAAATGGATTTAAATGAAGATGATGACTGTTGATGCTTGTCTCTAGGTTATGGAAAGGTATGCGAGGTCTTCAGAAATCCTTCAAGTGTTTATTCAGTTAACATCATTTTCTACAATCAAATATATGTCCTGACTAATGATAGTGGGTGACGTCATCTGGCGATGGATTGTCCTTTGTCAAGATCTTAGATGTTGGTTATGAACTAGAAGAATGTGGCCAGTGGTACTGATGGATAGTAATTGTTACTGTTGTTTTTTTTTTTTTTTGGGGTATTTTATGGGTATTTCATTTTGATTTCTTCTTGTGGTGGATGAGTGAGACAACTTATATATGGGGCTTTTGACCTTCAGAAAATGGAGAAGACCTTCAAGTGCTGAGATATGAGCATGGACAGAAATATGATCCACACTATGATTACTTTGCCGATAAAGTCAATATTGCCCGAGGTGGACATCGCTTGGCGACAGTACTCCTGTATCTTACTGACGTGGAGAAGGGTGGTGAAACAGTTTTTCCCAATGCAGAGGTTAGTATCCAGAGGCTGAAGTATTTACAGACTTGTCAGAAATACATCCTGCATGTTTTGACATACTTTCGGTCATCTTTGTTAACATACAGTTGTATTGGAGTCAAGTAATGTTTTTGTCTCCTGATGAAAAATAACCTTGTCGATGTCGTAGATTTGTCTATGGATTTGTCCCCAATATACTATTCGTGAATGTCTTTAATGGACAGGATTAAGCTGGCTGAGTTAAAGTACTACGACCCAAAAACATATGCATGTTGAGGGAGACCATCATCATATCTTTTAGGAGAGTACCCATATGGTTTTGCTCATAATAATGAACACCTTTGGGCTTTGTTTTCCTGTTGAACTTTGTTCGAGGACCAAGTCATAGTGACATTATACTTCATCTGATAGGATCCTCCTCGTCGTAGAGCTTCCAGCACAGTTGAGGATCTATCTGAGTGTGCAAAGAAAGGGATCGCAGGTAAGCCACCAATTTATTCGTTGGTTTTTCTGAATTTTATGGCTGCAATAGTAGCCCGTTTATGCGCTTCCGTTATTCTCTGACTGAACCCTGTGAATAAATAGTGAAACCGAGAAGAGGCGATGCGCTCCTTTTCTTCAGTCTCACACCGGACGCTGTCCCTGACCCAAACAGCCTTCATGCGGGTTGTCCGGTGATCGAAGGTGAGAAATGGTCAGCGACAAAGTGGATTCATGTGGATTCGTTTGACAAGATAATTGGGGAAGGTGGGAACTGCACGGACACGAACGAGAGTTGTGACAGATGGGCTGCACTTGGGGAATGCACCAAGAATCCTGAATATATGATCGGGACTCCTGAGCTACCTGGTTACTGTAGGAGGAGTTGCAAGGTATGTTGAAGACTGGAGGTTCGAGTTTGTTCATTGCTTGATATACTCCTTTTTGTTTGTATCTATACCGGCCATGAGTTCAACTCCTTTAAGGATTTTCTTTTTTCGGTTGAAATGATACGAGTGTTTTGTGTACCCCAGTTGTTTCTTAATATTGTATTTTGAACTGAACTAGTTTAAGACAATCATATGCATTTATGCGCAGATTTTACCAGCACGAGGGTCACATGTCTGAGTTGCTAACGCACGATTATTTGTGCATTTCGAATAATTTTTATAGTAATGACGATGGAAATGGCTCGATAGAAGTGTTTGTTTTTTGCCCCCTTCTTCAATGCACCAGTTGCATGATCACGAGTCAACATGTTTAAAAAGTCAATGGAGGAAGCTCTAAATTTGATGAACACGCTTCAGATCTAAGTCTTTGCTTCTGTATTTGCTTTCCACTTGTAAGCTGCCGTTCAGTGTCTTCGATACCCCCTCACCAAGATTTTAAATCCCATTCGAGTATGTATCTGGAACTCACTTTTAGGATATTCTTTTAGTTAAAACTCATACAAACTCAAAATGAAATCGATAACTAGCCTCTTTATTTTGTCAATCATCAGATATGTGTGAAAATAGTTTATTTCTTCTTTTCTTTTCTTTTTTTCAATTTAAAAGGGACCAAACAGCCTAGAGAAACTTACCCAAAAAAAAAAAAAAAAACAGCCTAGAGAAATCCTGTCACCTTGAGAATGGTATGTAATAAAGCTTGAGAGTTGGTCGATCATACGAGTCCTATTAGCAGTCCTGTTAAGTGGGTTGGGTCGGGTCGGGTTTGGATTGGGATGAAAATGGTTTAACCCATGTTGATTCATTTAATTCGTTTTAACCTATATTCATATTTGTGTAACGCATACCTAATCCATATTTGCTAAAACCCATTAATATTTGAGGAAAACCCACATCCACTTTTAAATTCAATGCTAATTGGATAAAACTTCAAATCAAATTAAAAAACAATAAATAAAATAAAAAATGTGAAAAAACATATAAATTAAAATATTAATAAAGAATCTGACCAATAAAATATATATTTATAAAGAACTTAGGGCTGATAAACCCATTTTGCAACTTGGACTTAATGAGCCCAATTTCAATGTGGTTAGCTCTTTTATTTATAAATAGGTTACAAATGATACAAGTTAAAATAAAAAAGGAAGAAAGCAGGGAAAACGATGAATTAAGAAAAGAAAAAAAGGAGAGGAGAAAATCGTCAATCCGAGAAAGAATCGAAGCGCTTTCATTTCTTCGCTTGTCGTCTTCCAGAGCCCACCCCAACGTCATATCATGTGCTCCTCATCTTCCCTTCAACCACCCCTCCTCCTCTATCGCCACTATCACCGCCACCACCACCGCCGTTCCCATCCCTTCTTGACCACTGCAATCTCGAGTTTCGCCAGCCGCCCGAACGCTCCTCACCGCCGGCGAGGATGCTGAGGCCAAGAAGAAAAAGTTCCGGCCCGACCAGGAGGAGGAGGAGCCAGCCCCCGGGGGGGACGGCGTGGCCCCACCGGTTGAGTTCGTCCACCTCATTGAGGACCTGCTGTTCGAGGTGCTCAAGCACACGGACGCCTACATTCTCTCGACGGAGGTGGCACAGGCACAGGCACAGGCGAGTAATGAAGCGTTGTGGTTGGGTCAATTGCATGAGTTAAAAGAAGTTTTGTATCAGGCTACCCACTTAATATTGAAAATGGGTTAGAATGTTTGACCCATTTTGGACCCACTTAAAACATTTTGAACTAATTTTATTTAGCCATTTATATATTTATGATGTACATGGAATCCATTAATACAAAATATTAGTCAAAAAATGCGTCATCCACCCATTTTGACACCTCTACCTATTAGGAGTATGCAAAAAAATCAGGGACTGTAGGATGTTTTCCATGCGAACTAGTTTGGTTCCCGATTTTAATAAATTGGTTGGAAACTATTGATGTGGACTCGAGTGTTTTATAGTTAACATTAACGTGGATAATTTTTACAAATTTTTTAAAACTTAAAATTTTAACTATTATTCTTTTTCTCTTTGTTTGTTTTCCTTACATTGTCAATGACCCTCTTTGTTCATTGATGGAGGGCCAAACTTTTAACAAGCCCTTGTTTTCCTTACATTGTCAATGGTCTCCCAATCAAGTGCATTCACTAGTTGTGGGCAAGGGCACAAACACCCTCTCCAAATTTGTCGATCAAAATTAGTTGGATGGACTCAATTGGCAAAATGTGAAAATGTTTATAATTAAATTGACATAAATAAATGATTTAAAACTGAAATTGCACTAATACTATAAGTTTAGAATTTTTTTGGTACTTCTCCCATGCACTTTTTACATGACTAACCCACACAAATGCATGTAAACCGTCATGCACACCTGTTTCAAGTAAAAAACGGAGTGACCTCCCGAGGTTTATAATATTATCTGATATAGCTAGAAGTAAAACAACTAACTATGTTCATCAATCATTAAAAAGGTGGCTTGTATAAAGAAAAAGTTAAGCAGCCTATAACTATATATATCTTTTTTTTTTTGGTGAAATATAACTATATACATCTTTCCTTAGCTATAGTCTATTAAAGAAACAAGTTGGGTTGCATAGTTATATAGGCATATCTTCTAATTCTTTGGCAGTGTAGATGATATCTCGTGGAAAATTTATCACATTTTCCGAGGATCCATAAAGATATTGGAGTCGTGGTTCCAAGTTTAATGGCTCAATTAGCATGGACTTCACTCGCCAATGTCTACTCATGTCATGCAAAGATCTTTTGCCCGTTTGATATTTCAACTCAATAGAACTCCAAATGAGGCTAGCTTTACTATTATAGAGATTATAAATGAAAATATACTAAATAACACTATCAGACCAAAAAGAATGATAATAAAAAAGATATCATATTGCTTTTTGATTTAGCAAATAGATTGAAATGAAAAGATAATTTGAGATCTGGCCAATAGTATAATTATATAGAATTGTGACTAATATTGAGGACCAATTTGACTTTATTATGGAAAGTTGATGGACTAGATTGAACATTAAGGAAAAGGGCAATGACTGCATTCAACAAATTAAAAATCCAATGATGACATTGCACTTTGAGACTATTTGTATGATTTTCAATAGCCACCAACGTATTGGCTGAAAGGCAAAAAGTGGTCTGTCTGGTTTTGTTCTGTTTGAGTTCGTGCTTGTTAGGAAGGCGAGAAACGACAGAACAAAGCAGAGCATAGATGTGGGTCTGACGCAAATGAAGAGGAGGTTGGTTGATTACAGGAACTCCCTGTACAAAGAGGAAAGAATCACACAAATTCACGCAAAATCTAAAGTGGTTCCCTCTCTTTCTCTATCCTCTTGTTTTTCTGCTTTGTAATGTGCATTTTTCTTTTTTGGCCATTTGGATGAGAGTAGGGGAATCTGGATTCTCTGTACTTGGAGCTTCAGGAGCTGCAAGATGTGATACGGTGTCTCTTTTCTTCAGTAATTCTGAGAAGCTGCTTGATGATCTCTCCAGCGATCTGTAAATACACCAACCGTCATTTTTTTTTCTTCATGCTCTCTTCAACATCTCTTCAGAACTCCTGGAGTTCTTTTAGTTTGCTTCATCCTGTGAAAAATTCATTGTATCTCACTCTCTGATATTAAGCTCCAGAAAATGTGGACTTCAAAAGGGTGGATGCTCATGTTCCCAAATTGTAAAGCAGCAGTTCCAGGTATTGATAAATTTCCTCCGTACTTCAAATGAATGAGTCAACTCTAATTCATTTGTCTTTTTTTCAAACAAAGCTTTTTCTGGAAGAATGTCACTTTCTCTTTAATTGCTTTTCCTAAGAGTGGCATTTCATTTGAAAAGGTGAAATTTTAAGCTTTGGATAGTAGAGACATAAAGGTATGCGCAATGGTTGATAAGAAAGACATGACTTTGGTTGACAGCATAGAAGCATCAAGAGCTAAGAATGCGCGCATAGCGTTCCGAGACGTCCGTCAGGAGAAAAACATTCCTGATTGAGTTTTTGCCAAAACCTCTCGTTTGTAATGGGAAGTTATCTGCCTTTTGTTTGTTCCGATAAAAAATATCAAAGTTTTTAGCCATTAATGTCATGAACAGGTGAGGAAAGAGATGAATTTTGTTGCAGGTGCCTGCAATGTCTGCAACAACCGAAACAAGAGTTCCTCCTTGTGGAAAGCAAGCTCGAAACTCTTTTCGAGGCGGGTATAGATAAATTATTTTTGATGATTTCTTTCAACTACTTCCATGAATCATTCTGATATTCGTCAGCTTGTTTCGAACTTGATTTTCAGCTGGAGAAACAAGTTGTGGCTGCCGGTGGGTTGATCCCGAAGATGCAACCAGGCGATTGATGGTAATAGCGGGGCATGTTTTGAGGAAGAAGAGGAAGAATCAGCATATAAAAGCCATCACAATACTTCTTAGGCTCAGCATGTGTAATGTGAGCCAACTGTGAAACTACGTCACTTTGGAAATGGTATTGAATTGAACTAGAGTGAAAATTTTCAGCATCATTGAACTGTGTAGATCATATGAATCCTTTATTACATAACATGGCTTTGGCATTTGTGGACCTCTCAAATTTATTAAAGTCCATTCCGACTCCTATTTGTACTTCTTAGACACAAGAAGAACATTTCTTGACAACTTGGGTGTATGCATTTTCAACATGTCTAATTATTTCAAGTGATAAAGGGAGCGACCCCAAAAGTTTGATGATATATTTGATTATGGCTAAAAGTATTTTTGCTAACAAGTGGGAATTAACTATGCTAATCATTGATTAAAAAAGTGACTTGTATTAAAAAATAATCACGTAGCCTATAGTTATATATATACAAATCATTTTTGGCTATACTCTCTCTTAATGAAACAAGTTGGGTTGCATTGTTATAAAAGTTCTATCCTTTTGCAGATTAGATGACATCTTAAGGAAAAATTATGACCTTTTCCCAAGGATTGCGTAAAGATACTGGACTCAGTAGTTCCAAGTTTAATAGTTAATCAACAAGGACCCGACTCGCTAATGTCGACTCATGTCATCCAAAGACTTTGTTGCGTGTTTGATAAATGATAATGTTTATCCCTTCTCCCTGTGCATGGATGATGACTATTTCTCAGAGTGGATTTTTTCTTGAGTATCACTTAATAAAGTTATGAGATTTGAGAGCTATATCATCAATCATAATCCTATCTAGTACTCAAACCTCACGATGTACATTAGAATTTTCAAAGAAAAAATGGGTTGTACAGTGTAATTATGCACATCTCACTCTTCATTTAAAAAACGTCGCTCATCAATTTTGACCATAGAATTCTGTTGATTGCCTCTATCAATTACAATAGTTTGTTGTCGGTCATTATCCAAACTGGATATCACCCACTTTTCTACACCTCTTTCCTCTTCAACCAACACTTAGTCACTTTCTTTCCCTTTTTTAAAACAAGCAAGCGCTCTCATTGTATCTAATCTACAAGAAATTTAAATAATTAGTAAGCGGTTTTCGCCGATGAATTTAAGAAATTCCATTCAACCTCTTTCGCAAAAGTTCTTATCTACTTAATTTAAATACTTATCCTAATTTAAACTTTTTTCTACGGTGCTAAATAAGCCCACTCCTCTCCCACTAAGCTCTGTTCTCCATACCGGCAGAGGCACAAAATGATCGGAGAACCGCATTAATCCCAAAAACAGCCATAAAAGCACGAATCCAGAGCATCAGCAAGACAGCAAGAGTTCTTGGTCCTGTACAAACCAACCACATCCACAAAACCAAGTAAAGTTCCCATCTTTGCCCGTGCAATTAAATTCATCAGATCGCTTTCAAGGTTTCTTTAGCACTTATGGCCTCCCGTTGAACAGTTGTTCCTCAGGATCTGCAAAGTTTTCTCTGTTTCTTTATTTAAAGCCACAATTTATTAGCTTAAAGACAAAGTGGTCTGTCTTGTGTTGTTCCATAGGAGTTCGTTAGCAGATCAGAGCATGGACGAGGGACTGACGGAGATGCAGAAGAATTTGGCTGATTATAGGAGCTCCCTATGGAAAGAGGTTAGAACCACGCAAATTCACGTAAAGTCTAGACCCGTGGATGTTCTTTTTTCTTTTCGCTTTATAATGTGCTTGTTATTTTGCCTTCTGGGTGGGAGTAGGGTATCCTGGATTCTCAGTACTTACAGCTTCATGAACTGCAAGATGAGAGCAACCCGAGTTTTGTAGTGGAAGTGGCGTCTCTTTTCTTGACTGATTCTGAGAAGCTGCTCGAGGATCTCGCCAGCGATCTGTAAACACACCGACCATCTTTACTTATTTTTCTCCATCTTTTGCCCCGTTCCTTGATGCTCTTCGTTATCTCTTCAGCATTCCTGGGTTTTTCATTCTGTGTAAAGTTCATTAATCTCTCTCTCCCCAATGTAGAGTTCGGCAAGATGTGGACTTCCAAAGGGTAGACGCCCATGTCGATCGGTTGGAGGGCGGCAGTCGTAGGTATAGATAAAGTTTCCTTCTTTCTTCATCAAATGAATGTGTCAAATTTTTTCATTTATTTTTTCTGAAGAAAGCTTTTTTCTGAAAGAACGTCACCTTCTTTAATTGCTATTCATGAGAGCGACGTTTCATCTGTGAAATTTTAAGCCTTGGATTGTAGAGACAAAAAGGTTTGTGCAGTGGCTAATGAGAAAGTCGTTGACTTTGGTTGACAGCATAGGAATACCGAGACTTAAGAATGCTTGCCTGGCCTTCCGCAACCTCCGCAACTCCTGTCAGGAGCAAAACATTCCTGGGTGAGTTTTTCCCCCAAATCAATTCTGCCGTTTCTTTTCTTGATAAGAAGTATCAAATTGTTTAGCCATAAATAGTATTAGGAAAGTGGGAGCAGAATGGGCTTATGAAACCTCAAAGATCATGAGGGAAGAGATTAACTTTCGTTGCAGGTGCCTGCAGTGTCTGGAACAAATGAGACAAGAGTTCTTCCTTGTGAAAAGCAAGCTCGAAGCTCTTTTCAATGTGGGTACAGAAATTCGTTTTGATGATCTCTTTCTTCGATCTGCTTCAACGACTGGTAAATTTTCCACGTATATTCGTGAATCGTTCTGATATTGGTTTGGCTCGTTTTGAACTTGAATTGCAGCTGGAGCAACAGATTGTGGCTGCTGGTGGGTCCATCCCGAAACTGCAACCGAGCTTTTGATGGCAAAAATGGCATGTTTTGAAGAAGATAAAGAGGAAGAAGCGTATAGAAGATACTATAAAACTTAGCCTCAGCATGCGTCATGTTAGTAACTTTTTTTTTTCCTCTTAGGTCGTTGTGTTAGCTTAGTAACTTACTAAGCTTGAACGCTAGTAAACAAGTTTATGGGGTATTTAATTTTTATAAATGATCCAAATGGTATAGAAAAGTTTACCGGTCACTTTCAAAAAGACATTTGATAATTCTTGTGTGAAGATTTTCAGCATTTTTGAAGTCTGTGGATGATTTGAAATGCATGTTAGATAAGATGACTTTGGCATTCATAAACCTCTTAAATTCATTAAAGCCATGCCAAACCTCATTTTTATTTTTTGCCTATAATCGGTACATCTTACGATTTGGGTGTTTGCATTTTCAACATGACCAATCCCTATACATGCATGTCAACTTGTTTGCTAACAAGTGACAACAAATTTTGCGAACCATTGATTGAAAAGGTGGCTTTTGTAAAGAAAAAATCACGAAGCCTATAGTAAAAGATATAATATTTTTAGCTAAACTCTTTCAATGAAACAAGCTAGGTTGCATATTTATAGAAGCATTTCTTTTAATCGTTTTGCACATTAGATGACATCTTATGGAAAAATTATGACATTTTCCAAAGGATTGGATAAAGACATTGCATTCACTGTTCCAAGTTTAAATGCTCAATTAACATGGACTTGATTCGCCGATATGGATTCATGTTATCAAATTGACTTTTTCCCTATTTGATACGTGATCAATGCTGCCAACCCCAAGACAAGTATTTTTGGACGATGACTATTTCAGAGTAGGTTTTTACTTGAGTTTCACTCCATAAGCAATGCCTTACCAGATATGTAATTTGAAAGAGCAAATAGGTTGTACAATGTACTTATGCACATCTCTACTCTTTAGTGAAAAACCATGATGGCATTATCACTCATCAATTGCGATCATTTTCCATCTATTGCCTCTTTCGACCAGAATGATTCTTTTCTTTCTTTCTTTCTTTCTTTCTTTCTTTTTTGTCAGTCATTATCATAATTGGACACCACTTACTTTTTTGTGCCCCTTCTTCCTCAACAAACATTTAACACAAGTAGGCGCTCTTGTTTTTCTAATCTAGTAGAAATTAAAAAAAAAAATAGTCGTGCAGGTTTTCCTCAATGAATGAAATTCCATTTGACACCCTTAATTTGAAAAAGGAATAGATATACTGATAATTTGATTCTTTGTTGTTATAGTAACCGATTGCAAAAGAGAGAGAATCGGCCACATTAAAATTATCTTATGAGAAAGTCCAAAAAGTTCTAATCTACTTAATTAAAAATCTTATTCTAATTTAAATTTTTCTGCAATCTCAACTGATTCCATTTTTGAGCCCCATAAATAAGCCCATCCTTCTCACTCTAAATTCTATACTCTAAACCGGTCAAAAAACAATTTCATTTTCCATAATTCCCTTGTCTTACAATTTTTTAGATCCTCCATTTTAGGGATTTTCTAATTCTTGAAGATTTAGTGATTTCATAAGACATAATTCTTTTTCAATACATAATATACTAAACAATCATTATTATTTTCTATACATTCCGTTTGTATCAATATCCATTTTCTGTAAGTCAACTTGCGTTACAATTTTTTATATCCTCCTTCATAGGAATGTTCTAAATATCGAAGATTTGAGGATTTCATGAGACCTGAATTTCTTCATACATAATGCACTATATAAACATTCCACTTTTCCATACATTGCGATTGTATCAATATTCATATCTGTGGACGGGAAGTGGGTAAACTTTCTTTGGGACATGTAACATATATATGTATAGGCAGATGCTTTGATGTTATTTTGAATTTTTCTTATGTCTTTGTCATTTTTTAGGTCAAGCCAGTGTTGGCGCGCAGACAGAAAGAGAGGAGACCCACAGCAGTCCAAAAAACAACCATCAACAGAAGATATATCTTCCCCCTTCTTCGTCGCACCAGTTGCATGATCACAAGTCAACACGTTTAAAAAGTTAATGGATGAAGCCCTAAATTTGATGACCACGCTTCAGATCTAAGTTTTGCTTCTGCTTTTGCTTTCTACTTCTAAGCTGCATGTCAGTGTTTTCGATACCCTTTTACCAAGATTTTAAATCCCTTTTTAGGATATTCTTTCAGTTAAAACTAATACTAACTCAGAAGGAAATTGCAAAAATAGCCTTATTATATTTTCAATCATCAGATATGTGTGAATATAGTGTTTTTTTTTTTTTTTCAAATTTCTTTTTTAGTTTATAAGGGGCCAAATTGACTAGAAATCTCGTCACTTAGAGAATGTTATTTAAAAAAGCATGAAAGTTGGTATATTATATGACTCCTATGATATATTAGATGGCTTTGGCATTCATAAACTATTCAAATTCATTGAAGCCATGCCAATCCCCATTCGTACTTCTCATCCACAATACCACAATAAGTGCATTTCTTGACAACTTGGATGTGTACATTTTTTGCATGACTAATCCTTGTTAACGGACGTCAATTGTCACATCCACCTATTTCACGTGATAAGGGGAGTGGCCCTCCATGTTTCACGACATAATTTAATGCAGCTCAAAGTAAACTTTGCTAAAAAGCAATTATTAACTATGCTAATCAAAGGTTAAAAAGGTGGCTTGTAAAACAAAGCATTATGTAGGCTATAACTATGTGAAATCTTTTTAGGTATAATTTATTAACGAAACAAGTTGGGTCGATGGTTATAAAGGCATTTCTTTTTATCATTTGCAGTTTACCTGATATGTCATGGAAAATTTTCGACATTTTCCTGAGGATTCCATAATGATATTGGACTCGTTGTTCCGAGTATAGTGGCTCAATTAACATGGACTTGACTCGCCACAACATATGTCATACAAAGAATTTTTGCCCATTTGATATGCGATCCTGCTTATCTTTAATCCCATCCATTTGATCAACAGAGCCAACTCCAAAACAATTTTTTTGGGCGATGACTATTTTAGAGTGGATTTTTTACTCAACTTCACAAGCAATATTTGAGCAGGTATGGGATTTGAGAGCTACAGTATCATGCAAAGTGCTGGCTAATATTCAAATCGCTTGATATACATTGCAATTTTCAGATAAAAAACGGGTTGTACAATGTAATCATGCACATCTCTACTTTTTATCGGAAAAAAATTGGTGTCATTATTGTTCATCAATTTTGATTATAATTCAAATTTTCTAACGGTTATTAACGTAATTGGTCATCACCCTTTCTTGCCCCCCTTTTCTTCCTCAACAAACGCTCGGCTACTTTCTTTCCCCCTTTTATTTTAACACAGGTAAGCACTTTTGTTTTATCAAATCTCACAGTAAAATTATAAGAATTAGAGTTCTCCGGAAATTCCATTTGACCCCTTTTAGAAAAGTTTTTAAACTGCTTAACTAAAAAATCTTGTCATAATTTAAACATTTTTCGCAATCCAAGCTATCTCCCTTTTGGAACAAGAAATATGCTATCTTTTTTACTATCAATTTGTTTTTTTTGGTCTTGCCAGTATTAGATAGTTCCATTTTAGTATATTTTAGCTTATGATTTATATTGAGCTAAAAGTGGAATCATATTTAAAGCTATATCTGTCGCGATACAATTTCTTCACCACCTAGTCCTCGGGGAAAGGAAAGGGAGAAATGTTGGATTTAAGGATACTTGATCATAAAAGCTCCCTCATGATTCTCATCCATAGAAGCATCATCACCTTGCCTCCCAGGTGAATCTCTTGTGAGTTCACTTGATCGTAGTTGCAAGGTCTCCCAAGCTTGTGCCCTGCATGACAATGAAAGGTGTTGTGACCTTACCATGTGACGTCTTTACGGTTTTAAGGTCATGTAAATGTGAGCTTATGGGTACTTTTACAATCATGATATCAAAATGAACATCCACCAAAGATGACATCACTTCATCTTTTTCAGTTTCATCATCTTGGGTATGCTAAATCATAACCGTAAACCTTTTCTAAAGGTCTATACCTCTCATAACAGATTTATTTATATGATCTAGTTATTTAAGACAACCTAGAGATAAGATAGGAGTCATCACTAGCCTCATTTTTGGGGGGCCAGCTAGAGAACCCAATCAAGGATCGGGAGTATCTCTCGATTCCTATGCAACTAGATATCCATGTTCGGAGACTCGGGTTACGCTAATGTTTCTATTAGAGCCATTTCAATACCTAACAGTATATCATGTTACATAAGGCGTCTATACATTTCTTTTTTACTTTTCAGGGATTGTTTATCCTCAACTAGGCAACCAACATGAAAAATCATTTTCATGACATTCTATTTTCTAAGAAAAATTAAAAGAAGGCAATCAATTGAATTGAAAGTGCGAAACAGTAAGTAACCAATCAAGGAAAACAGTAAATCTATCATACGATCCTAAGAAATATGAAAAATCAAAAAGATAAACAAAAAGGAAAAACCAACAATTCGTTGGGTATTTATACAAATAAGGAGAATCCGAGACATATGTCGGGAATAAATGATACAAAAGTGTGGTTAGAATGGAAATTGACCTTCCACCATCTTCATTTTCTCTCCATCTTCGAGATCTTAATATAAACCTTGTCTAAGAGCTATAGCTAGGAGCATATAATAGAAACAAACAAACATACATATCAAAACAACCAAAAGAACGATACGAGGTCAAGATCACATTATCCAACAAAACAAGGTTTAAGATCAATCAAATTTGGGCCTTGGGGTTGGCCTTTGTAGCTCATGCACAAGTCTTTCTAGACACCTACTCAATTCATTTTTCATTATGTATAACCATTATTGATCATTTGTGTTCTCACATGACCAATAATTCTTGTACGTCCCTAATAAGGTGTTCTATGTGATCCCTAAGATTTTCCCTCGATATCATGCATTGTCCCGAACATACATCTAAAATTCACATGCATTGTATGAATAAAACACACATGCATGCATTTTGAGTCTTATTTCTCAATCAATCAAGTGAATGAACCGTCAATAGGTCACTTATTACCAAGGCATGTGCTAATCACAAACACAAGTATTTTTAATGAATGACATGTATATGCATGAGGGTACATGTGATATTTCAAAAAGGATTTGAAACCATCAGCAAGGTTTTTGAAATAAAGTGATGTCCCGGTTACAAAACACATTCAATTACCAAAGCTAGCTTGAGACTCGCATAAATGCACTCACAAGCCTTGCAAACATTTTAAATACAGTCCAAACCAAGACTTTTACAATGTCAAATCAAAGTTTAAAATGATTTAAAGACATTTTGGACTAAAGAAAATCTAAGCTATAGAACGCCTTTAATTGCCAAGGCTAGCCTAGTACTCGTATAAATATACTCATAAGCATTGTAGGCATTTTAAATACGGTTCAAGCCATGACATTTCCTAAATCAAATCAAGTATTGGAAATGAATTTCTAAAAATTTACTTTTGGAAACATCATATGTATCAAAGTGGTTTTGAGATGCAATTTGGAAAATCCGTTTACCATTTATTGAAAATCGTTTGACAATGAAAATTAGAGAATTTGAAATAAATTTCATGAAGATGATATGCCTTAATATTACACACAAACTAGCCTAAAAAGACTTTCTAAGCAACCACAAACGAAAGCTTATAACAGGAGTTTTCAGACAAAGCACAATATATCAACAAAATTTGATGATACCCATTAATAATCTAGCTATGAAAAAATTGCCTAATATGCACAACATAATAGGGAACAATTTCCGGGAAGAAAGTTTTCCTAAAAGACCTAAGCATGACTTGGTAAAAATCACAACAAGCAACAATGCATCGGAAAATTACCAAAACAGTAGGACACCAAGTCATTACAATCAATATTTAACCTACTAAATGAAGTCTAAAAATCACAAAATTTTCTCAAAACATAGCCAACAATATAACAAACAAACTTTATTAAGGGACCAATTCAAGAATCCTTACCAAAAATTGATACGAAAATAATAAACGTCAATGTAAACAGGATTAAAAACGGGGGTTCAAATTTGACCCTTGGACTAAATTCTAGTCAAGCTAAGAAAAAATGGAAAATAGACCTAACGATGATAAATTTACATGAAGTCGACGACATTTGAAAATTCTAGGTGTGTTTTATAACTTCTTAAGAGGGCTCGAGTGCAATTAAGGTCAACTTGGTGCTTTAAGACCAAGATTTCTAAAAGCGTGCATATCAACCATAAAAACCCAAACATAGACATGTATTATTAAGCATTCAAATCATTCATGTAATGCACAAATGGTATGAAGATCACACACAACTTAGAATCGGATGCAACAAGTGATTGAGGAAATTATCTAATCCTAAGCCAGCATGCAAAGATGTCATATGATTCGATGTCAATACAAAATGATCTGTGATTTATAGTAACATGCTTGAAAGCGCATAAGTGTAAATAGCACAATTGTAACATGATTTTCACATGCAAAATGACATTCAACTATGGCGAACCACATATGCACATGAAAAGGTAATATGTAGTTCAAATATCAAGAAGACACTAACGTGAAATTTAGCCTCTAAGAGACCCAAGCAAGCATGAAAAAGTATGTACATGATAGGATTTTAATCCTATAACAAGAGCCGAGAGCATGCATAGTTTCAATCACTTAAGGATATGCATAAATCCAACAGTAAATATCTCATATAGAATGAACGATGCCGATAATTTTTCTTAAGAACTCAAAACCTAATTGTGATCACATGGATGATGATGAATATAGCAAAACAGATGCGCATTATTAACTATCCTAATTGCAGCAAAACCCATGCACATTTACACATGCAATTGACATATCTAATAATGACGAAGTCATGCAAATCTTACATCAATAGAAATCATATGAGTGTCTTTCATATTTTATGGAGGCCCTCAGGTCAAACAAACTCAAGTTCATGCTTAAATTTGCCTAAACATGCTTCAAATTAATGGAGTGTAGATAGATTAGGGTATCCTAGTTTTTATGTTTAGAAGAGCTCGAGTTGAAATGAGGCCTAAGGCCTCATTTTAACCAAAACAACGAGCATACCATAGAAGCGGGAAATTGCAGTTTAGCACAAATCATATTCAAACACATTCAAATTCATCTTCAATGAATAATCAACCACAGTATCATTCGACATCATTATCAATCTTACATCTACATATATTTCGTAGATTTAGACTTGAATCCTGGCCCGATTGGTTAAGCTGATCGTGCCTCATTGGATTTGAGATTAAAGAGGTTTAGCTTTGCATTTTTCTTCGAGACTAAATGCAATCAGATGAAATGGACTTTGCCGAAAGACGAACGGCGCCTCAAGGATCACGAACAAACTCCGATGGATCACCAAGAAGCTGGTCAAACCAGCGATTTAACCAAAAAAAGTAGAATCGGTCCAACCTTGGACAGGTTTGGGATCACCAAGGAAGGTTGGACCACCGGCGCTTCTCTAGTGGCCGACCGGTCAAGCTCCCATCACACCTTGGTCGAAGATGATTTCACAAAGAGATTGGTTGAGGTCAGGCGGCCGTTAAGTAACCGCCAACCGCCGATTCAAGCCGCTGTTGAGCAACCACCAACCGTTGCTTCAAGCAGCCAAAGAAGTCGGTCCGATTCGGACTAGTTTTGGGGATGCCAGAAGAATTGGACGTTTCTCGATCACTTGAGGCCTGGACGAAAAGGGAGGAAGTCGGTGAAGGAGTTGACCAGCAATCGGATGGCCGTCGGTGTGAGGCTAGAGAGCCTTGACTAGTGGACGCCGGTTCGCGAGAGAGAGAGAGAGAGAGAGAGAGAGGTTTGAGTTTAGAGAGAGAAAATAAATCAGCAAATGAGGCATTTTCTTACATATTTGAGGGAAAATGATATTTATACCACCCCAAATTGGTCGATCTTAGTCGTCGATTCGATCCGACAATCAAAATCATAATCTAATGAGCAAAAATTAATTTTAAAAGTTTAATCATCATTAGAAGGTGTCGGGTAATCATTCGGATGGACCTAATTTGCGAAAAGCCGAGTTAAAAATGAGAATCGATGAAATTAGGGGTCAATTTGTAAATTTACGAAATCTGAGAGCTAATCGACAAAATTATGGGAAATTGAAGATGCATAAGTGAAATTGGCATAGTGAAGATCTTGGAACCAGTCGCTGGAGGTTTGGAATCGGCCAGCAAGGGGCTGAATCGACCTACCCCACTAGTGGCTAGTTGGACTGATCGCTACACCTAATTATGTCTAAAACCATTTTTTTTATTTAGAATCTAAAATAAAAAAATTCGGAAAATAAGGTTCTTGACCGAATTTTGCAAAATTTTCAACACACAAATCAAATTAACACTAAAAGAAATGTTTTGTTGCATTTTTTATTTTTCTAACTTTTTGGTCAAAAATTTGACCAAAAGTCAACCATTTGGTTTACTTTTTTCTAAAAAGTTAATTTTTGAGTCAAATTTTGAATTTTTGAAGAATTCACTTGAAAAAAAAAATGAAATTAAGGCTAAATGACATCTTTTTGGGTGAAAAGTTAGTTTTTCACTCGGGGTTGACCTTAGATTAAAGGGTTGATCAAAGAGTCAACGCGAAAGTCAACCGTTTGATATTTTAGTTTTTTCTAAAAAATCGAGCTGGAAATAGCTTTAAAAAATAATGTAAAAGAAAAAAAAATGAAAAATGGCACTTTTTTTGTTTGGAAATGAACTCTGTCGCACTCGAGAATCCCAAATCCCGATTTTCTATGTTTTTTAATGAGTTGATTAAAAATCAGGTGTCAATAATATTGAGCTAATATTTATGCTAAGAATAAATGCTTTCATAAAGATATTTAAAAAAAAATATTGAATTATATATAAATAATTGTACTTATATTAATTTAAATATTGTTTATAATTTTTAGATGTTAAATTTTCAAGCTTTTGTGCTTCATTTTTTCTTGATAAAATTTTGATTAATGTGTAAATTAGGAAATTAAAATATCAAGATCAACAACCCAATGCAATTCTAAATGAGGCTATTGTTATAACATAAAAATCATAAGTTAAGATACTCTTATATGAAACTATTTTAATATTTATAAATTCTAAAATAGTACAACGGTAAAGGAAAAGATAGCTATTTTTTTTTTTTTTTGGTTGATTCAGGAAACAAATTGAAATGAAAAATTATTCTAAAATCTAGGCAATATTGTAACTAGGAAAACCTAAGAATAGTAGCAATGATTGATTTGATTTTATTATGAAAAGTTGATGAGCTGGACTAAACGAATTAAAAGTTTAGATACTATATTGAACATGTACAACTAGGGCAATGACCATAATAAACTAATTAAAAGTCGAATTGGAATTGCACGTTGAGGCAATGTTGAGGTACTAGTAGCATGATTTTGTCCTATTTAAAGCAAACAGCTTATTGGCTTGAAGACAAATTGGCTGTCTTGTTTTGTTCCATGTGAGTTCCTGTTTGTTTAAGGGTGAAAAACAATAGAACTGAGCATGAATGTAGGTCAGATGCAATTACAGAGGAGGTTGGTTGATTACAAGAACTCCCCGATAACGGCGGTAAGAATCACACAAAATCTTGTGAAGTCTTTAAGTGGCTCTATCTCTTTCTTTCTGCTCATTCTTTAAATTGACCCATCAATGTTCTTTTTATGCTTTATGATGTGCTTTGTTTGTTTGCCTTTTGGGTGAGAGTAGGGGATCTTGGATTCTCAGTACTTACAGCTTCTTCTGGAGCTGCAAGATGAGAGCAACTCAAATTTAGTAGTGGAAGTGGCGTCTCTTTTCTTCACTGATGCTGAGCAGCTGCTCAACGATCTGTCCAGAGAACTGTAAACGCATCAGCCATCTTACTTTTCTCCTTGTTTGATCCGTTCATTGATGCTGCTCTCCATTATTTCTTCAGCATTCCTGGGTTTTTTCAGTTTGCATCATTCGGTGAAAACTTCACTAATCACTCTCTCTCCCGCTCAATATAGAACTCAGCAAAATGTGGACTTCCAACGGGTTGATGTTCATGTGGACCGGTTAGAGGGCCAAAGTCGTAGGTATAAATAAAGTTTCCTTCTTCCTTCAAATGAATGCGTCATATTTTATAGTTTATTTTTTTCTCTAAAGAAAGCCTTTTTCCTAGAAGAATGTCACTTTCTATAATTGCTTTTGCTGAGAGTGGCATTTCATTTGTAAAGGTGAAATCTTAAGCTTTGAGACAGTTTTTGATGAGAAAGTCGATGACTTTGATTGACAGCATTGTAGCACCGAGACTTAAGAATGCCTGCATAGCCTTCCGCCACTTCCGCAACACATGTCAGGAGACAAACATTCCTGTGTGAGTTTTTCCCCAAATCTTTTGTTTATGAATGCGAAGTTATCTCCCTATCATGGGACCTCAAGATAATGAGGCAAGAGAGTAATTTTTTGTTGCAGGTACCTGAGCTGTCTGGAACACGAGACAAGAATTCCTCCTTGTGAAAAGCAACCTCTAGAAACTCTTTTCAACGTGGGTACAGAGACATTCATTTTAATGCACGATCGTGCATGAACGGTCGGCAACCGCGGACCGTTCTTGCACGATTTCGTGCATGATGGTCAACGGTTGTTGACCATCTTGCTTCGTGCATTCAATCGTGCATGTGCACGATTTCGTGCATCTGCACTATTTTTTTAATAATATAATTAAAAGAAAAACACATCGATTAATTAAAAATGATAATTAATCAATCCATTTATTTTCGACCATTTTCTTTTTATTGCCTCTTTCAAGTAGAATGATTTATTTTGGACATCACTCACTTTTATGTGCCCCTTCCTCCTCAACAAACACTCAGCTACTTTCATTTCCCCTATTTGACACATGTAAGCGCTCTTGTTTTATCTAATCTACGAGACATCAAAATAATTAGTACGTGGTTTTCATCAATGAAGGAAATTCTATTCAGCCTCTAAGAAAAAAGTTCTAATCAACTTAATTGAAAGTCTAATAGTAATTTAAACTATTTCCATGATATCGACTATCTCCCTTTCTAAACCCCACAAATAAGCCCACCCTTTTCCCTCTAAATTCTATTCTCTATACCAGTACATTTCCATTTTCTGCAAATCCCTCGTTTACAATTTTTAGTATCCTCCTTTATAAGAATTTTCTAATCCTTGAAGATTTAGTGATTTCATAGGACATGGATTTTCTTCATACATGATATAGTAAATAATCATTATAATTTTCTCTATAGTGGGTTTGTATCAATAGCCATATCATTGTAGGGAAGTTGTAAACTCGCTTTGGGACATATAATATATATGTAAATGTATAGATGCTTTGATGTTATTTTAAGGTTTTTCTACTGTTTTTTGTCATTTTTAAGTCAAGCGAGTGGGTGGTCCGCAGACAAAAGGCGAGGAGACCCGCAGCAATTCAGAAAACAACAAAAAAAGCACAAATCAAAGACTGTTTTAATATTTAAATCTGAAATTACTCATTCATCCGTATTTAGTACTAGGCCACGTGAACAGGAGCATTAGGAGTTTTGTAACAACTGTCTTTTAAAGCAGTTGCAAGGATCCCACGAAATGCTTAGTTTTTAAACAGTTGCAAGGATCCCACAAAATGCTTTTAGTGCTTTAAAGCAGTTGCAAGGATCCCACGAAATCTTTCAAAACATACTATGTAAACTAACTTTGAGGGATTCTTTAGCATTTATAGCCTCCATTTGAATTGTTCTTCCACAGGTTCTGGAAAAGGTTTCTCTGTTTCTTTATATAAAGCCACCAACTAGTGATCTGTCTTGTCTTGTTCTGTGTGAGTTCGTGTTTGTTTGAGGGGGTGAGAAAACTACAGATCAGAGCATGGATGCGGATCTGGTACAAATGCAGAAGAAGTTGGCTGATTACCAGAACGCCCTGTTCAAGGAGGTAAGAATCACACAAATTCATGCGAATCTCCACTGGTTCTCTCTCTCTCTCTCTCTGCTGTTGCAACAGGTTCATCTGTCGATTATTTTCTATATTTTTTGCTTTGTGATGGGCTTTTATTTGGCCTTCTGGGTGAGAGTAGGGGATTCTGGATTCTCAGTACTTGGAACTTCATGAACTGCAAGATGAGAGCAACCCAGAATTTGTAGTGGAAGTGGTGTATCTTTTCCTCGCTGATTCTGAGAAGCTGCTCGATGATCTCTCCAGAGATCTGTAAACACACCAGCCATCTTATTTATATTTTTCCCCATATTCGCTCCCGTTTCTTGATGCTCTGTTCTTTATCTCTTCATCATTCCTGGAACATTTTTGTTTGCTTATCCTGTGAAATATTCATTAATCTCTCTCTCCAAAGTATAGAACTCAGCAAAATGTGGAGTTCGAAAAGGCACATGCTCAAGCACAGAAGATGAAGGGCAGCAGTTGGAGGTATAGATAAAGTTCCCTCCTTTCTGCAAATGAATGAGTCAACTTTTATTCATTTTCTGGAAGATTTCACTCAATTACTTTTCTTAAGAGTGGCATTTCATTAGAAAAGTTAAAATATTGAGCTTTGGATGGTAGAGACAGTAAGGTACGTGTTAATGAGAAAGTCGATGACTTTGGTTGACAGCATAGGAGCACCGAGAATTAAGAATGCCTGCATAGAGTTTCAGAAATTCTGTCTGGAGAAAAACATTCGTGGGTGAGTTTTTGCCGATATCTTTTCTTTGTGAATGTGAAGTTATCTGCCTTTTGTTTTCCCGATAAAACTTATCAAATTGTTTAGCAGTAAACATTGTTAGGATCATAGGAACAGAATGATCTTATGAAACCCTAAGATTAAGAGGAAAGAGATCACTTCTGTTACAGGTGCCTGAGATATCTGCAACAAATGAAACAAGAATTCGACCTTGTGAAAAGCAAGCTCAAAGCTCTTTTTGCGGTGGGTATAGACTTGTCTTTTAAAGATTCCTGTCAACTGATCTACTTCAAAGACAGGTAACTTTCAATCTACCTCTGTGAATCGTTCTGATATTCGTTGGCTTGTTTTGAACTTGAATTGCAGCTGGAGCAAAACGTTGTGGCTGCTGGTGGGTCGATCCCCAAAATGCAACCAATCGATCTAATCGATTGATGGCAATTATGGGCATGTTTTGAAGAAGAAGAGGAAGAAAAAGCATTTAGAAACCACCATGATACTTCTTAGGCTCAGCATCTGTAGTGTTAGCAGCTAATAAGCTTGAATGCTGGTAAACAAGCTTACAAAGTATTTAATCTTTTCATATGAGTTTAATTTTTATTTTTATTTTTGGTTTAAAAGGGGCGCAGCCTCATTTCACTTTGGACATGGTATTTAATAAAGCTTGAGTGAAATTTCCAGCATCATCTATGTCGGTAAATCTTATGAATCCTGTGTTACATAACATGACTTTGCCATTCGTAAGCCTCTCGAATTCATTGAAATCGTGACAACTCCCATTGAGGCGTTTGCATGTTTAGCATGACTAATCTCCATAAATGTATGTCAATTGTCACATCCACTAAGCTAAAGTTCATGATATAATTTAATATAGGTACAAGTAAACTTTACTCACAAGTAACGACTAACATAATTTATTGTATGAAGAAAAAACTTAGATAGGCTATAACTATATAATTTCTTTGTAGCTGTACTCTGTGAATGAAACAAGTTGGGTTGCATAGTTGAAAAAGCATTTTTATTAATCATTTTGCATTTTGGATGACATTTTATGGAAAAATAATGACATCTTTTTTTCCAAGATTTGCATAGAGATATTGGACTCGGTGGTTCCAAGTCTAATGGCTCAATCAATATGGACCGGACTCGCCAATGCCGACCCCATGTCACTCAAAGATTTTTTGCCAGTTCAATATGTAATTTCGTTTATCCATGCAGCCTGTCCATTTGATCAAGGCAACCAACCTCAAAACGAGTATTTGGGTGATGAGTCGAGAGCAGGTAAAGCTGAAACCCAAAGGTAGGGTTTCATTGGGCGTCCGACGCACTCCCCACCGTATCCTTTGCTGAGTCCGCATACACGGAGAATGCGAAAGCTGTTCTTTGCGACGGAGAAGGGAACCCTCGTCTCCATCCTCCGTCGTCTATTCAGCCTCTAGGTCGACGACTTCCCCGAGCAATGGTGGCGGCGGCATCCACGAGCTCTCGCTGAGAGCCCTGGGGAGGGTGCGGTTGGGCACCCTGGCCCGACCATCGGGGCCCGAATGTCACATTAAACATTTTGATGTTGGATTCTGATAAAGTTGCCGAGCAATCGTGGGCGCTGGATTGTGTTTTTGTTTATATTTTAGTGTGATTAAGCAAAGATGATAACATTGGCTTTCTTTTGTAAATGGTCGATTGACAGGTTGAGGACGAGGAGCATAACCGGGATGATGTGATGCCTGGGAATACGTGGAAGAAGAAGAAGAAGGGCCTGCAAAGATGAAACAACATCGGCTTTCCTAAGATGGGCTTGGACCCCCAAATGTCGAAAGAGGCAATTGAGAAGCTAGCGCCTGTTTATGTTTTACAGACTTGGCATACCTTGGTAATTGCTTGGTACGCTTTTAGTGAAGGTGGCTGTGTTCCTTTTGCTAATTCTATATTGTGGATTATGAAAGTATTCGTGATTTAGGTACTGACCACTGAAATTCTGTGCAGTGTGCAGTACAGAGGATCGGAAACAAGGAGGGAGGTCCATTAATGGGTCTGATCCACTTGCGTTGACTAGACTACCTGAGCAGGTAAAATTCAACGTTCCCCTAAATAAGCTTCCAGTTGCTGCAAGTTCTGCATGGAAGTTACTGCAAAATTGCAATCGATATATTGTGTTCGTATTTGGTCGTCTCCATTTCATCCTAGTATCAGGTTTCTCTTTGATGGATCATTTTCGACTTTATTTTTCATGTTGAGCGTGATTTGTGCCGGTTCTCATGACTACCTATTAGTTAACATAAGCATATTCTAGTCCCTGCCATGCGCATGGATGTAGGATCCACGTAACTTTAGTATACTCCGGTTGGGTTGGCTCCACTGTGGTCCACTTGTCTGCTTGGCATGAGACAATGCATCCACTTGCTTAATGCCTTTCGTTGCCGGGTTGGTATTTCACTTAGGAGGTGTGCTGAAGCTTGATAATCAGTGAAGTAACCATCCCACTCCCTATTGCCTGGAAAAAAATGTGGAAGTTCATGTTGGAGAAATGGATGGGGTAGGTTTTTCAATTGTTGACTCAAACCTGTATATTAGTGGCTTAGCAAAATAGGGAGATACTTATGGTGCAACAAATCAGTGCAGCATTATGCAGTTTAAACCATCATTTTATAGCTTGAAATCCAATTTATATTTAAGGATTCATCTATCTTTTGCAAGTACAGCTGAATACTCGCTAACTGTTTGAATGATGTTGTTTTCCTAGTCAATTTGGACTTACAAGTCTTCTTTTTATTATCATTTACGTCTTGGTTGTCCAAATTATATATTTTCTGGGATCTACTCCCTCCATCCTTCACAAAGGCAGCCTCTGCTTTGTGCTACTTTTGGGTGTGCTTGGCACTGGACATGGCCCCGAGGAGAATTGTCATACCTTCTTGTCCAATTTTTATGATCTTTGTATACGGTTCACTTAATTATGAACAGATTTGTTATCACTTGATCCTAGCGATTAACATCATTTTGCAGATTTTTAAGATTGTAGACTTGGCCCATGTTGGCTTCTTCCACCTTGGCCCTTGGGAACGATATCCCTTCCTGTTACTTCGTACTTATTTGTGAAAGGGCCAATGTTGAGAAAGTCCCCTGCCAGGAATTTGGGGAAGCAAGAAGAATCTAATGGTAATGCTGTAGAGGTTTCAACTTGAGAGAAATTATTGGATGAATAGCCTAAGCTGTTGAGGCAATTTGGGATGGATCTGCTTCCTGTCCCAAGACAGGTCAGTTTCCAGTGTAGTGATTATTCAATAGTGTTTGCATTTTTAATTAATAAATAGTTGTTTGACATGCTTAGCAAATCTATGGTCTAATGTGAATGTTCTTGCTCGTCACAAGTGTCTCTCTGTCATAACAAAGTCGATGGAGAATGTTGCTTTGATAAGCTCAACCAGAGGTCAAAAGGAAGTGATTATGCGCGAAATATGAATCCCCACTTATTTCGTCCGCTTGCACTTTGCTTTCTAACAACGTAGGCTAACCACCTTAGTCTTTGTGATAATGAAGGTGCTTCATATGTTGATGTCGTGGTCTGATTTACCCCCAAAGTTGACCTAGAATCTCTCATCTGTTACATAAATAGGCAAATTTAATCTATTCGAAATATGTTCATTTGGCTTAGTAGAATATTTTATTCATGAAGAGAAGACAACCAGAGAAAGTTCAAAGAACTAGGAAAACTGACAATTGACTTAAGAAGAAGAAGAAGAAGAAACCAATTCTACTGGCATTTTGAGAAGGCCAGGGCATTAAATTTGATTTGAGACCCAGAGTTTAGACTAGATGTCCTCCTGGTCGTATTCTACATTTAATTGAAAGACCCTTATTTTTGCTTTTCCTTTGCAGTAGTCCTTTCAATATATAAATGGAAACATTTTTTTTTTTTTTTGTAACTTCTTCACATAATGCAGCAAAATAAGGGTACGGAAGTTCTCTTTGCTGAGGGATATGCATGCACTCAAAGTTCGGGTCGTGACATTAGTGGGTCACGATTGAATAGATTGGGCCGAGAAAAGCAGTTGTGGGCTTAAAAACCAAGACCGATAGAGTCTACGTCAGCTTAGCTGGGCTTAGCCTATCTTCGTCGCTATCAACAACATTGGGCCGAGCATGTCTCTTCCATACTTTATTTTCTTTGTTATTCAGAAATTGGATGTGAGATTGCAAGCTTTGGAGGGAGAGGGGTTTTGTAGAAACGAGGTTTAGGAAATAAAATAAAAAAAATGAGATAAGGCTAGGTGTGAAGTGGCTTAGGATTCAATAGATTGGGTCGAGAAAAGTAGTTGTCGGCTTAAAAACTCGGACCAAGAGAGTTCGCGTCAGCTTAGCTGGGCTGGGTCATTTGACCCAATCCGATTTTCTTTTTGTTGATATTAAAAAATCAATATAAAAAACTCATAATAAAAACTAGTGTTGTTATTGGATACACTTGCAATTATATCTTCTCGAAGATAAACGAGTGATGTGTCATGTTTTGGGAGAGAGTGACATCGTTGATGTTGCTGGCCATTGTATTATGTGCCATGCCAGAATCATCGCGATAGCTCATATACATGCCGCAAATATTGGAGAAGGCTGGAATCATAAATATTAATGAGAAGGTCCTTTGGATTGTTCTAATTGACCTTCTGAAGACTGTATGTGTCCTTGTTGCCACTTTGCTGCTTGATCGGCACGATCAACGGCAATTGCTTTTGATCAATATTGATGGGATGGTAGTATCCCTTATTAGCCTTGGCAGTTATTTGATGAAGATTAACGATATTAGTCTTGGCGACATCCAAAGCCACATCCAAACTGATAGGAGCCCACCAACCATGAATGCGGGTCATCAAATCGAGTTAAGCAAATTGAGTCAAGCGAATCGGGTTGAGGGACAAATCCCTACCAAAATTTCTCACCCGATTTCCTGCACTTTCTAGTCGCCAAGACTAATATGGTCAATTTTCATTAGAAAAATTGCCAAGACTAATAAAGGTCATCCCACCAATATTAATCAAAAGTAATTATTGTCGACTATGCCGGTCAAATAGCAAAGCGGCACAAGGACGCATATAGTCTTCAAAAGATCAATTAGAACAATCCAAAAGACCTTCTCATTAATATTTATGACTCCAGCCTTCTCTAATATTTGCGACGTGTATATGAGCCGGCGTTATAATTCTGGCATGGCACATAACACAACGGCCAGCAACGTCAAAGATATTACTCCCTCCCAAAACATGACACGCCACCAGTTCAATCTTCGAGAAGATGTAATTGTAAGCATATCCAATAATGACACCAATTATTATTATTATTTTTTATTAATTTTTTAATATCAACAAAAAGAAAATTGGATTGAGTCAAATGGTCCAATCCAACTAAGCTGATGTGGACCCTATTGGTCCGGGTTTTTAGGCTCACAACTGTTTTTCTCGGCCCAATCTATTCAATCTTAACCCACTTAATACCTAGCTCATTTTTATTATTCCCTAAACCTCGTTTCTGCAAAAACCCTTCTCCTCCCAAAGCTTGCAATCTCACATCCAATTTCTGAATAATAGAGAAAATAAAGTGTGGAAGAGATATGTTCGGCCTGATTGTTGTTGATAGCGACGAAGACGAGCTAAGCCCAGCTAAGCTGACGTGGACCCCTATCGGTCCGGGTTTTTAAGTCCCACAACTGCTTTTCTAGGCCCAATCTATTCAATCGTGACCCACTAACACCTAGCCTTATCTCATTTTTATTATTTCCTAGATCTCGTTTCTGCAACCCCTCTCCTCCCCCCCAAACCCCGCAATCTCACACACAATTTCGGAAGAACCGAGAAAATAAAGTGGAGAAGAGACATACTTGGCCCGATGTTATTGATAGCAACAAAGACGGCCGTGCAATTCGCTCTCGTTCCCGCTCCAGTCGCATTTTCATCAAAACTTGATTCATCCTCGCCCTCAATGATCTCCACCTTCACTCCATTTTCATCTTAATTTCTCTCCTCTCCAGCCCTCTCTCCCTTCCTGCAACCCTCAATCCCATAATAGATCCGTTCCCTTATAATTCCTAGTATAGGTTAAACCCTCGTAAGATACCAATCGAAATTCACTCACCCTCTTTTATGTTGGGGATTTTGTTGGGTGTTATTTATCAATATAAAACCCCTTAAGACCATAATTCCCTCCCCTAACAGAAAAAACTGTTAATAATGACATCAACAATTTATTAGCGCCACATGAGATTCACTATTTCGCCAAAGCCTCTTCCCAGATTTAATGCCTATTTAGCAATTTACTTTGTATATTGTGAGATAAGGCTAGGTGTTAAGTGGCTTAGGATTGAATAGATTGGGTTGAGAAAAGCAGTTATGGACTTAAAAACTCAAATCGAGAGAGTCCGCGTCAGCGTAGATGGGCTGGGCTCTTTGACCCGATCTGATTTTCTATTTTCTGATATTAAAAAATAAATAAAAGAAAAACTCATAATAAAAATTGGTATTGTTATTGGATACGCGTGCAATTATATCTTCTCGAAGATAAACGGGTGACGTGTCATGTATTGGGAGGGAGTAACGACGTTGCTGGCCATTGTGTTATGTACCATGCCGGAATCACCGCGCTAACTCATATACATGCCGCAAATATTAAAGAAGGCTGCATTCATAAATATTAATGAGAAAGTCATTTGGATTGTTCTAATTGACCTTCGAAAGATTGTATGCGTCTTTGTTGCCGCTTTACTGCTTGACCGACACGGTCAACGGCAATTGCTTTTGATCAATATTGATGGGATGGTAGTATCCCTTATTAGTCTTGGCAGTTATCTGATGAAAATTAACCATATTAGTCTTGGAGACATCCAAAGCCACATCCAAACTGATGGGAGCCCACCAACCATGAATGCGGGTCATCAAGCGAATCGGGTTGAGGGACAAATCCCTATCCAAATTTCTCGCTCAATTTCCTACACTTTCTAGTTGCCAAGACTAATATGGTCAATCTTCATTAGGCAACCACCAAGACTAATAAGGGCCATCCCACCAATACTGATCAAAAGTAATTATCTTCAACCATGCCAATCAAGCAGCAAAGCCACAACAAGGGCGCATACAGTCTTTCGAAGGTCAATTAAAACAATCCAAATGACCTTCTCATGAATATTTATGACTCCAATCTACTCCAATATTTGCGGCATGTATATAAGCTGGCACTGTGATTCTGGCATAGCACATAACACAATGGCCAGCAACGTCAACGACGTTACTCCCTCCCAAAACATGACACGCCACCAGTTCAATTTCGAGAAGATGTAATTGCAAGCATATCCAATAACAACATCAGTTTTTTTTTTTATTTTGTCATTAATTTTTTTAATATCAACAAAAAGAAAAGCGAATTGAGTCAAAGGATCCAATCCAACTAAGCTGATGCAAACCCTATCGGACTGGGCTTTTAGGCCCACAACTGCTTTTCTCGACCCAATCTATTCAATCTTAACCCATTTAACACCTAGCTCATTTTTATTATTTCCTAAACCTCGTTTATGCAAAAACCCTTCTCCTCCTAAAGCTTGCAATCTCACATTCAATTTCTGAATAACAGAGAAAATAAAGTGTAGAAGAGACATGTTCGGCCCGATATTGTTGATAGCGACGAATATGGGCTAAGCCCAGCTAAGCTATGTGGACCCTATCGGTCCGGGTTTTTAAGCCCACAACTGCTTTTCTCGGCCCAATCTATTCAATCGTGACCCACTAACACCTAGCCTTATCTTATTTTTATTATTTCCTAGATTTCGTTTCTGCAACCCCTCTCCTCCCCCCAAACCCTGCAATTTCACACTCAATTTCTAAAGAACCGAGAAAATAAAGTGGAGAAGAGACATACTTGACTTGATGTTGTTGATAGTGACGAAGACGGCCGTGCAATTCGCTCCCGCTCCCGCTCTAGTCGCATTTTCATCAAAACTTGATTAGTCCTCGCCCTCAATAATTTCCACCTTGACTTCATTTTCATCTTGATTTCTCTCCTCTCTAGCCCTCTCTCCTTTCCCGCAACCCTCAATCCCATAATAGATCCGTTCCCTCATAATTCCGAGTATAGGTTAAACCCTGTAAGACACCGACCGAAATTCACTCACCCTCTTTTATG
The DNA here is from genome assembly GCA_016097595.1 of Eucalyptus pumila. NCBI lineage: Eukaryota > Viridiplantae > Streptophyta > Magnoliopsida > Myrtales > Myrtaceae > Eucalyptus > Eucalyptus pumila. The sequence continues at coordinate 50,032,647 of CM027853.1, forward strand.
TTGGGGATTTTGTTGGGTGTTATTTATCAATAGAAAACCCCTTAAGACCGTAACTCCATCCCCTAATAGAAAAAATTGTTGACTCAATACCCGCAAGCATGCATAATGGCATCAACAATTTACTTGCGTCACATGAAATTCACTATTTCGCCAAAGCCTCTTCTCATATTTAATGCGCATTTAGTAATTTACTTTGTCTATTGTGAGATAAGGCTAGGTATTAAGTGGCTTAGGATTGAATAGATTGGATTGAGAAAAGCAGTTATGGGCTTAAAAACTCGGACCGAGAGAGTCCGCGTCAACTTAGCTAGGCTGGGCCTTTTGACCCGATCTGATTTTCTCTTTTTTGATATTAAAAAATTAATAAAAGAAAAACTCATAATAAAAACTGGTGTTGTTATTGGATACATTTGCAATTATATATTCTCGAAGATAAATGGGTGACGTGTCATGTTTTAGGAGGGAGTAATGTTGTTAACATTGCTGGTCATTGTGTTATGTACCATGCCAGAATCACCGAGCTAACTCATATACATGCCGCAAATATTATAGAAGGCTGGAGTCATAAATATTAATGAGAAAATCATTTGGATTGTTTTAATTGACCTTCTGAAGACTGTATGCGTCCTTGTTGCCGCTTTATTGCTTGACCGGCACAGTCAACGACAATTGCTTTTGATCAATATTGATGGGATGGTAGTATCCCTTATTAGTCTTGGCAGTTATCTGATGAAGATTAACCATATTAGTCTTGGCAACATCCAAAGCCACATCCAAACTGATGGGAGCCCACCAACCATAAATGCGGGTCATCAAATCGAGTCAAGCGAATTGGATTGAGGGACAAATCCCTACCCAAATTTCTCGCTCGATTTCCTGCACTTTCTAGTCGCCAAGACTAATATGGTCAATCTTCATTAGACAACTACCAAGACTAATAAGGGTCATCCCACCAATACTGATCAAAAGTAATTGTCGTCGATCGTGCAGGTCAAGCAGCAAAGCCACAACAATGACGCATACAGTCTTCAAAAGGTCAATTAAAACAATCCAAAAGACCATTTCATTAATATTTATGACTTCAACCTTCTCCAATATTTGCGGCGTGTATATGAACCGGCTCTATGATTCTAGCATGGCACATAACATAATAGCCAGCAATGTCAATGACGTTACTCCCTCCCAAAACATGACACGCCACCAGTTCAATCTTCGAGAAGATGTAATTGCAAGCATATCCAATAATGACATCATTTTTAATATTTTTTTATTAATGTTTTAATATCAACAAAAAGAAAATCGGATTGAGTCAAAGGGTCCAATCCAACTAAGTTGATGTGGATCCTATCGGTCCGGGTTTTTAAGCCCACAACTGCTTTTCTTGACCCAATCTATTCAATCCTAACTCACTTAATACCTAGCTCATTTTTATTATTTCCTAAATCTCGTTTCTGCAAAAACCATTGTCCTTCCAAAACTTGCAATCTCATATCCAATTTCTAAATAACAGAGAAAATAAAGTGTGGCAGAGACATACTCGGTCCAATGTTTTTTATAGCGACGAAGACTGGCTAAGCCAAGCTAAGCTGACATGGACCCTATCGATCCGGTTTTTTAAGCCCACAACTGCTTTTCTCAACCCAATATATTCAATCGTGACCCATTAACACCTAACCTTATCTCATTTTTATTATTTCCTAGATCTCGTTTCTGCAACCCCTCTCCTCCTCCCAAACTCTGCAATCTCACACTCAATTTTTGAAAAACCAAGAAAATAAAGTGGAGAAGAGACATACTTGGCCTGATGTTGATAGCGACGAAGACGGCCATGCAATTCGCTCCAGCTCCCGCTCTAGTCGCATTTTCATCAAAACTTGATTCATCCTCGCCCTCAATGATCTCCACCTTCACTCCATTTTCATCTTAATTTCTCTCCTCTCTAGCCCTCTCTCCTTTCTCGCAACCCTCAATCCCATCATAGATCGGTTCCCTCATAATTCCTAGTATAGGTTAAACCCCTGTAAGACACCGACCGAAATTCACTCACCCTATTTTATGTTGGGGATTTTGTTGGGTGTTATTTATCAATAGAAGACCCCTTAAGACCGTAATTCCTCCCCTAATAGAAAAAACTATTGACTCAATACTCACAAGCATGTATAATTACATCAACAATTTACTAGCGCCACATGAGATTCACTATTTCGCCAAAGCCTCTTCCTAGATTTAATGCCTATTTAGCAATTTACTTCATCTATTGTGAGATAAGGCTAGCTGTTAAGTGGCTAAGGATTAAATAGATTGAGTCGAGAAAAGCAGTTGTGGGCTTAAAAACTCGAATCGAGAGAGTCCGCGTCAGCTTAGTTGGGTTGGGCCTTTTGATCCGATCCGATTTTCTTTTTGTTGATATTAAAAAATTAATAAAAGAAAAACTCATAATAAAAATTGGTATTGTTATTGGATATGCTTGCAATTATATCTACTCGTAGATAAACAGGTGGCATGTCATGTTTTGGGAGGGAGTAACGTCGTTGACGTTGCTGGCCATTGTGTTATATGCCATGTCAAAATCACCACGCTAGCTCATATACATATTGCAAATATTGAAGAAGGTTGTAGTCATAAATATTAATGAGAAAATCTTTTGGATTATTCTAATTGACCTTCTGAAGACTGTATGCGTCCTTGTTGTTGCTTTGCTGCTTGACCGACACAATCAACGATAATTGCTTTTGATCAATATTGGTGGGATGGTAGTATCCCTTATTAGTCTTGACAGTTGTCTAATAAAGAGGGGAGAATTGTGCTTGAATTTCGAGGACGAAATTCTCTAAGGAGGGGAGAATTGTGGCATCCCAGAAATTCAAAGCCAAGCCTTAAGGTGTGTTAAATGTCTTTAATTAGGTGATAGAATTTTATGGCTTATGCTTTAGCCAATTTGTCCTTTAATTTGATGAATTTTGCTTGTATTGTGGAAATTTAAATTTAAATGCTTGGCCATATGATTTAAATTTCAATAATTAAAATATCCCAAGACTTTGGCCAAGATGAAATTTGAATTTAGAAATATTTATAGAAAGGAATTCAAAAAAAAAAAAGAAAAAAAGAAAAAGGGGATTAATTTTCGAAATGGGCCTTGGACCCATTAGCCTAAAGCTTGGTGGGCCAAGCTTGTCGGCCCATTAGGGCCCAAGAAAGGAGCTCGACCAGCCCAAGGGGGAATGGCCGGATGGGCCTAAGCCCAAGCCTTTTTAAATTCAAAAATAGAAATAACATGTGGCACAAAGGAGAGCATGCATTGGTTGGACATGAGGTGAGTTAATCATTGCTAATCATGGGCTTTAGGGGATATAAAAGGGGTTAGGAGAGAAATGACCGGTTACTTGCTCCATTTCCGTCCAAAGAGAGAGGTGTGCGAGAGAGAGAGCTTGAGCGGAAGAGAGGAACCGAGAGGAAGAGAGAGGAGGCGGAGCCGAGAGGGAGGTGCTGCCGTGTGCTCGCCGTACGTCCGCCTAGTCCGACCACCGTTCGCCGTCGTCCATCGCTGTTTGTTCATCTTGGAGGCAAGTGGAGTCCTTAACTTCTCTTGCATGTCTGTTTTGTTGGTTGCATGTTCGGTTTTAGGTGTGATTTGGGCGAAAAACCGAGGTAAGGGTTGGATGTGTTCAAGCTATGTGACTGTTTTCGTTTGGTTTGTGGTAGTCAGTATCTTAGTCGAGCTTCCATATGTACTTGGAGTGCGATTTTGGCTTCGGTGTCTTCATGAAAGTTGAAGCTAACATCTTGTAGTATGATATAATCGAATTTCATGGAAAACGATGGTGATATGTGGGGTCAAAAGCTTTGTTATACGGAGACCTCAGATCTGCGAAATCTTCACTGACCTTTTGTTGATTTCTTGGTTGCATGTTGATTTCTGTTGGAGATCTCACCTTGTTGTCTTCTTGAAAGTTGTAGGAAACACCATAAGATACAACATACTCAAATTTGAAGCAAAAATAATAAGTATAACCTGGTGAATCTGTTAGATCTTGGAGATGGTTGATTCTGGTGAGGTGTACCGAGACACCCGAGACTTCATGGGTTAAAATGGTGACCATAATCTGGTTATTTGACCTAGATCCCTTCATGAAAATTGTAAAGGACATATTGTTACATAACATAATTAAATTTCAGAAGGAACGAAAGATATTTGATGGGTGAAATCTAAGAAATACGGAGGAGTGTGTTCTGGACGTCGCGGTAGAGATTCCAGAAGCTTCGTAGGGCTATAGAAATTAATATAAAAAGAATTTGGCTTAAAGTTCTTAATGAAAAAGGTACGAAAATGTGTTGGCTATCACCCTGTAAATTTTCGTAATTTTTGAAGACCGAATGGGTATTTTAATTTAATTTATTCGGAATCCGTGCAGTGGGTTTAAATCCGAGAATTTTAGGATGTTCTTGGAGGAAATTGTGAAATTGTGAAAATTACGACTTGGCCACGAATTTTATGTAAAATTGTAATCCTATAAATGATTATTGAATATTATGATTTTGGGAAAATCATAAATATTAAATATTTATTTATGAAAATAAATAAATATAATAAAATAATAAAATAATAATAAAATAATGAAATAATAAAATAAAATAGATTTTTATTTGGCCATGGATTCAATTCCATTTGTGTGGCACTTGTGTGATGAGGTCTTTGTACATGCATTAAGTTGAAATACTTATGTGATTAAGCTATGACATGTGCATGACATGTGAATTGAAATGCAAGTGTGATATGTTTGATGCCATGCCAAATTTCCATGTTAAATTGAGATAAAAGATAAATGTGGATGAGAATGAGGTTATGGTGGAGGATGTTGTCTGGTGGCCTGGTGGCGTAATTCCGGAGATTCCCGGGAGTTTCAGGATGCCGGAATGTGGGGGCCGGAAGCCGTCGGAGGTTTCGCCCGAAGGGAGTGACTCGCGATGCCGGATTGGGGTGCAAGATCCCCGGCTAGAAGGGTAAAGGCCGGAAGCCCCGTCGGAGGTTTCGCCGGGAAGGAATGCCTCGTGATGCTAGTTGAGATGCGAGATGCCCGAATGTGGGGGGCGGAAGCCAAGTGGCCATGAGATGGAATCGGGATCCTCGATCGGAGGTTTACGCCCGAAGGGATGGTGATGATGGTGAATTTGATGATTTGAGAAAAGATAATGTGGGGATCAATTGATAAGTAAAAGTGGAAATTGATCTATGATGTGATATGCACGGTGATGCATGGCTAATGATGATGTGATATGCATGGTGATGCATGGCTAATGATGATGTGATATGCACGGTGATGCATGGTTAATGATGATATGATATGCATGGTGATGCATGGCTAATGATGATATGATATGCATGGTGATGCATGGCTAATGATGATATGATATGCATGGTGATGCATGGCTAATGATGATATGATATGCCTGGTGATGCATGGCTAATGATGATATGATATGCATGGTGATGCATGGCTAATGATGATGGGATATGCACGGTGATGCATGGTTAATGATGATGTGATATGCATGATGATACCTGGCCATGATGATGATATATATGCTATAATGATGCATGAATACGCTTGACATCAAAAAAGTAAGCAATGCCTGCATTGTATGATGGTATGCATGGTCCACTGAGTTGTTATTGGATTTCCCTATCTGCTGAGTGGTTGTACTCACCCCTTTTGGGGATAACATTTCAGATTAGCACTATGCGCTACCTCTTTTGTTTCGCGTGGGGTATTTTACGGTCACCGTCGATGTTGAGGTGGAGTGTACGGAGATAGATTGTCCTCCGTGCCCGGATTGCGTTTATCCGAGTGCGATGCTTAGTTATGTATGATATCGGCTTTGGTGGGGCCCTGTCATACAAGAGTTCTGTCTGTGCACGCTCGACGGGATGGAGCGATGCAAGGGATCTGCCGCCGCCACCACGACACACCGGGTTGGGTGTGAGACTGTACGCGAGGAGTAGGAGCTAGATCACTTTTTGATGTAGAAAACCGACGCTTTCGATGGGAGGGTTCCTTGTTCACATGATGTTAGGGGTCGAGGTTTATTTTTGAGAGTTTAGGTAGGACATGGCGAGTCCTAACCCTTCTTGTTTTTTGTACCGACCCGAAGGAAACCCCATCATGCTTTATATATGTATGTAAGCCAAGCGTTGAAGTTTGTTTATAAAAATCATGATGTTTATGGTGTGTATTTGTATCATGGGTTAGAAGGGAGATAGATGACGATGTGAATTTTGCTTCCGCTATGAGTCGCGCATGGGACCGCTTAAAAAAAAAAAAAATGCCTGTAATCTGGCAAGGCTTAATTTAGCAAAGAGATAGAGATGATAAAAGATGTAACACCGTATTTGGTGATGACTGCGAAGGGTTCGGTGTCACAGCCGCCCTTTTTGGTATCGAGCGAATGGTTATAGGTGGAGTGATAAGGAGCCTCATTTGGAAATTGAGGAACATGATGACAATACACACCATAGGGTCTAAAACGAAATAATTGAATAACGGGTGATGAGAATCCACTCGTAGATCCCTAGTAGTTTGTTTTGAGTTATTTTAGGTGCCGTAACATGTATATGTTACTTATGTAGTGATAGTAGTTGCTTTGAGTGGAGGCGGTGAGTCTCGGATTATTCCGAGGCAATGCTTGGAAATTGCGGGAGAGTCATGGTGCGAGGCAGGAAGTGCTCATCCATCGAGGGCTGAAGCCTGCGCAAGGGGCTGAACCCCGAATGGAAGATATCCCGAGGCATTAGCCAATATTGGAAATCGATGGAGCGGCGGCAGCGAGAACGGCCGGAGCGAACGCCGTACTCAAGGACTAGTGGAGCAGTTTTTGAAGCTGAAGCCACTTAAGTTTAATGGAATGGGAAGTCCGAGGAGGCGAGCAATGGATTGATGGGATGGAAAGAATTTTCCGGCTGTTGGACTGCACGATCTTTGAGAAAATAGTCTTAGCGAGTACCAATTGGAGGGAAATGCGAAGTTTTGGTGGAGAGCTTCAAAGGATATAATCTTTCCACCAGTGCGATGTGTTTGGGAGGAATTTGTTAGAGCCTTCAATAGGAAGCATTTCTCTGACGTGCTAAGGATAGGAAGATTACGAATTTGTTCAGCTAGAACAAAAGGGGTTGATTGTAGATCGGTATGAGGCTAGATTTTCTGAATTGTCTAGATATGCTCCTAGATTGATTGAGGATCGGAGGAGAAGGCTAAGAGATTCTGAAAGAGGGTGAGGACCCGACATTAAGAAAGCTGGTGCCTTTGAACATAAGAGATTATAATGAGATTTATGAAAGGGCGCGAGTTAGTGGAGCAGAGCTACATTGAGGGAGCGGTCGGAATTTAAGAAACCATTGAATTTTAGTGATGTGAAGAAGGGGAAGAGGCCTTATTGGTCAAGGTCGACTGGAATGTGAAGAAGAAGAGTAATTTTGGAAATTTTGGAGGGGCAAGGAGTGGTCGGAATATAGGGAAAGCACCCTATCGCCTCGGTAATTGTCGAGGTGTAATGAGAGACATGGCCCAGGACCTTGTACGGGACAACAGAAATGTTTTGGCTGTGGACAAGTGGGTCATCTTAAGAGGAATTGCCCACAAGAGAGGTCGCAAGTGAGTGTTGGCTCAGTGCGACAGGGATATCAGAATGTTGTTAGGTCAAACCCGCAAGGAAATCCTCAGAGACCGCCTGCACAAGGAAGGGTGTATGCGATCACCCAGGAGGAAGCGGAAGCTTCCAAGAATGTTATCTCAGGTACGATTCTTATTAATGGTGAAAAGGCATATGCATTGTTTGACACGGGTGCAACGCATTCGTTTGTGTCTGAAAGATATAGATGCTTGAATAAGATAGAAGTTATGCCGCTTGAGACGCCTCTTTGTGTTTCCACGCCTTTAAAGGATGTGGTATTGTCTACATTGGTGTGTGAAAATTGTAAGATATCCATGGGAGGAAAGGACATGGAAATAGACTTGGTTGTAATGGCTATGTATGATTTTGATGTTATTATAGGAATGGCTTCGTAAGTATCGGGCTAGAATGGATTGTTACAGAAGAGTGGTGCAATTCGTTCTACCTGATCAGTCTAGTTGTGAATTTTTAGGAGGTCGGACCCATTTTCCTGTAACTCTTATTTCGGCAGTAGAAGCATGTAAGTTACTTGACGGAGGATGTCAAGGGTACCTAGCCATAGTTAGAGATTATGCCAGGGAGGAGCCTAATCTCGAGGAAGTTCGTGTAGTTAACGAATTTCAAGATGTATTTCGAGGAATTGCACTGGATTGCCGTCGGAGCGGGAGATTGAATTTGAAATTGAATTAATGCAGGAACGGGACCAATATCAAAAGCCCGAAGTATAGAATGGCCTTAATTGAATTGAAGGAATTGAAAGTGCAATTGCAAGAATTGCTTGACAAGGGATTCATTAGACCAAGTGCTTCACCTTGGGGTGCACCGGTCTTGTTTGTGAAAAAGAAAGATGGATCGATGCGCTTGTGTATTGACTATAGGCAGTTGAATCAGGTGACCATTAAGAATAAGTATCCTTTGCCTAGAATTGATGACTTGTTTGATCAACTTCGGGGAAGTTCGTTTTCTCTAAGATTGACTTGAGGTCGGGATACCATCGATTGAGAATTAAGAAGGAGGACATTCCTAAGATCGCGTTCGGGACTCGTTATGGACATTATGAGTTCCTTGTTATGCCATTTGGATTAACTAATGCACCTGCCGCATTTATGGATTTGATGAATAGAATATTTCAGCCTTATTTAGACCAGTTTGTGATTGTTTTTATTGATGATATTCTGGTATATTCAAAAGGGTCTAAAGAGCATGAGCAGCATTTGAGAATAGTTTTGCAGACTCTGAGAGAGCATAAGTTGTATGCTAAGTTTAGTAAGTGTGAATTCTGGTTGGACCGGATAATATTTTTAGGACATGTGGTGTCAGGAAAAGGAATTGCAGTAGACCTGGCAAAAGTTGAAATGGTAGTGAATTGGCCGAGACCGACAACGCCTGCGAGATACGAAGTTTCTTAGGATTGGCTGGTTATTATAGGAGGTTCATTGAAGGATTTTCAAGACTAGCGGGACCTTTAACTAAGTTAACCCGAAAGAATGTGAAGTTTGAATGGAATGGAGAATGTGAAAGGAGTTTTCGGGGAGCTCAAGGAAATTGACTTCGGCTCAATTTTGACTATACCCTCTTTTGGACTCGATGGTTTCACAGTGTATAGTGATGCATCTCACAAAGGACTAGGATGTGTGTTGATGCAGCATGGCAAGGTTGTAGCCTATGCATCCAGACAATTGAAACCCCATGAGCTAAATTATCCAACGCATGATTTAGAACTAGCAGCTATAGTGTTTGCCTTGAAGATATGGAGACACTATTTGTATGGGGAAAAGTTTGAGATCTACACGGATCATAAGAGTTTGAAGTATCTGTTCTCACAAAAGGAGTTGAACATGAGACAAAGGAGGTGGATGGAGTTGTTAAAAGACTATGATTGTGAGATAAGATATCATCCAGAAAAGCGAATAGAGTAGCAGATGCTCTTAGTCGAAAGTCGGCCGCAGAAATAGCTAGTTTGAGAATAGCAGAATGGGAATTGTTGGAATCTGTGGCAAATTCCGAATTTAAATTGGAAGTGGATTGTCTCACTAGTATGCTTAGTGCATTAAGGATTGAGCGAGAGAGATTTTCCAGAAAATTAAAATTCTGCAAGAATCGACCCGAGATTTGGAAAGTGAAAGATGCTGTATCTTTAGGGGAAAAGATCAGAATTTCAGATCTCTGATGATGGAATAGTAAGATGTCAAGGACGACTTTGTGTTCCCGACAATGAGGAGTTGAGGAAGGAAATTTTGTCGGAGGCACATAAGAGTAATTATAGTATCCACCCAGGTAGTACAAAGATGTGGAAATTTGCGTGAGCAATTTTGGTGGAATGGTATGAAGGCGAAAGATACGGCTAAATACGTTTCTCAATGTTTGACGTGTCACAAGTAAAAAAGCGGAGCATCGTAAACCCGCATGACTTTTGAGACCATTAGACATTCTGAATGGAAATGGGAACATATAACGATGGACTTTGTGCAAGGATTGCCAAGGACATCAAGTGGTCATGATTCAATTTGGGTGATAGTGGATCGTTTGACTAAGTCGGCTCATTTCTTAGCGATTCGCATGGACTACCCAATGGATAAGTATGCGGACATGTATGTAAGTCAAGTGGTACGCTTACATGGTGTTCGGTGACCATTACATCAGATCGAGATTCGAGGTTTACTTGAATTTTTGGAAAAGTCTTCAAGTTGCGTTAGGATCTAAGCTTCGGTTTAGGCACTTTTCATCCCTGCATCGATGGTCGGTCGAAAAGAGTAATCCAGACATCGGGAGGATATGTTGAGAGCCTGTGTGATCGATTTCAAAGGGAATTGGGATGAAAGATTGCATTTGGTGGAGTTTGCCTATAATAATAGCTTTGAGAAAAGTATAGGCATGGCACCTTATGAAGCATTATATGGAAGGAGATGTAGGACTCATGTCGTTGGAGTGAAGTAGGTGAAAGGAAGTTGACGGGACGATCACAGTATAAGTTACCGGCTGAGGCTGTTGAAGTTATCGAGAGAAAGGCTTAGAGCAGCTCGAGTAGAAAAGGTTACGCAGATAGACGTAGGAGGCCTTTGGAATTTAGTGTAGGAGACCATGTATTCCTTAAGGTATCTCCAATGAAAGGAATATCTCGATTCGGGATGAAGGGTAAGCTAAGACCTAGATTTGTCGGACCTTTTGAAATTCTGGAGAGGATAGGTGATGTAGCTTATCGTTTAGCGTTACCTCCTAAGTTAGGGAATCTGCACGATGTGTTTCATGTATCGATGTTGAGGAAGTACCAGCCGGATCCCGGTCACATACTCGATCATGAAGCCATCAAAATGGATGAGAAAGTAAGGTTCATCGAAGAGCTTTGCGAGATATTGGATCGAAAAGAGCAAATTCTTAGGACTAAAAGATCCCATTGGTTAAGGTGTTATGGCGACATCATGATGTGGAGGAAGCCACATGGGAAAGTGAGGATCAGATGAAGGAAAAGTACCCTTATTTATTTCAGGAAGGCGCGAGTAGTGCTTGAATTTCGAGGACGAAATTCTCTAAGGAGGGGAGAATTGTGGCATCCCGGAAATTCAAAGCCAAGCCTTAAGGTGTGTTAAATGTCTTTAATTAGGTGATAGAAAAGTACCCTTCATGAAAATTGTAAAGGACATATTTTTACATAACATACTTAAATTTCAGAAGGAACGAAAGAGATTTGAGGGGTGAAATCTAAGAAATACGGAGGAGTGTGTTCTGGACGTCGCGGTAGAGATTCCAGAAGCTTCGTAGGGCTATAGAAATTAATCTAATTAAAGACATTTAACACACCTTAAGGCTTGGCTTTGAATTGCCGGGATGCCACAATTCTCCCCTCCTTAGAGAATTTCGTCCTCGAAATTCAAGCACTACTCGCGCCTTCCCCGAAATAAATAAGGGTACTTTTCCTTCATCTCGATCCTCACTTTCCCATGTGGCTTCCTCCACATCATGATGTCACCATAACACCTTAACCAATGGGATCTTTTAGTCCTAAGAATTTGCTCTTTTCGATCCAATATCTGCACAGCTCTTCGATGAACTTACTTTCTCATCCATTTTGATGGCTTCATGATCGAGCATGTGACCGGGATCCCTGGTACTTCCTCAACATCGATACATGAAACACATCGTGCAGATTCCCTAACTTAGGAGGTAACGCTAAACGATAAGCTACATCACCTATCCTCTCCGCATTTCAAAAGGTCCAACAAATCTAGGTCTTAGCTTACCCTTCATCCCGAATCGAGATATTCCTTTCATTGGAGATACCTTAAGGAATACATGGTCTCCTACACTAAATTCCAAAGGCCTCCTACGTCTATCTGCGAACCTTCCGTCTACTCGAGCCGTTTAAGCCTTTCTCTCGATAACTTCAACAGCCCCTGCCAACTTATACCGATCAGTCCCGTCAACTTCCTTTCACCTACTTCACTCCAACATACAGAGTCCTACATCTCCTTCCATATAATGCTTCATAAGGTGCCATGCCTATACTTTTCTCAAAGCTATTATTATAGGCAAACTCCACCAAATGCAATCTTTCATCCCAATTCCCTTTGAAATCGATCACACAGTTTCAACATATCTCCAAGATCTGGATTACTCTTTCGATTGACCATCGTCCGGGATGAAAAGCAAGATTAAATCAAGCTTAGATCCTAACGCAGCTTGAAGACTTTTCCAAAATTCAAGTAAACTCGAATCTCGATCTGATGTAATGGTCACCGGAACACCATGTAAGCGTACCACTTGACTTACATACATGTCCGCATACTTATCCATTGGGTAGTCCATGCGAATCGCTAAGAAATGAGCCGACTTAGTCAAACGATCCACTATCACCCAAATTGAATCATGACCACTTGATGTCCTTGGCAATCCTTGCACAAAGTCCATCGTTATATGTTCCCATTTCCATTCAGGAATGTCTAATGGTCTCAAAAGTCATGCGGGTTTACGATGCTCCGCTTTTACTTGCTGACACGTCAAACATTGAGAAACGTATTTAGCCGTATCTGCCTTCATACCATTCCACCAAAATTGCTCACGCAAATTTCTGTACATCTTTGTACTACCTGGGTGGATACTATAATTACTCTTATGTGCCTCCGACAAAATTTCCTTCCTCAACTCCTCATTGTCGGGAACACAAAGTCGTCCTTGACATCTTACTATTCCATCATCAGAGATCTGAAATTCTGATCTTTTCCCTAAAGATACAGCATCTTTCACTTTCCAAATCTCTGGGTCAGATTCTTGCAGAATTTTAATTTTCTGGAAAATCTCTGGCTCAATCCTTAATGCACTAAGCATACTAGTGAGACAATCCACTTCCAATTTAAATTCGGAATTTGCCACAGATTCCAACAATTCCCATTCTCGCTATTCTCAAACTAGCTATTTCGCGGCCGACTTTCGACTAAGAGCATCTGCTACTCTATTCGCTTTTCGGATGATATCTTATCTCACAATCATAGTCTTTTAACAACTCCATCCACCTCCTTTGTCTCATGTTCAACTCCTTTTGTGAGAACAGATATTTCAAACTCTTATGATCCGTGTAGATCTCAAACTTTTCCCCATACAAATAGTGTCTCCATATCTTCAAGGCAAACACTATACGCTAGTTCTAAATCATGCGTTGGATAATTTAGCTCATGGGGTTTCAATTGTCCGGATGCATAGGCTACAACCTTGCCATGCCGCATCAACACACATCCTAGTCCTTTGTGAGATGCATCACTATACACCGTGAAACCATCAGTCCAGAGGTATAGTCAAAATTGAGCTGAAGTCAATTTCCTTTGAGCTCCCGAAAACTCCTTTCACATTCTCCATTCCATTCAAACTTCACATTCTTTCGGGTTAACTTAGTTAAAGGTCCCGCTAGTCTTGAAAATCCTTCAATGAACCTCCTATAATAACCAGCCAATCCTAAGAAACTTCGTATCTCAAAGAGGCGTTGTCGGTCTCGGCCAATTCACTACCATTTCAACTTTTTGCCGGCCCATCGTAATTCCTTTTCCGACACCACATGTCCTAAAAATATTATCCGGTCCAACCAGAATTCACACTTACTAAACTTAGCATACAACTTATGCTCTCTCAGAGTCTGCAAAACTATTCTCAAATGCTGCTCATGCTCTTTAGACCCTTTTGAATATACCAGAATATCATCAATAAAAACAATCACAAACTGGTCTAAATAAGGCTGAAATATTCTATTCATCAAATCCATAAATGCGGCAGGTGCATTAGTTAATCCAAATGGCATAACAAGGAACTCATAATGTCCATAACGAGTCTGAACGCAGCCTTAGGAATGTCCTCCTTCTTAATTCTCAACGATGGTATCCCGACCTCAAGTCAATCTTAGAGAAAACCGAACTTCCCGAAGTTGATCAAACAAGTCATCAATTCTAGGCAAAGGATACTTATTCTTAATGGTCACCGATCTAAGCGCCTATAGTCAATACACAAGCGCATCGATCCATCTTTCTTTTTCACAAACAAGACCGGGTGCACCCCAAGGTGAAGCACTTGGTCTAATGAATCCCTTGTCAAGCAATTCTTGCAATTGCACTTTCAATTCCTTCAATTCAATTAAGGCCATTCTATACGGGGCTTTTGATATTGGTCCGTTCCAGGCATTAATTCAATTTCAAATTCAATCTCCCGCTCGACGGCAATCAGCAATTCCTCAGAAATACATCTTGAAATTCGTTAACTACACGAACTTCCTCGAGATTAGGCTCCTCCCCGGCATAATCTCGACTATGGCTAGGTACCCTTGACATCCTCCGTCAAGTAACTTACATGCTTCTACCGCGAAATAAGAGTTACAGGAAAATGGGTCGACCTCCTAGAAATTCACAACTAGACCGATTAGGTAGAACAAATTGCACCACTCTTCTATAACAATCCATTCTAGCTCGATACTTACGGTTACGGTCCATTCCTATAATAACATCAAAATCATACATAGCCATTACAACCAAGTCTATTTCCATGTCCTTTCCTCCCATGGATATCTTACAATTTTCACACACCAATGTAGACAATACCACATCCTTTAAAGGCGTGGAAACACAAAGAGGCGTCTCAAGCGGCATAACTTCTATCTTATTCAAGCATCTATATCTTTCGAGACACAAACGAATGCGTTGCACCCGTGTCAAACAATGCATATGCCTTTTCACCATTAATAAGAATCGTACTGAGATAACATTCTTGGAAGCTTCCGCTCCTCCGGGTGATCGCACACCCTTCCTTGTGCAAAGCGGTCTCGAGGATTTCCTTGCGGGTTTGACCTAACAAAGCATTTCGATATCCCGTCGACCGAGCCAACACTCACTTGCGACCTCTCTTGTGGGCAATTCCTCTTAAGATGACCCACTTGTCCACAGCCAAAACATTTCTGTTGTCCCGTACAAGGTCCTGGGCCATGTCTCTCATTACACCTCTGACAATTACCAGGCTGATAGGGTGCTTTCCCTATATTCAGACCACTCCTTGCCCCTCCAAAATTTCCAAAATTACTCTTCTTCTTCACATTCCAGGTCTGACCTTGACTGGGAATAAGGCCTCTTCCCCTTCTTCACATCACTAAAATTCAATGGTTTCTTAAATTCGACCGCTCCTCAACAGCTCCGCTCCACTAACTCGCGCCCTTTCATAAATCTCATTATAATCTCTTATGTTCAAAGGCACCAGCTGCTTTCTAATGTCGGGTCCTCGGCCCTTTCAGAATCTCTTAGCCTTCTCCTCCCGATCCTCAATCAATCTAGGAGCATATCTAGACAATTCAGAAAATCTAGCCTCATACCGATCTACAATCAACCCCTTTTGTTCTAGCTGAACAAATTCAGTAATCTTCCTATCCTTAGCACGCACGAGAAATGCTTCCTATTGAAGGCTCTAACAAATTCCTCCCACTCACATCAGTATCTGGTGGAAAGATTATATCCTTTGAAGCTCTCCACCAAAACTTCGCATTTCCCTCCAATTGGTACTCGCTAAGACTATTTTCTCAAAGATCAGTGTCCAACAGCCGGAAAATTCTTTCCATCCCATCAATCCATTGCTCTGCCTCCTCGGGACTTCCCATTCCATTAAACTTAAGTGGCTTCAGCTTCAAAAACCGCCCACTAGTCCTTGAGTACGGCGTTCGTCCGGCCGTTTGCCGCGCCGCCTCTCCATCGATTTCCAATATTGGCTAATGCGCAGGATATCTTCCATTCGGGTTCAGCCCGCAGAGGCTTCAGCCCTCGATGGATGAGCACTTCCAGCTCGCACCATGACTCTCCCGCAATTTCCAAGCATTGCCTCAGAATAATCCGAGACTCACCGCCTCCACTCAAAGCAACTACTATCACTACATAAGTAACATATACATGTTATCGGCACCTAAAATAACTCAAAACAAACTACTAGGGATCTACGAGTGGATTCTCATCACCCGTTATTCAATTATTTCGTTTTAGACCCTATGGTGTGTATTGTCATCATGTTCCTCAATTTCCAAATGAGGCTCCTTATCACTCCACCTATAACCATTCGCTCTGATACCAAAAAGGGCGGCTGTGACACCCCGAACCCTTCGCAGGTCATCACCAGCGCCGGTGTTACATCTTTTATCATCTCTATCTCTTTGCTAAATTAAGCCTGCGGGATTACGGGCATTTTTTTTTTTTTTTAAGCGGTCCCATGCGCGACTCATAGCGGAAGCAAAATTCACATCGTCATCTATCTCCTTCTAACCCATGATACAAATACACACCAGCTAAACATCATGATTTTTATAAACAGCTTCAACGCTTGGCTTACATACATATATAAAGCATGATGGGGTTTCCTTCGGTCGGTACAAAAACAAGAAGGGTTAGGACTCGCCATGTCCTACCTAAACTCTCAAAAATAAACCTCGACCCCTAACATCATGTGAACAAGGAACCCTCCCCATCGAAAGCGTCGGTTTTCTACATCAAAAAGTGATCTAGCTCCTACTCCTCGCGTACATGGTCTCACACCCAACCCGGTGTGTCGTGGTGGCGGCAAGCATCCCTCGCATCGCTCCATCCGTCGAACGTGCAGCAGGAACTTTATGACAGGCCGGGCAAACAGCCGATATCATACATAACTAAGCATCGCACTCGGATAAACGTCAATCCGGGCACGGAGAGGGACACCATCTCCGTACACTCCACTCAACATCGACGGTAGACCGTAAAATACCCCACGCGAAACAGCAGGTAGCGCATAGTGCTAATCTGAAATGTTATCCCCAAAAGGGGTGAGTACAACCACTCAGCAGATAGGGAAATCCAATAACAACTCGGGCACCATGCATACGATCATACAATGCAGGCATTACTTACCTTTTTGATGTCAAGCGTATTCATGCATCATTATAGCATATATATCATCATCATGGCCATGTATCATCATGCATATCACATCATCATTAACCATGCATCACCATGCATATCACATCATCATTAGCCATGCATTACCATTAGCCATGCATATCACATCAACATTAGCCATGCATCACCAGGCATATCATATCATCATTAACCATGCATCACCATGCATATCGTATCATCATATCATCATTAACCATGCATCACCATGCATATCATATCATCATTAGCCATGCATCACCATGCATATCACATCATAGATCAATTTCCACTTTTACTTATCAATTGATCCCCACATTATCTTTTCTCAAATCATCAAATTCACCATCATCACCATCCCTTCGGCAGTAAAACCTCCGACAGGGATCCCAAAGATTCCACCATCTCATGGCCACCGGGCTTCCTACCCCCCACATTCCGGGCATCTCGCATCTCAACTAGCATCACGAGGCATTCCCTTCGGGCAGAAACCTCCGGACAGGGCTTCCGGCCTTTACCCTTCTAGCCGGGGATCTCGCACCCCAATCCCGGCATCGCAGTCACTCCCTTCGGGCAGAAACCTCGCGATGGCTTCCGGCCTCCCACATTCGGGCATCCTGAAACTCCCTGGGAATCTCTGGAATTACGCCACCAGGCCACCAGACAACATCCTCCACCACAACCTCATTCTCATCCACATTTATCTTTTATCTCAATTTAACATGGAAATTTGGCATGGCATCAAACATATCACACTTGCATTTCAATTCACATGTCATGCACATGTCATAGCTTAATCACATAAGTATTTCAACTTAATGCATGTACAAAGACCTCATCACACAAGTGCCACACAAATGGAATTGAATCCATGGCCAAATAAAAATCTATTGTATTTTATTATTTCATTATTTTATTATTATTTTATTATTTTATTATATTTATTTATTTTCATAAATAAATATTTAATATTTATGATTTTCCCAAAATCATAATATTCAATAATCATTTATAGGATTACAATTTTATATAAAATTCGTGGCCAAGTCGTAATTTTCACAATTTCACAATTTCCTCCAAAAACATCCTAAAATTCTCGGATTTAAACCCACTGCACGGTTTCCGAATAAATTAAATTAAAATACCCATTCGGTCTTCAAAAATTACGAAACTTTACAGGATGATAGCCAACACGTTTTCGTACCTTTTTCATTAAGAAATTTAAGCCAAATTATTTTTAGATTAATTTATATAGCCCTACGAAGCTTCTGGAATCTCTACCGCGACGTCCAGAACACACTCCTCCGTATTTCTTAGATTTTACCCATCAAATCTCTTTCGTTCCTTCTGAAATTTAAGTATGTTATGTAAAAATATGTCCTTTACAATTTTCATGAAGGGATCTAGGTCAAATAACCAGATTATGGTCACCATTTTAACCCATGAAGTCTCGGGTGTCTCGGTACACCTCACCAGAATCAACCATCTCCAAGATCTAACAGATTCACCAGGTTATACTTGTTATTTTTGCTTCAAATTTGAGTATGTTGTAGCTTAAGGTGTTTCCTACAACTTTCAAGAAGACAACAAGGTGAGATCTCCAACAGAAATCAACATGCAACCAAGAAATCAACAAAAGGTCAGTGAAGATTTCGCAGATCTGAGGTCTCCGTATAACAAAGCTTTTGACCCCACATATCACCATCGTTTTCCATGAAATTCGATTATATCATACTACAAGATGTTAGCTTCAACTTTCATGAAGACACCGAAGCCAAAATCGCACTCCAAGCACACATGCAAGCTCGACTAAGATACTGACTACCACAAACCAAACGAAAACAGTCACATAGCTTGAACACATCCAACCCTTACCTCGGTTTTTCGCCCAAATTACACCTAAAACCGAACATGCAACCAATAAAACAGACATGCAAGAGAAGTTAAGGACTCCACTTGCCTCCAAGATGAACAAACAGCGATGGACGACGGCGAACGGTGGTCGGACTAGGCGGACGACGGCGGGAACACGGCGGCACCTCCTCTCGGCTCCGCCTCCTCTCTTCCTCTCGGTTCCTCTCTTCCGCTCAAGCTCTCTCTCTTGCACACCTCTCTCTTTGGACGGAAATGGAGCAAGTAACCGGTCATTTCTCTCTCCTAACCCCTTTATATCCCCTAAAGCCCATGATTAGCAATGATTAACTCACCTCATGTCCAACCAATGCATGCTCTCCTTTGTGCCACATGTTATTTCTATTTTGAATTTAAAAAGGCTTGGGCTTAGGCCCATCCGGCCATTCCCCTTGGGCTGGTCGAGCTCCCCTTCTTGGGCCCTAATGGGCCGACAAGCTTGGCCCACCAAGCTTTAGGCTAATGGGTCCAAGGCCCATTTCAAAATTAATCCCCTTTTTCTTTTTTTTTTCTTTTTTGAATTCCTTTCTATAAATATTTCTAAATTCAAATTTCATCTTGGCCAAAGTCTTGGGATATTTTAATTATTGAAATTTAAATCATATGGCCAAGCATTTAAATTTAAATTTCCACAATACAAGCAAAATTCGTCAAATTAAAGGACAAATTGGCTAAAGCATAAGCCATAAAATTCTATCACCTAATTAAAGACATTTAACACACCTTAAGGCTTGGCTTTGAATTTCCGGGATGCCACAATATTAGTCTTGGCCACTTCCAAAACCATATCCAAACTAATGGGAGCCCACCAAACATGAATGCGGGTCATCAAATCGAGTCAAGCGAATCGAGTTGAGGGACAAATCCCTACCCAAATTTCTCACCCGATTTCCTGCACTTTCTAGTTGCCAAGACTAATATGGTCAATCTTCATTAGGCAAATGCCAATATAATAAAGGCCATCCTACCAATACTAATAAAAAATAATTGTTGTCGACCGTGCCGATCAAGCAACAAAACCACAACAAGGGCGCATACAGTCTTCCGAATGTCAATTAAAACAATCCAAACGACCTTTTTATTAATATTTATGACTCTAACATTCTCCAATATTTGCGGCGTATATATGAGCTGGCGCTGTAATTCTAGCATGGCACATAACATAATGGCCCGCAACCTCAATGACGTTACTCTCTCCCAAAACTTGACACGCCACCAGTTCAATCTTCGAGAAGATGTAATTGCAAGCATATCCAATAATGACACTAGTTTTTATTATTATTTTATTATTAATTTTTTAATATCAACAAAAAGAAAATCGGTTTGAGTCAAAGGATTCAATCCAACTAAGCTGATGTGGACCCTATCGGTTCAGGTTTTTAAGCCCGCAACTACTTTTCTCAGCCCAATCTATTCAATCCTAACCCACTTAACACGTAGCTGGTTTTTATTATTTCCACAACCTCGTTTCTACAAAAACTTTTCTCCCCCCAAAGCTTGCAATCTCACATTCAATTTCTGAATAACAGAGAAAATAATGTGTGGAAGAGACATGCTCGGTCCGATGTTGTTGATAGCGATTTAAAACGGGCTAAGCCCAGCTAAGCTGACGTGGACCTTATTGATCCGGATTTTTAAGCCCACAACTGCTTTTCGGCCCAATCTATTCAATCGTGACCTACTAACACCTAGCCTTATCTCATTTTTATTATACATAATGTATATCTAGTCCCTCGTCTTGCACAAAATCTATTAAGTGTGGGCCAAATGATACAAAGTGGGTATTCTCTATATTTTAATAGAGATGCTTGCATTATCTATGATAAATATAAAAATAGCATTGCCTTTGTTAAGATGAAAAATAACAATTTTCCTATTCAATGGAAATTGGTCAAAGATATAGCCATGAAAGCTCAACTTGATGATTCATGGCTATGGCATCGAAGATTTGGCCACTTCAATTTTGTTGGACTAAAAATTCTCCGTCAGAAAAATATGATGAGAGATTTTCCAGCCATCACAGAAATTTTAGATATTTGTGAAGGCTGTCTTCTTGGAAAACAACAGAGACAGTCCTTCCTATATGGAGTTGCATGGAAAGCTAAGAAGCCATTAGAACTTGTCCACACGGATGTGTGCGGTGCGATGAGGACACCTACATCTAGTCAAAATAAATATTTCATCCTATTCATTGACGATTATACAAGAATGACGTGGGTATACTTTATTCGAGAAAGATCTGAGGTTTTCTCTATCTTCAGAAAATTCAAGAACCACGTAGAGAATCAAAGTGGCCAAAGAATCAAAGTCCTAAGAAGTGACGGAGGCACATAATACAATTCAAAGGAGTTTAATAAATTTTGTGAAGATGAAGGAGTCCATCATCAACTAACTGTTGGCTACGCCCCAAAAAAAAATGGAGTAGCTGAAAGAAAAAATAGAACTGTCATGGAGATGGCAAGGTCCATGCTAAAGGAGAAAGGCCTTCCCAATACTTTCTGGGCAAAAGCAGTTTATACTGCTGTATACCTACTAAACAGGTGTCCAACTAAAGTAGTTCAAAACAAAACTCCAGTCGAAGCATGGAGTGGACGGAAGCCTTCAGCAAAGCATCTCAAAGTGTTTGGATGCATTTGCTACGTCCACATCCCTGCTCAGAAAAGGAGTAAGCTAGATGAAAAGACAGAAAAATGAATATTCCTTAACTACAGTGACCAATCAAAAGGCTATCGGATTTACAACCTAAGAACCAAGAAGCTTATGATTAGTTGAGACGTCGAGTTCGACGAGTATGCTGCCTATAATTGGGAGGACGAGAAGATCGAGAAGAAGTATATCACCTTGCCAGACATACCACCTGCTCAAGAGGAGTCAACGTCACAAGAAGAAGGAGAAGCACCGGATTCCACCACTCATGACATAACTCCACCAAGCTCTCCAAGAGTAACGCAAGAAGAATCTACTCCGGAGTCTCCAATACTAAGGGTAAAAGCCCTTAGAAGAATTTACGACACATGCAACTTTGCTATTTTGGAACCAGAAAACTACGAACAAGCGTCCAAAGAAGAAGTTTGGATAAAAGCCATGGAGGAAGAGATCAAGATGATCGAGAAAAATGAAACTTGGGAGCTTGTCGATTGACCCGAAGACAAAGAGATCATTGGCGTCAAGTGGGTCTACAAGACGAAGCTCAACGCGGATGGATCAATCCAGAAGCATAAAGCAAGGCTTGTGGCGAAATGATACTTGCAACAACCAGGTATCGACTATACTAAAACTTTTGCTCCCGTCGCTCGCCTTGATACTATTCGAGCACTCATAGCCCTAGCAGCACAAAAAGAATGGAAGATCCATCAACTAGATGTAAAATCAGCCTTCCTAAATGGATATCTTCAAGAAGAAATTTATGTAGCTCAACCAGAAGCTTTATTGTCAAAGGCAATGAAGAAAAAGTCTTAAAGCTTAAGAAGGCCCTATATGGGTTAAAACAATCAAGGATTCATGAGGAGTATGAGTGAGCCGACACTCTACATCAAGACCCAAGGTAAGTCCAACACTCTCATTGTCTCTCTATATGTAGATGATCTCATATATATAGGAAACAATGAGACAATGATCCGAGAATTTAAAGAAGAAATGATGAAGACATTTGAAATGACGGACTTGGGCTTAATGAACTATTTCCTCGGTATTGAAGTCAATCAAGATGAAGGAATTTTCATCTCGCAAAAGAAATATACCGAAAACCTCCTAAAGAAATTCAAGATGAACTATTGCAAAGCAGTTTCAAGCCCACTCATGACAAATGAAAAACTATTGAAGGAAGATAGAGTAGAAAAAGCCGATGCCTCCCTCTATAGAAGTTTAATTGGGAGTTTACTATATCTTACTGCTACACGGCCATATATTATGTACTCGACAAGTTTACTATCACGGTTTATGCAGAGTCCAAGCCAAATTCATTTTGGAGCAGCCAAGAGAATTCTAAGATACTTACGAGGAACCACTGATTATGGTATTTGATATCGACCTAGTGCAACAACTAAGTTGATCGGTTATACTGATAGCGATTGGGCAGGATCATCTAATGACAGGAGGAGCACGACTAGTTATGCATTCACATTAGGTTCTGGAATATTTTCATGGATATCTAAAAAACAAGACTCAGTGGCACAATCCACTGCAGAAGTGGAATATGTTGCGGCTGCTACAACTACTAGTCATGCAATATTGGCTTCGAAGAATTCTAGAAGATATTGGAGAAGCATAGATGGAAGCAACTCCGATACTTTGTGACAATAAGTCCGCAATCGCTATATCAAAAAATCTAGTATTCCATGGAAGAACCAAACATATAGACATCAAATATCACTTCATACGAGAGGCACAAAATAACAAAGAGATCGAGCTGAAATATTGCATAACCGAGGAACAAGTAGCGGACATCTTCACTAAAGCACTACCGCTAGCCAAGTTCGAGACATTGCAGGAAATGCTTGGAGTAACACAAAATTGGATCAAGGAGGAGTGTTGAATTGTTGATCCAATTTCTAGAAACTTCATGAAAGATTTGAGCTAGAAAAGTCAAGAAAAATCTTTAAGAAAATCTAGCTTAAGTGGCAAAAGAAAAGTGTAGAAGGTAGAAGGCTCTAGAAGAACTATAATCTAGAATTTCCTAGATAAAGTTTACATGGACAACATTCTATAGAAATCTAGAATGTCGTACTAAGGCGGTGACTCATGCCTATAAATAGGAGTTAGTGGATGCTTGTGTTGTAGCCGAAAAACCAGAAAACACTCCCTTCTCTTGTAATATCAGCTTCCATAATAAAAGTTCCTTTTTTACCTATACTCCCTTGCCATTGTAGTCCACTTTTATTCACATACACACTTGCACAAACACTCACGCTTCCGCAAAAAGACCAACAAAAACAGAAGTTTGTGTTTGCTTTTTATTGGGGGAGGATAGGGAAATTTGTATTTCAACGAAGCTAATGCTGCATGGCGCAATGTTGCTTTGAAAATTAATTCCACCTATGAGAAGTGGAAGGTATCAGCAACATTTTCGGGAAGAAGTTGATTCTTTAAGAACATTGATTATGCCAGGACATACTTGACAGTGTATGAATATGGCAGCAGAAAAATCGATTCGCTTCTAATATATTGCAGTCAACCAATCATTCACATGTGATATTAGCTTGCATCAATTTACATCTCCCGTAAATACCAACGGATTCATGCTACTAGCAAAAGGACATTCTGCATGCCTTTTTCATGCAAAGACTACAAGACTCAATTAACGTCGCGTGTTTAAAGAGAAATTACCTTTAGATATGGAGGTTTTCCACCTACTGCCTTAACTTTATACTTTCTGTGAAGTGAGGCACCCATCTTTCCCCTAGACAAAAAGAATGAACACAAATCCACGAAAAGTTACAAAAAGAGAATGAAATCAGAACCCAAGGCTTGCTAGTGGATGGAATTTAATCTTGTAGTTAAAGCATATCTGTTTTAAAAAATAAAATAAAATTCTGTCCTACAAAGTATATTTCTATTAGAAATAACTGGAAAGGATACAGTCAGTTTTTCTCCATAAAGAAGCCATCATTTTGCATTTAAGTAGCACCAGCCTCTTTCTGGAAATAGATAATTGACTCAAGTAATCATCTGAAGAAGTTGTAACTTCACATTATCAAAGCATGTTCGAAAAGTCATTTAGCCAATGTTATTTTCTTCGTTTTCTACTAGATAACCAAAATTTACCCAAAGCACAGAATTCTCTCCTAAAATTCTGTCTCCTCAAGCCAAAATACGGTTTATGGTGTAAGTTGCCATGGCCAAGTGAGTGTGTAGGTGCATGTGTGGGTTTGGGTTAAACAGGGAAGAAAAAACATTGCTTTAGAGTACTCAATACCACTTTGCTATAGAGTTCTCATCACTGTCATCCATTCCAGGGCCAGTGTCAAAGATTGAGATCTTTTCATCAGACATATCCAAGCTGCAATTTCAAAAAAATAATGAGTCACGCTCCAAAGTTCAAACCCAACAAAATTTCAATAAGAATGCAGCTAGCAGAAGCATTGAGATGAAAGATTAAAATATAGTTAGTCCATGATCATATGGCAACAAACACCTATCGTGTTGAAGTAAATGCGACAATCTCCATGTGAAACTTATGATTCATTATATATGGCTGAAAGATGTCTGCATTGATGAAGTCCTATGGGTTCAGACTTAAAGAAGAATTTTGTTGGCAACTAGCAAACTGGCAGTGAAACTTCCAAACAAAGGAAAAGCTTCAATGTTGCTTTCCATTACTCTCATTTATTGTTCACTAATTTAGTTGAAACAACAAGAATGCATGTTTACAATTGTTCATATTTATCCAGTAAACAAGTCATCAATCACCTCTTATAGATTTGCTTAGTATAAAATTTCTATTTGAAAAGAAAAGGTTCCTTTTATAGGAGAAGTTGTAAGATGCACCCGGTTCAACAACTAGATCAACGCAGAGAAGCATCATCCTTCGCATAGTTTCCACCATAAACCACAGTATGGATTCTAATGTTCCACAAATTCTGAGCCTTAAGCCACAAAAGGGTCGACCTTCGAATCCTAATGGTAACATGACAAGATCAAGAAATCACCTAATCAATCTTTTAGATTTCAGGGGATTAGCCCCCACGGCTTGCAAGGAATTATCCTGGTGAAAGGAGCAGCAGTCAGTTTGGCATCAAACAGGGATTATAACTTCCAAAATCATCAGGAGAACTTACTATCAAATATGCAAGAGCAGTTTCAAAAGAATATTCTTCAGGTAGCTCCTTCAACAATTCCGTATCAGGCGTTAGATCCCACATATTCTGTGAGAGATTTCACGCATATATCAACGCAATCGCTTGAAAAAGCACAGAGAACTAGAGAAACTCTATCAGAACTGGAGAAAATCTATCATAGCATGTCATGTGTTCAAAGGCCATGATACAACCCCCCTAAAAATTCACAACAAGAGAACTCCCAAAAGGCAAGTGATACCCATTCTTGAGAATATATCGACAGTTGGGACAGTTGGGTACGGTGCAAAAAGGAATAAAATACTAACCTCAAAAGTATCAGTAGTTGTGTTGCCAGAGTCATCCTAATTGGAAAAAGAGATTACATATAAACAAACAGTAAAATAAGTACAGCCAGTAAAGTGAATATGCACACTCTCAGTAAATTAAAAGACATAGCAAGCGGACAACATATGACTTTTGCCCAATACTCACGTGAAGACGCAAGACGTGGTGCTTGTGAGGCTTGAAGTTGTCGAAAATAACTCGACTTTTGATCCGGTTGCCATTTGCATCTTCGAGACGCAACTCATTACTCTCCCATGCGATGGGACGCTTCGACCTTAGCGTTGGATCTTGCGCTTTGGCTCGATTGTACCTTTCTTTGGCCATCAGCATGAAATCTCGGAAGGCCATGGTCGGGTTGGGTTCCCTTAATGCGATTCCCACGGTAGTCCCATTAGGCAACACTATGGTGAATCTATATATCCTGTCGATATCACCATCATTCATCGCCTGATCCGCAGGCCTCTTCCTGATGCTCCTCAGCTCCATCCTTAGCCAGCCCGAAACCTGTCGTGCAAAGAAGAGCGGTAACAAAGATCACACGAGTTGAAAAAGCACGAGTAAAAGAAAGCAGAGGAAACCATCACCCCCTCAACACATTTGACTGTAGAGGTTCAAAACTGCATGCACGATTTCGAAACAGATCATATTTTTCGGGCTTTTCCCCTGCTAACATTCTTTCCCATCTTTTCGTTATCCACAAACCAAACCAACACACGTCACCAGATATTGAAGAGAGAGATTCGCGGCGCTACGAGAGACGAAGAAGACGAAGCGCGATGTTCTCTTCTCTGCATTATGTTTTTCCTTTTCTTAAAGTTTTTTGTTTTTTGTTTTTTATGAATATAAAAAAGAAAAAAAAAAGGAAAATTTTAAGAGACGAAATTGCCCTTCATAGCCAATGAGTTTAAGCCCTTCTTTGATATTGAAATGCGCATTTCAAATCTTTATTTAAAAAAAAAATGATAGCACATTAAGTCATTATTTGAAATAATGTTCACTTCATAATCTTGTTTTAAATTAATATGAGTAATGTGGACCCCTTATTTGAAAAAATAACAGCACTCCGAGCCTTTGTTTCAGAAAATGTCTATTTCAAATCATTATTTGAAAAAAAGATTGCATTTTGGATTATTATTTAGAATTTTTTCTTTTTCTTATGACAAATTCTATATATATAAATATATTTGTTTTTCTTTTGGTTCGGTTTGTCTCATGGAAGATAAAAACGAATAGATATTACCTTCGAACATGTTAATATATTAGTTCGCTTTTATGATCGCGTTTTGCAACACGTTAATAATGCGATCATTCGCCTTCTCATTCGTCTTCTTAAACAACAACTCCGAGTCGGACCACATGCTGCATACTACATTCTAAGTGGAGAGTCAACGTCGTGACTAGTTTCGTACAAAAATAAAGTTACATGTTTTTAGGAGGTTTTTCTGCTGAAATTTTTTACATCGAAAAACAAAAAGTCGCGTCACGGTCATTGCGTTAAACGCGCTTACCGTGCAGAGGTGGCACCTTTATTCCGAAAATATTTTGCTACACTCAAAATGTCAAATTCATAGCAAGGTAGTTTATCTTAAACTTTTTGGCGACACGAAAATTCCCACACTTATATTCATACGATACATTTATTCTAAATTTTCTTTTAACTATGCCAAAAATCCCAACATTAAACTCATGCCACACATTTACTCTTCATTAATTTTTTTCTTTCTCGTTTGTCTTCACCGAAACCCTCATCACAACTACCCTCAGCGTCTCCATTGCCACTATCCTCGCCAAATCAAGGAAGAAAACAAAGGAGGAAGTTTAAAAAAACAAAACAAAACAAAAAAATAAGATATACATTGAGTTGACATATTATTATTAGGTGAGCGTCCTATCAATACCTTTTGATTTCCATCGTATCATAATTAGTTGCGAGATTTCATGTCTTTCAGGTATTTTCATCAAGACATGATCAAAAGCTCTATGCGTGCGCAAAAACGCAAAACGTAGGTAGCCGCATCATCCATTAATTGAATTAATTTATGATATATGTTTGATACCGATATAAGTTTTGGGTTTATGATGCCATGGAAAAAAATTAGAGCAAAGGTGTCGCAGCCAACATAATTTAAAGTATTTTGTGGCCATTTTTAGCTATCCAATATGATGCATTAATCAAGATCCGTGCAAATATTGTATCCACGGGTAGTCGGTACTACCTGACGGATGCATGATTTGAAAACTATTCATTTGAAAAATGGTCATACAACTTTTACGAAATATTGAAGTACGGACTATATTAATAATTAATTTTTCGTGGCCAAATCAAATTTATTAATCACGTACGGATGTCAAGTCACTAAAATCGGCGGTTCTTTTTGTATATGAAGACTGACCACTTCGCGTGGACGAGTAGCCAGCATGAAAAAGATAGCGACCGAATGAAGCATTAGTCAGATATAGCAAATCTATCGTCCGCTTATATAACTTACTAAGTAAATCTACATTTCGTAATTATTTTTTATATATCGGGACTTACCAATCACATGGATATGTCACTAGATACGAGTAGACTTCTATTTTCCTATTGAGAAAGTTACTGACTATATAAGTAAATTACTGACGAGATTATCATTAAAGTTGTTTTTTTTTTTCTTTTTTCCATGTGAAAGCTTGCTAATGGCGTGAGAAGTGGATGTGATGACTAGGGGTGCACATGACAATTTCTGGAATAGAAATCAGTTTTTGGTCAGAAATGGATTTCTCGATTTCTATTTTATGGACAAGTTTCTCAACAAAGAAATGCGTTTGATAACGACTCAAAATTTCTATTTCTAGAGTAAAAATTAGTTTGATAAGAGAATAAAATTTCTATTTTTAGGAGCGGCAACGACCAACATTCGGTGGCACGTCCGGCGATTGACGTTCGGCGTTCGGCGATCGACAGTGGATGGTTGGAGTCCGGCGTCTGGTGGCCAACGTCCAAAGTCTGGCGTTCAACGTTCAACGTCCGGAGGCCGGCGATCAGCGGCTAGCGGCGGGTGGCCAACGGCCAAAGTGTTATAATTGACTCAAAGGAGGGATTGCATTAAGACAACTAGTAGATTCGATGAATTAATATTTTAAGAGAATTACATTGAGTCACCTTTTATTTCTTCAACTTTTGCATTGACCATACAATTTATTCAATTAGTATAGTTTACACTCCTGGTCGATCTATTTTAGTTATTCATTGTAGCATTGATCAATTGAAGCTTAACATGATACCTATAAACAAAGATTTGGTACTGCCAATTTATGAGGTAAATAACAGTCCTTTTTCTTGGAGTGCAGACTTTCTGCGGTGTGGACTCGAAATCACATAGTTTTGTCAAAAAGGTGTTTTTATTATAATCTTGCTTCCGGGACATATCAGTTGATGATATTTATTGCTAGGAACTAAAATTATGGTGTTTGTATTTCATGTTCACACAGCATCTATCATAATAATTTTGCTAAAGATTTAATATGGAATCGGTAATCAGATTTGTGGGTAGGGAGATGAGTAAGGATCTAAGAATGTAATGTTCCCTTAATAATAGTGATTCCAAATGTTTGGTCAAAGTCTATATTTCTGTATGTGTAAGAAAATGTTCTCATAATTTTGAACTATTATGATGAGGATTAGAAGTACAGGCATCTATGCCTGGAAAAGGTGCAATTTCTTTACCAACAACTATCTGTTTTGTTAAGTTCATTGGAGGGTATGAATTCACATTTCACTACATTGAAGGAAACTCCAATAGATTCCATACGGTCATCACTTAGCAGCTGTGCTGAAAGTGAAGCTTCAATAGTTGAACCATCAAGTGTTTTAAGTTTCAAACTTATAGCAACTACTGACTGTCTGGGGATATCTACATTCATTACCTGCATACAGTATTGCTGTCTGTTATAGCCGGTGGTGAAGAAATATTCAAGGAAGAGCTCCAAACAGAAAAAGGAGCTCAGAGTTGGAGAACCAGTTAGTATAGTCTTCTGCTTCTAGTTGCACAATGATTTCAATTTCAAAAACTTGTTTTAATGTTGGCATGATTTACAGGTGCCTCAGCTTTGTGTGGCTGGTTCCCAACTAGAGAATTTCGTCTTCGAAATTGTGGATACGGAGGGTAATCTTGATGAGAATATCCACAATGATGAGGAAAATGGCCATTTTCATACACTTTCCATAAAACTGGACTCATCCGTTACAAAAACAACCACTTTATATGCTTTCCGAAAGGGGCGATGCACTATTCCTTCTCTTACTGTCCCTCGAGATGCTGGTTGCTTTAGCTTTTCTGCTGTTCATTCTCCTCACCGAGAGTTATCTTTGAGCATCAAGGTCGCAACGTTTTATTTCTGGTAATGTGTTGGTAATTTGCAGTGGTACATTTATTGAACTTTATTTGTATACGCAGATTGGCATTCAGCCTTCTTCAGATTTGCAGCGTGAGATTCAAACCTTATGTCCAAATATGTGTATAATGATGCTACAGGACACATCAACCCCTAATGATATAGGGAATGTACTTTCCATCATCAAGAATGAGGTATTGTGTTAGATCTTCATTCAACATTACATCCCTCATAAATCTGGTTATCTGTGGTTTGTAAATTCCTATTGTAATCTTGAAGTTGTAACTATTCTTTAAGTACCTGGCTTCAAGATTCTAAATTTAAGCTTCTCATGTTCTAATGAGGTCAGTTGCAGCTAATGCCCATCATCCTCACATACTTATGTGGTCAGTTGTGCCTTGTGACTTACAATTACTGCTCCTCACAGGTTCTTGAGGAAACTGCTTTGTGCATTGAACATCCGGAAAGGGTAAATTCCTATTGTAATCTTGAAGTCGTAATTATTCTTTAAGTACCTGGCTTTAAGATTCTAAATATAAGCTTCTCTCATGTTCTAATGAGGTCAGTTAGTTGCAGCTAATGCCCATCATTCTCACATACTTATGTGGTCAGTTGTGCCTTGAGACTTACACTTACTGCCTCTCACAGGTTCTTGAGGAAACTGGTTTGCGCATTGAACATCGGGAAAGGGTACTGAAGTTGCTGCACGACCGGAAGGTTGAAATAGTGCAATCTTTGGTGGAGTTAGGAGGTGATTTGTCTTGGTTAATGCTATTACTGAATATTAATTGGTTTTGATAAATGCATGCAACATTGTTTTGCAATGACGCGCATTTCTTTGTCCTTGTGGTCTTGTCAATATCAGTGACCTATGGCTACTTAGTTTGGAAAATTTAAAGAATATAAATCATGTTTTGATTGTCATATTATGACTCTCTCATCATATTATCATGTTTGTCTCTAGATGAGAGAAATGTGATGCTTTTTATTATGGCTAAAAGTAATTTTGCTAACAAGTGGGAATTAACTATGCTAATCATTGATTAAAAAAGTGGCTTGTATTAAGAAATAATCACGTAGCCTATAGTTATACATAATCATTTTTGGCTCTACTCTCTCTTAATGAAACAAGTTGGGTTGCATTGTTATAAAAGTTCTATCCTTCAGCAGATTAGATGACATCTTAAGGAAAAATTATGACCTTTTCCCAAGGATTGCATAAAGACATTGGACTCAGTAGTTCCAAGTTTTTAGTTAATCAACAAGGACCCGACTCGCAAATGTTGACTCATGTCATCCAAAGACTTTTTGCATGTTTGATAAATGATTTTGTTTATCCCTTCTCCCTGTGCATGGATGATGACTATTTCCCAGAGTGGATTTTTTCTTGAGTATCACTTGATAAAGTTATGACATTTGAGGTATATATTATCATGCATAATCCTATCTAGTACTCAAACCTCACGATGTACATTAGAATTTTCAAAGAAAAAATGGGTTGTGCAGTGTAATTATGCACATCTCACTCTTCATTTAAAAAAATTGAAGGCATCGTCGCTCATCAATTTTGACCATAGAATTCTGTTGATTGCCTCTATCAAGTACAATAGTTTGTTGTCGGTCATTATCCAAACTGGATATCACCCACTTCTCTGCACCTCTTTCCTCTTCAACCAACACTTAGCCACTTTCTTTTCCTTTTTTGAAACAAGCAAGTGCTCTCATTTTATCTAATCTACAAGAAATTTAAATAATTAGTAAGCGGTTTTTGCCGATGAATTTAAGAAATTCCATTCGACCTCTTTCAAAAAAGTTCTTATCTACTTAATTTAAATACTTATCCTAATTTAAACTTTTTTCTACGGTGCTGAATAAGCCCACTCCTCTCCCACTAAGCTCTTCTCTCCATACCGGCAGAGGCACAGAAAGATCGGAGAACCGCAGCAATCCAAAAAACAGCCATAAAAGCACGAATCCAAAGCATCAGTAAGAGCTCCTTGTCCTGTACAAACCAACCACATCCGCAAAACCAAGTAAAGTTCCCATCTTTGCCCGTGTAATTAAATTCATCAGATCGCTTTCAAGGTTTCTTTAGCACTTATGGCCTCCCGTTGAACAGTTGTTCCTCAGGATCTGCAAAGTTTTCTCTGTTTCTTTATTTAAAGCCACAATTTATTGGCTTAAAGATAAAGTGGTCTGTCATGTGTTGTTCCATAGGAGTTCGTTAGCAGATCAGAGCATGGACGAGGGTCTGACGGAGATGCAGAGGAGGTTGGCTGATTATAGGAGCTCCCTATGGAAAGAGGTTAGAACCACGCAAATTCACGTAAAGCGGATCCGGAACAAGAAGACAAAACACACGAAGTCTCTTTTTCCAATTTTTCAGCAGCTAGTTTTACTCTCGTCCCTCAATGGTTTTTATAGAAAAACCGACCAGCAACGGTTGCTAATCGATGGACGATCAGCAACCGTTGCTGATCGTCCATAGTGGACGATCGTGCATGAGCAACCGCTCATGCACGATCTTGGCATGATGGTCAGCGGTTGCTGACCATCCATGCTTCGTGCATAATGGTCAGCAACCGCTGACCATTACGCTTCGTGCATGTGCACGAATTCGTGCACATGCATGAAGCTTTAATTTTTTTTTAATTAGTTAATTAATTAATTAAACGGATAAAGGATTAATTAAAATAACATAATCCTTAGCAGCTTTAGGCATCTTCTAACAAAATTTTCCACGTATATTCGTGAATCGTTCTGATATTGGTTTGGCTCGTTTTGAACTTGAATTGCAGCTGGAGCAACAGATTGTGGCTGCTGGTGGGTCCATCCCGAAACTGCAACCGAGCTTTTGATTGCAAAAATGGCATGTTTTGAAGAAGATAAAGAGGAAGAAGCGTATAGAAGATACTATAAAATTTAGCCTCAGCATGCGTCATGTTAGTAACTTATTTTTTTTCCTCTTAGGTCGTTGTGTTAGCTTAGTAGCTTACTAAGCTTGAACGCTAGTAAACAAGTTTATGGGGTATTTAATTTTTATAAATGATCCAAATAGTATAGAAAAGTTTACCGGTCACTTTCAAAAAGACATTTGATAAATCTTGTGTGAAGATTTTCAGCATTTTTGAAGTCTGTGGATGATTTGAAATGCATGTTAGATAAGATGACTTTGGCATTCATAAACCTCTTAAATTCATTAAAGCCATGCCAAACCTCATTTTTATTTTTTGCCTATAATCGGTACATCTGACGATTTGGGTGTTTGCATTTTCAACGTGACCAATCCCTATACATGCATGTCAACTTGTTTGCTAACAAGTGACAACAAATTTTGCGAACCATTGATTGAAAAGGTGGCTTGTGTAAAGAAAAAATCACGAAGCCTATAGTAAAAGATATAATATTTTTAGCTAAACTCTTTCAATGAAACAAGCTAGGTTGCATATTTATAGAAGCATTTCTCTTAATCATTTTGCATATTAGATGACATCTTACGGAAAAGGTTTCTCTGTTTCTTTATTTAAAGCCACCAACTAGTGATCTGTCTTGTCTTGTTCTGTGTGAGTTCGTGTTTGTTTGAGGGGGTGTGTCACGCCCCGAACCTCGAGCACGCGCACATCCCACTGCGGTCGATAGAAATGCGACTTCCCAGGACACGTCGCCGACCCATTCTTTTTAATTACACATGCGGAAGCGGATAAATAATCCCCAGACAAAAACTCAATTGGGATAGAAAAGCAGGATCACATTTTCAAAACCAACCACACATCTTTATACATATCAAACCAGTCAATTTACAGGACTAGGCTATTAACAAAAGATCTATAGAAGATTAGTCCTAAAAAACAAAGCTGTCCTAAGACCAGCTAGACAGGTCCATTCGCCAGCTCTTCAGTCGGGATCGGCGAAGTCAAAAATCCTCTCGGCGACCCTCACCGGTCTACCAAAAAGCTCCGGAGGATCCGCCATCTAGGGACCTGAAATATTATCCCACAACCGGGATGAGACGATGTCTCGTGAGTCCTACCCTCTAAAACTCGATTAGGAAGAAAATAAGCCCCGGGGTGCTCTAGCCACACAAAGAGAATAGAGGACTTACCTCGCCTCGGTCCTTCCGCACGCACGTCGGTGCAATTCATACGTCGATAAATTCATACCATATATCAATTCATATCATCTATCAATTCATACCATCTATCCATCCATTAATAAATCACGGCTCACACAAGCCTGATATAGATGGTAGCTCGCACAAGCTGATATATGCATAGATGATAGCTCACACAAGCTGATTTATGGATCGTTGCTCTCACAAGCTGACATATATAAATCAATTGCTTGCCAAAGTTATCAATTCAACAATAACCCAATCCATACCTCAATTAAATCAATCAACCAATCCAATCGATTCAAACTGGCCATACAAACCAATCACGGTGCTAGAAGCTAACACCGGGTATTTTCAAGTTAAATACCAAAACTTCTCCAATTTCATTTAATTCCTCACTTTGGAATAATTAACCATAATCATCATTTTCACTCAATTTCGCAATTACACATACAATTGATACAAACTGACCGACCGCTTACGATCAAGCGCGAAATTCTAACGACCCCATCCCGGCAAAATTTTCAAAATTATTAAATAATTAAATTTAATTCCGAAAATTAAATAATTAAATATTATATTATAATAATATAAAATAATAAAATAATATTTAAAAATTCGAAATAATTATTTAATTAAAAATAATTAATTATGGCTTAAATTAGATTACACTAATTTAAACATACAATTAGCCCTAATTAAACATCCATTAAACTAATCATACAACTAATCTAATTTACATTAAAATAATCTAATCTAACCACCTAAACCTAATTAGACTAATCTAAACACCCCTTAAGCATGATTAACTTGCTAAGCGAGGTTTAGAGGATAAACTCACGTTTTTTGCGCGCCGGTGAGTTCACGGCGACCACGACACCAAGGCGGTCGATAAACCCCAAAGTGGCGACACCAACGGAGGCCGGGAAGACACTGAAAACGGGCCACGAAGTCTCCAAAACCTTGTTGTCTTCTGCTTCTGATCTGGACTGAACTGCAGAGAAGAAACCAGCAACTTCAACGGCGAAAATGGGCTGATCGGAGCTCCGGCAAGCGGGTGGTTGGCAACCGGCGGCTCCCGGGGGTCAAGGAAATCTTATTGGAGGTTGGTATGGGTGGAGGTAGGGTAGAAATGGGGAGAAAATGGCTGAAAACCGCGAAACGGGCGAAACAGGCGGAACCAGGCGAGTCCAGACGGTCCGGCGAGCGGCGGATTTGGGCGGCCGTACGGGACATCCGGAGAATCGTTCCGGCGAGCGGTGAGGTGCTCCGGAACGGGCTGGATGTCTTCTTCGCGGAGATGGGTGGCTCGTTCGTTGATTCAACCGGGAAGTTAACTTTTTATTCGGATCTTTGGCAAAAGGTCGGCTGGAGCAGAAACTGGAACGAGAGGAAAACAAGGGGAAAAAGAGGTCCAGCGGGCAAGCGACGGTCTTGGGCGGCTGAGGGCTGATCTCCTCTGGTTCTTTGAAGTTCAAGATGGACAACAACAATGGAGAAAGCTTTGGATTAAGGGAGAAGAAGCTGCTGAAGAGTGGGGGTCTCCTTGGGCTCTCTAGAGCTCAACACTTGCCATCTTCTCATTGGCTTTGCCCCCACCATGACACCACATGACCTCAGCCACTCTCTCTCCTCCAATCTTCCTCTACAAGCTTGGCAATAGGTGCAAAATGTGGTGTGCCATGGGAGCTACGAATTTTGGACATTCCCCCATTCAATCCATTCAATTCTCTCTTAATTCCAATCAATTGAAGCTCAATTGAAGTTCAAATAAATCGGTCCATGTGTCCTCGGCCTTCTCATGACATTTCCCCGTCAAATGATCCAACTTGCATCCCGAAGATTCGATTAAAAACGGCCCTCTGACAATCCCGAACAAAAACGGCCTTACTTTGCTTTTCCGCCAAAAATCTCGGTTTGTAAAAAAAATCTTCTGGAGATGAGTCGACGTTCCTAAAATGAATTGTGACATGCCAGAACCTTCAATTTCTGAATCCGGGTTTAAAATCACGGTTAATTTCAATCTGGCGCGATTTGAGCGCGTCCTAATCTACCGGGTAGC
Organism: Eucalyptus pumila; assembly: GCA_016097595.1. NCBI lineage: Eukaryota > Viridiplantae > Streptophyta > Magnoliopsida > Myrtales > Myrtaceae > Eucalyptus > Eucalyptus pumila. The sequence goes on from CM027853.1 coordinate 50,069,301, forward strand.
TTTTAGGAAATTTTCAGTGCAATTGACCGTGGTTGATTATTTTCAAGCCACGACATAAATCTTCGACACATTAGCGACTCCCGATTGTCGTGAAAATCTCAAGGTTTCAAATACGAACACAGTGGTACCCAAAACGACGAATAATCGTTCGGTGCCGGTCGACGAGGATATTGAAATCAGGTGGAATCACCCACACTCTAATTACATATCTCAGTCGAATCGACCTATTACTGATCTCTGTTCGATTCTAACAGTGTCGTAATGATCCTTGCAGATTTATACGGCCGAACAGTCGGTTCATGGTCAGATTCTCAAGCCTATTGCATTTAAATTCCTTAACGGCTTCCCCTGATAGACTAGTTATCTCGTGAGTGATCAGCTTGGAGAATTGAACTATAAGCGCGTCGATGAAAAGTCCGTCTCATTTAATTGAAAACAGAATCAGAAATTTGGGATGTCACAGGGTGAGAAAACTATAGATCAGAGCATGGATGCGGATCTAGTACAAATGCAGAAGAAGTTGGCTGATTACCAGAACGCCCTGTTCAAGGAGGTAAGAATCACACAAATTCATGCGAATCTCCACTGGTTCTCTCTCTCTCTCTCTCTCTCTCTCTCTCTCTCTCTCTGCTGTTGCAACAGGTTCATCTGTCCATTATTTTCTATATTTTTTGCTTTGTGATGGGCTTTTATTTGGCCTTCTGGGTGAGAGTAGGGGATTCTGGATTCTCGTACTTGGAACTTCATGAACTGCAAGATGAGAGCAACCCAGAATTTGTAGTGGAAGTGGTGTATCTTTTCCTCGCTGATTCTGAGAAGCTGCTCGATGATCTCTCCAGAGATCTGTAAACACACCAGCCATCTTATTTATATTTTTCCCCTATTCGCTCCCGTTTCTTGATGCTCTGTTCTTTATCTCTTCATCATTCCTGGGACATTTTTGTTTGCTTATCCTGTGAAATGTTCATTAATCTCTCTCTCCAAAATATAGAACTTAGCAAAATGTGGAGTTCGAAAAGGCACAAGCTCAAGCACAGAAGATGAAGGGCAGCAGTTGCAGATATAGATAAAGTTCCCTCCTTTCTGCAAATGAATGAGTCAACTTTTATTCATTTTCTGGAAGATTTCACTCAATTACTTTTCTTAAGAGTGGCATTTCATTAGAAAAGTTAAAATATTGAGCTTTGGATGGTAGAGACAGTAAGGTACGTGTTAATGAGAAAGTCGATGGCTTTGGTTGACAGCATAGGAGCACCGAGAATTAAGAATGCCTGCATAGAGTTTCAGAAATTCTGTTAGGAGAAAAACATTCGTGGGTGAGTTTTTGCCGATATCTTTTCTTTGTGAATGTGAAGTTATCTGCCTTTTGTTTTCCCGATAAAACTTATAAAATTGTTTAGCAGTAAACATTGTTAGGATCATAGGAACATAATGATCTTATGAAACCCTAAGATTAAGAGGAAAGAGATCACTTCTGTTACAGGTGCCTGAGATATCTGCAACAAATGTGTTAAAAAAAATTTGTGGATGTGTGCGCTGCTAAAGTATGGTTTTGGTATCGGTTATAATTTTTGGTTAGTGGCGTGTGTAAGTGTATGATATAGTTTGTTGAGAATCAACAGGGGATGAGATAGCAAGGGATAGACACAGGACAAGAATAGTTTCACTAGTTTATGAAAATAATTTTACAATAGTTGAAGTGTTGGTGTTGGTGAGGGAGCTACATGATGTGGTTTTTATGGTTAGCTCCCACACCAAAACATGGAACGCTTGCTCCTTTATATAGGCTACCAAAGTAGGTGGAAGTCTCTAGACTTCTCTATACAAATAGCTACTAACATAAGATGGAGAATTCTAGAACACACAAGAGATGGCGGCTTGTAGACTCTTCTAGAATTTTTCTTGAATTTTCAAGCTCAAATCTATCTTGAAGTTTCTAGAATTGGATCACAAATTCCAACAAAATGAAACAAGAATTCGACCTTGTGAAAAGCAAGCTCAAAGCTCTTTTTGCGGTGGGTATAGACATGTCTTTTAAAGATTCCTGTTGACTGATCTACTTCAAAGACAGGTAAATTTCAATCTACCTCTGTGAATCGTTCTGATATTCATTGGCTTGTTTTGAACTTGAATTGCAACTGGAGCAAAACGTTGTGGCTGCTGGTGGGTCGATCCCCAAAATGCAACCAATCGATCTAATCGATTGATGGCAATTATGGGCATGTTTTGAAGAAGAAGAGGAATAAAAAGCATTTAGAAACCACCATGATACTTCTTAGGCTCAGCATCTGTAGTGTTAGCAGCTAATAAGCTTGAATGCTGGTAAACAAGCTTACAAAGTATTTAATCTTTTCATATGAGTTTAATTTTTATTTTTATTTTTGGTTTAAAAGGGGCGCAGCCTCATTTCACTTTGGACATGGTATTTAATAAAGCTTGAGTGAAATTTCCAGCATCATCTATATCGGTAAATCGTATGAATCCTGTGTTACATAACATGACTTTGCCATTCGTAAGCCTCTCGAATTCATTGAAATCGTGACAACCCCCATTGAGGCGTTTGCATGTTTAGCATGACTAATCTCCATAAATGTATGTCAATTGTCACATCCACTAAGCTAAAGTTCATGATATAATTTAATATAGGTACAAGTAAACTTTACTCACAAGTAATGACTAACATAATTTATTGTATGAAGAAAAAACTTAGATAGGCTATAACTATATAATTTCTTTGTAGCTGTACTCTGTGAATGAAACAAGTTGGGTTGCATAGTTAAAAAAGCTTTTTTATTAATCATTTTGCATTTTGGATGACATTTTATGGAAAAATAATGACATCTTTTTTCCAAGATTTGCATAGAGATATTGGACTCGGTGGTTCCAAGTCTAATGGCTCAATCAATATGGACCAGACTCGCCAATGCCGACCCCATGTCACTCAAAGATGTTTTACCAGTTCAATATGTAATTTCGTTTATCCATGCAGCCTATCCATTTGATCAAGGCAACCAACCTCAAGACGAGTATTTGGGTGATGAGTCGAGAGCAGTGAAAAGCTGAAACCCAAAGGTAGGGTTTCATTGGGCGTCCGACGCACTCCCCACCGTATGCTTCGGTGAGTCCGCATACACGGAGAATGCGAAAGCTGTTCTTTGCGACGGAGAAGGGAACCCTCGTCTCCATCCTCCGTCGTCTATTCAGCCTCTAGGTCGACGACTTCCCCGAGCAATGGTGGCGGCATCCACGAGCTCTCGCTGAGAGCCCTAGGGAGGGTGCGGTTGGGCACCCTGGCCCGACCATCGGGGCCCGAATGTCACATTAAACATTTTGATGTTGGATTCTGATAAAGTTGCCGAGCAATCGTGGGCGCTGGATTGTGTTTTTGTTTATATTTTAGTGTGATTAAGCAAAGATGATAGCATTGGCTTTCTTTTGTAAATGGTCGATTGACAGGTTGAGGACGAGGAGCATAACCGGGATGATGTGATGCCTGGGAATATGTGGAAGAAGAAGAAGGGCCTGCAAAGATGAAAAAACATCGGCTTTCCTAAGATGGGCTTGGACCCCCAAATGTCGAAAGAGGCAATTGAGAAGCTAGCGCCTGTTTATGTTTTACAGACTTGGCATACCTTGGTAATTGCTTGGTACGCTTTTAGTGAAGGTGGCTGTGTTCCTTTTGCTAATTCTATATTGTGGAATATGAAAGTACTCGAGATTTAGGTACTGACCACTGAAATTCTGTGCAGTGTGCAGTATAGAGGATCGGAAACAAGGAGGGAGGTCCATTAATGGGTCTGATCCACTTGCTTTGACTAGACTACCTGAGCAGGTAAAATTCAACATTCCCCTAAATAAGCTTCCAGTTGCTGCAAGTTCTGCATGGAAGTTACTGCAAAATAGCAATCGATATATTGTGTTCGTATTTGGTCGTCTCCATTTCATCCTAGTATCAGGTTTCTCTTTGATGGATCATTTTCGACTTTATTTTTCATGTTGAGCGTGATTTGTGCCGGTTCTCATGACTACCTATTAGTTAACATAAGCATATTCTAGTCCCTGCCATGCGCATGGATGTAGGATCCACGTAACTTTAGTATACTCCGGTTGGGTTGGCTCCACTGTGGTCCACTTGTCTGCTTGGCATGAGACAATGCATCCACTTGCTTAATGCCTTTCGTTGCCGGGTTGGTATTTCACTTAGGAGGTGTGCTGAAGCTTGATAATCAGTGAAGTAACCATCCCACTCCCTATTGCCTGGAAAAAAATGTGGAAGTTCATGTTGGAGAAATGGATGGGGTAGGTTTTTCAATTGTTGACTCAAACCTGTATATTAGTGGCTTAGCAAAAGAGGGAGATACTTATGGTGCAACAAATCAGTGCAGCATTATGCAGTTTAAACCATCATTTTATAGCTTGAAATCCAATTTATATTTAAGGATTCATCTATCTTTTGCAAGTACAGCTGAATACTCGCTAACTGTTTGAATGATGTTGTTTTCCTAGTCAATTTGGACTTACAAGTCTTCTTTTTATTATCATTTACGTCTTGGTTGTCCAAATTATATATTTTCTGGGATCTACTCCCTTCATCCTTCACAAAGGCAGCCTCTGCTTCGTGCTACTTTTGGGTGTGCTTGGCACTGGACATGGCCCCGAGGAGAATTGTCATACCTTCTTGTCCAATTTTTATGATCTTTGTATACGGTTCACTTAATTATGAACAGATTTGTTATCACTTGATCCTCGCGATTAACATCGTTTTGCAGATTTTTAAGATTGTAGACTTGGCCAATGTTGGCTTCTTCCACCTTGGCCCTTGGGAACGATATCCCTTCCTGTTACTTCGTACTTATTTGTGAAAGGGCCAATGTTGAGAAAGTCCCCTGCCAGGAATTTGGGGAAGCAAGAAGAATCTAATGGTAATGCTGTAGAGGTTTCAACTTGAGAGAAATTATTGGATGAACAGCCTAAGCTGTTGAGGCAATTCAGGATGGATCTGCTTCCTGTCCCAAGACAGGTCAGTTTCCAGTGTAGTGATTGTTCAATAGTGTTTGCATTTTTAATTAATAAATAGTTGTTTGACATGCTTAGCAAATCTATGGTCTAATGTGAATGTTCTTGCTCGTCACAAGTGTCTCTCTGTCATAACAAAGTCGATGGAGAATGTTGCTTTGATAAGCTCAATCAGAGGTCAAAAGGAAGTGATTATGCGCGAAATATGAATCCCCACTTATTTCGTCCGCTTGCACTTTGCTTTCTAACAACGTAGGCTAACCACCTTAGTCTTTGTGATAATGAAGGTGTTTCATATGTTGATGTCGTGGTCTGATTCACCCCAAAGTTGACCTAGAATCTCTCATATGTTACATAAGTAGGCAAATTTAATCTATTCGAAATATGTTCATTTGGCTTAGTAGAATATTTTATTCATGAAGAGAAGACAACCAGAGAAAGTTCAAAGAACTAGGAAAACTGACAATTGACTTAAGAAGAAGAAGAAGAAACCAATTCTGCTGGCATTTTGAGAAGGCCAGGACATTAAATTTGATTTGAGACCCAGAGTTTAGACTAGATGTTCTCCTGGTCGTCTTCTACATCTAATTGAAAGACCCTTATTTTTGCTTTTCCTTTGCAGTAGTCCTTTCAATATATAAATGGAAACTTTTTTCTTTTTTTTGTAACTTCTTCACATAATGCAGCAAAATAATGGTACGGAAGTTCTCTTTGCTGAGGGATATGCATGCACTCAAAGTTCGGGACGTGACATTAGTGGGTCACGATTGAATAGATTGGGCCGAGAAAAGCAGTTGTGGGCTTAAAAACCAAGACCGATAGAGTCCACATCGGCTTAGCTGGGCTTAGCCTATATTCGTCGCTATCAACAACATTGGGCCGAAAATGTCTCTTCCATACTTTATTTTCTCTGTTATTCAGAAATTGGATGTGAGATTGCAAGCTTTGGAGGGAGAGGGGTTTTGTAGAAACGAGGTTTAAGAAATAAAATAAAAAAATGAGATAAGGCTAGGTGTGAAGTGGCTTAGGATTGAATAGATTGGGTCGAGAAAAGTAGTTGTCGGCTTAAAAACTCGGACCGAGAGAGTCCGCGTTAGCTTAGCTGGGCTGGGTCATTTGACCCAATCCGATTTTCTTTTTGTTGATATTAAAAAATTCATATAAAAAACTCATAATAAAAACTAGTGTTGTTATTGGATACGCTTGCAATTATATCTTCTCGAAGATAAACGGGTGACGTGTCATGTTTTGGGAGAGAGTAACATCGTTGACGTTGCTGGCCATTTTATTATGTGACATGCCAGAATCATCGCGATAGCTCATATACATGCCGCAAATATTGGAGAAGGCTGGAATCGTAAATATTAATGAGAAGGTCCTTTGGATTGTTCTAATTGACCTTCTGAAAACTGTATGTGTCATTGTTGCCACTTTGCTGCTTGATTGGCATGATAAACGGCAATTGCTTTTGATCAATATTGATGGGATGGTAGTATCCCTTATTAGCCTTGGTAGTTATCTGATGAAAATTAACCATATTAGTTTTGGCGACATCCAAAGCCACATCCAAACTAATGGGAGCCCACCAACCATGAATGCGGGTCATCAAATCGAGTCAAGCAAATCGAGTCAAGCGAATCAGGTTGAGGGACAAATCCCTACCAAAATTTCTCACCCGATTTCCTGCACTTTCTAGTCGCCAAGACTAATATGGTCAATTTTCATTAAAAAAACTGCCAAGACTAATAAAGGCCAACCCACCAATATTGATCAAAAGTAATTGTCGTCGACTATGCTGGTCAAATAGCAAAGCGGCAACAAGGACGCATATAGTCTTCAAAAGATCAATTAGAACAATCCAAAGGACCTTCTCATTAATATTTATGACTCCAGCCTTCTCTAATATTTGCGGCGTGTATATGAGCCGGCATTGTAATTCTGGCATGGCACATAACACAACGGCCAGCAACATCAAAGATATTACTCCCTCCCAAAACATGACACGCCACCAGTTCAATCTTCGAGAAGATGTAATTGCAAGCATATCCAATAATGACACCAATTATTATTATTATTTTTTATTAATTTTTTAATATCAACAAAAAGAAAATTGGATTGAGTCAAATGGTCCAATCCAACTAAGCTGATGCGGACCCTATTGGTCCGGGTTTTTAGGCCCACAACTGCTTTTCTCGGCCCAATCTATTCAATCCTAACCCACTTAACACCTAGCTCATTTTTATTATTTCCTAAACCTCGTTTATGCAAAAACCCTTCTCCTCCCAAAGCTTGTAATCTCACATCCAATTTCTGAATAATAGAGAAAATAAAGTGTGGAAGAGACATGTTCGGCCCGATTGTTGTTGATAGCGACGAAGACGAGCTAAGCCCAGCTAAGCTGACGTGGACCCCTATCGGTCCGGGTTTTTAAGTCCCACAACTGCTTTTCTAGGCCCAATCTATTCAATCGTGACCCACTAACACCTAACATTATCTCATTTTTATTATTTCCTAGATCTCGTTTCTGCAACCCCTCTCCTCCCCCCCAAACCCTGCAATCTCACACACAATTTCGGAAGAACCGAGAAAATAAAGTGGAGAAGAGACATACTTGGCCCGATGTTATTGATAGCAACAAAGACGGCCGTGCAATTCGCTGCAGTTGCATTTTCATCAAAACTTGATTCATCCTCGCCCTCAATGATCTCCACATTCACTCCATTTTCATCTTAATTTCTCTCCTCTCCAGCCCTCTCTCCTTTCCTGCAACCCTCAATCCCATAATAGATCTGTTCCCTCATAATTCCTAGTATAGGTTAAACCCTCGTAAGATACCGACCGAAATTCACTCACCCTCTTTTCTGTTGGGGATTTTGTTGAGTGTTATTTATCAATAGAAAACCCCTTAAGACCGTAATTCCTCCCATAACAGAAAAAACTGTTAATAATGACATCAACAATTTATTAGCGCCACATGAAATTCACTATTTCGCCAAAGCCTCTTCCCAGATTTAATGCCTATTTAGCAATTTACTTTGTATATTGTGAGATAAGGCTAGGTGTTAAGTGGTTTAGGATTGAATAGATTTGGTTGAGAAAAGCAGTTATGAACTTAAAAACTCAGATCGAGAGAGTCCGCCTCAGCGTAGATGGGCTGGGCCCTTTGACTCGATCTGATTTTCTATTTTCTGATATTAAAAAATAAATAAAAGAAAAACTCATAATAAAAACTGGTGTTATTATTGGATATGCTTGCAATTATATCTTCTCGAAGATAAACGGGTGACGTGTCATGTTTGGGGGAGGGTAACGTCGTTGACGTTGCTGGCCATTGTGTTATGTACCATGCCAAAATCACCGTGCTAACTCATATACATGCCGCAAATATTAAAGAAGGTTTGAGTCATAAATATTAATAAGAAAGTCATTTGGATTGTTCTAATTGACCTTCTGAAAACTATATGCGTCCTTGTTGCCGCTTTGCTGCTTGACCGGCACGGTCAACGGCAATTGCTTTTGATTAATATTGATGGGATAGTAGTATCCCTTATTAGTCTTGGCAGTTATCTGATGAAAATTAACCATATTAGTCTTGGAGACATCCAAAGCCACATCCAAACTGATGGGAGCCTACCAACCATGAATACGGGTCATCAAATCGAGTCAAGCGAATCGGGTTGAGGGACAAATCCCTACACAAATTTCTCGCCTGATTTCCTACACTTCCTAGTTGCCAAGACTAATATGGTCAATCTTCATTAGGCAACCGCCAAGACTAATAAGGGCCATCCCACCAATACTGATCAAAAGTAATTGTCTTCGACCGTGCCGATCAAGCAACAAAGCCACAACAAGGGCGCATACAGTCTTCCAAAGGTCAATTAAAACAATCCAAAGGACCTTCTCATGAATATTTATGACTCCAACCTTCTCCAATATTTGCGGCATGTATATAAGCTGGCACTGTGATTCTGGCATGGCACATAACACAATGGCCAGCAACGTCAACGACATTACTCCCTCCCAAAACATGACACGCCACCAGTTTAATTTCGAGAAGATGTAATTGCAAGCATATCCAATAACAACATCAGTTTTTATTATTTTGTTATTAATTTTTTTAATATCAACAAAAAGAAAAGTGAATTGAGTCAAAGGATCCAATCCAACTAAGCTGATGCAAACCCTATCGGTCTGGGTTTTTAGGCTCACAACTGCTTTTCTCAACCCAATCTATTCAATCTTAACCCATTTAACACCTAGCTCATTTTTATTATTTCCTAAACCTCGTTTCTACAAAAACCCTTCTCCTCCCAAAGCTTGCAATCTCACATTCAATTTCTGAATAATAGAGAAAAAAATGTGTAGAAGAGACATGTTCGGCCCGATATTGTTGATAGCGACGAATATGGGCTAAGCCCAGCTAAGCTATGTGGACCCTATCGGTCCGGGTTTTTAAGCCCACAACTACTTTTCTCGGCCCAATCTATTCAATTGTGACCCACTAACACATAGCCTTATCTCATTTTTATTATTTCCTAGATCTCGTTTCTGCAACCCCTCTCTTCCCCCCAAACCCTGCAATTTCACACTCAATTTCTAAAGAACCAAGAAAATAAAGTGGAGAAGAGACATACTTGACCCGATGTTGTTGATAGCGACGAAGACGGCCGTGCAATTCGCTCCCGCTCCCGCTCTAATCGCATTTTCATCAAAACTTGATTAGTCCTTGCCCTCAATAATTTCCACCTTGACTCTATTTTCATCTTGATTTCTCTCCTCTCCAGCCCTCTCTCCTTTCCCGCAACCCTCAAGCCCATAATAGATCCGTTCCCTCATAATTCCGAGTATAGGTTAAACCCCCGTAAGACATCGACCGAAATTCACTCACCCTCTTTTATGTTGGGGATTTTGTTGGGTGTTATTTATCAATATAAAACCCCTTAAGATCGTAACTCCCTCCCCTAACAGAAAAACTGTTGACTCAAATACCCGCAAGCATGCATAATGGCATCAACAATTTACTTGCGTCACATGAAATTCACTATTTCACCAAAGCCTCTTCCCATATTTAATGCCTATTTAGCAATTTACTTCGTCTATTGTGAGATAAGGCTAGGTGTTAAGTGGCTTAAGATTGAATAGATTGGATTGAGAAAAGTAGTTATGGGCTTAAGAACTCGGACCGAGAGAGTCCGCGTCAACTTAGCTAGGCTGGGCCTTTTGACCCAATCTGATTTTCTTTTTTCTGATATTAAAAAATTAATAAAAGAAAAACTCATAATAAAAACTGGTGTTGTTATTGGATACGTTTGCAATTATATCTTCTCTAAGATAAACAGATGACGTGTCATGTTTTAGGAGGAGTAACGTTGTTGACGTTGCTGGCCATTGTGTTATGTACCATGCCAGAATCACCGCGCTAACTCATATACATGCCGCAAATATTAGAGAAAGTTGGAATCATAAATATTAATGAGAAAATCCTTTGGATTGTTCTAATTGACCTTCTGAAGACTGTATGCGTCCTTGTTGCCGCTTTACTGCTTGACCGGCATGGTCAACGGCAATTGCTTTTGATCAATATTGATGGGATGGTAGTATCCCTTATTAGTCTTGGCAGTTATTTGATGAAGATTAACCATATTAGTCTTGGCGACATCCAAAGCCACATCCAAATTGATGGGAGCCCACCAACCATGAATGCGGGTCATCAAATCGAGTCAAGTGAATCGGATTGAGGGACAAATCCCTACCCAAATTTCTCGCTCGATTTCCTGCACTTTCTAGTCGCCAAGACTAATATGATCAATCTTCATCAGACAACTACCAAGACTAATAAGGGTCATCCCACCAATACTGATCAAAAGTAATTGTTGTCGATCGTGCAGGTCAAGCAGCAAAGCCACAACAATGGCGCATGCAGTTTTCAAAAGGTCAATTAAAACAATCCAAAAAACCATTTCATTAATATTTATGACTTCAACCTTCTCCAATATTTGCGGCCTGTATATGAACTGGCGTTGTGATTCTAGCATGGCACATAACATAATGGCCAGCAATGTCAACGACGTTACTCCTCCCAAAACATGACACGCCACCAGTTCAATCTTCGTGAAGATATAATTGCAAGCATATCCAATAATGACATTAGTTTTAACATTATTTTTTTTATTAATGTTTTAATATCAACAAAAAGAAAATCGGATTGAGTCAAAGGGTCCAATCAACCTAAGTTGATGTGGACCCTATCGGTCCGGGTTTTTAAGCCCACAACTACTTTTCTCAACCCAATCTATTCAATCCTAACTCACTTAATACCTAGCTCATTTTTATTATTTCCTAAATCTCGTTTCTGCAAAAACCCTTGTCCTCTCAAAACTGGCAATCTCATATCCAATTTCTAAATAACAGAGAAAATAAAGTGTGGCAGTTACATGCTCGGTCCAATGTTTTTTATAGCGATGAAGACGGGCTAAGCCAAGCTAAGTTGACGTGGACCCTATCGATCCGGGTTTTTAAGCCCACAACTGCTTTTCTCGACCCAATATATTCAATCGTGACCCATTAACACCTAGCCTTATCTCATTTTTATTATTTCCTAGATCTCGTTTCTACAACCCCTCTCCTTCCCCCAAACTCTGCAATCTCACACTCAATTTCTGAAAAACCGAGAAAATAAAGTGGAGAAGAGACATACTTGGCCCGATGTTGATAGCGACGAAGACGGCCAAGCAATTCGCTCCAGCTCCTGCTCTAGTCGCATTTTCATCAAAACTTGATTCATCCTCGCCCTCAATGATCTCCACCGTCACTCTATTTTCATCTTAATTTCTCTCCTCTCCAGCCCTCTCTCCTTTCTCGCAACCCTCAATCCCATCATAGATCTGTTCCCTCATAATTTCTAGTATAGGTTAAACCCCTGTAAGACACCGACTGAAATTCACTCACCCTATTTTATGTTGGAGATTTTGTTGAGTGTTATTTATCAATAGAAGACCCCTTAAGATCGTAATTCCTCCCCTAACAGAAAAAACTATTGACTCAACACTCACAAGCATGCATAATTACATCAACAATTTACTAGCGCCACATGAGATTCACTATTTCGCCAAAGCCTCTTCCCAGATTTAATGCCTATTTAGCAATTTACTTCGTCTATTGTGAGATAAGGCTAGCTGTTAAGTGGCTAAGGATTGAATAAATTTGGTCGAGAAAAAGCAGTTTGTGGGCTTAAAAACTCGAACCGAGAGAGTCCGCGTCAGCTTAGCTGGGTTGGGCCCTTTGATCCAATTCGATTTTCTTTTTGTTGATATTAAAAAATTAATAAAAGAAAAACTCATAATAAAAACGGGTATTGTTATTGGATATGCTTGCAATTATATATTCTCGTAGATAAACAGGTGGCATGTCATGTTTTAGGAGGGAGTAATGCCGTTAACGTTGTTGGCCATTGTCTTATGTGCCATGTCAGAATCACCACGCTAGCTCATATACATATTGCAAATATTGAAGAAGGCTGGAGTCATAAATATTAATGAGAAAATCCTTTGGATTATTCTAATTGACCTTCTGAAGACTGTATGCGTCCTTGTTGTTGCTTTGCTGCTTGACCGACACAATCAACGGCAATTGCTTTTTATCAATATTTGTGGGATGGTAGTATCCCTTATTAGTCTTGACAGTTGTCTAATGAAAATTGACCATATTAATCTTGGCGACATCCAAAACCACATCCAAACTAATGGGAGCCCACCAACCATGAATGCCGGTCATCAAATCGAGTCAAGCGAATCGGGTTGAGGGACAAATCCCTACCCAAATTTCTCACCCGATTTCCTGCACTTTCTAATCGCCAAGACTAATATGGTCAATCTTCATTAGGCAAATGCCAATATTAATAAAGGCCATCCCACCAATACTGATAAAAAATAATTGTTGTCGATCGTGCCGATCAAGCAACAAAGCCACAATAAGAGCGCATACAATCTTCCGAAGGTCAATTAAAACAATCCAAATGACATTCTTATTAATATTTATGACTCCAACCTTCTCCAATATTTGCGGCGTGTATATGAGCTGGCGCTGTAATTCTAGCATGGCACATAACATAATGGCCCGCAACCTCAATGGCGTTACTCCCTCCCAAAACATGACACGCCACCAGTTCAATCTTCGAAAAGATGTAATTGCAAGCATATCCAATAATGACACCAGTTTTATTATTATTTTATTATTAATTTTTTAATATCAACAAAAAGAAAATCGGTTTGAGTCAAAGGGTTCAATACAACTAAGCTGATGCAGACCCTATTGGTCCAGGCTTTTAAGCCCGCAACTACTTTTCTCAGCCCAATCTATTCAATCATAGCCCACTTAACACGTAGCTCATTTTTATTATTTCCAAAACCTCGTTTCTACAAAAACTTTTCTCCCCCCAAAGCTTGCAATCTCACATCCAATTTCTGAATAACAGAGAAAATAATGTGTGGAAGAGACATGCTCGGTCCGATGTTGTTGATAGCGACGAAAACGGGCTAAGCCCAGCTAAGCTGATGTGGACCTTATTGGTCCGGATTTTTAAGCCCACAACTGCTTTTTTCGGCCAATCTATTCAATCGTGACCTACAACACCTAACCTTATCTCATTTTTATTATTTCCTAGATCTCGTTTCTGCAACCTCTCTCCTCCCCCCAAACCCTGCAATCTCACGGTCAATTTATGAAGAACCGAGAAAATAAAGCGGAGAAGAGACATACTAGGCCCGATGTTGTTGATAGTGACGAAGACAGCCATGCAATTCGCTCCCACTCCCGCTCCAGTCGCATTTTCATCAAACTTGATTCATCCTCGCCCTCAATGATCTCTACCTTGACTCCATTTTCATATTAATTTCTCTCCTCTCCAGCCCTCTTTCCTTTCCCGCAACCCTCAATCCCATAATAGATCTGTTCCCTCATAATTCCGAGTATAGGTTAAACCCCCGTAAGACACCGATCGAAATTCACTTACCCTATTTTCTGTTGGGGATTTTGTCGGGTGTTATTTATCAATAGAAAACCCCTTAAGACCGTAATTCCCTCCCCTAACAGAGAAAACTGTTGACTCAACACCCGCAAGCATGAATAATGACATCAACAATTTACTAGCACCACATGAAATTCACTATTCGCCAAAGCCTCTTCCCAGATTTAATGTCCATTTAGCAATTTATTTCGTCTATTGTGACTCCATGCATACCAACTAACAAGATCCAACAACGAACTTTACCATGCCACAAGCACACTTTAGAAGAATCCCTATGGAAACACATGAATTAGCTGAAGATATTTTTTTGTTTTTTGTGATCCTGCTCTGGTTTGCACCATCGAAACAGCACACTTTGTTTGGCCTTGCTACGAGAAATCTCTAGTTCCTATTTGATATGTTTTCAGTATATCAAAGCATTTGAAAGTCTTAAGTTACATAAAAATGTCAGAACTGGGAACATTAAGTATTCTAAGAATGTCACGCCCCGAACCCCAAGTGCGTGCTCATCCCTCTATGGTCGATAAAATTTTGCGACTTCTCAGGATTGGTCACCGACCATTTTTGTTTTATTGCACATGCGGAAGCGAATTATAAATCCCTTAACAATAATCATCTCGGGATAGAAAAACAGGACAATAAATTGACAAATGAACATGCTTTTATATATACAATGGGTCATGTACCAAATTCTATGGCCAAAAGACTACAAAAGACTGGTCTTCCAAAAAGAAGCGGTCCTAACTGACCCACGCTTCGATCACCTCCTCTCGCTCTAGGTCCTCCACTCGACGACCTTGAAAATGTTGTCCCACAATGGGGTGAGATATTATCTCAGCGAGTCTAAGCTCTAAACCCCAATTATGAGGGAAATACACTCAGAAGTGTCATAATTAATCACACAATTAAGGAGACTTACCTTGTCTCAGATTCATCCTGCAGGTTAGTACAATTTATCTCACAGACAACATGAGAGCATGAGCAACAAATAAGCTCCAATAACTGAAACGCCACACTCAATTAATCATACGTTCCTAGTTTTGATCTCGGCATATAGCACGGCCTATTCTCTATTCGGCGGTCTTCTGGCATTGCCAGGTATCGTCTCACCCCATTGAGCACGGCACGTCTCTTTTATCAGACGGCTTTCCCGAAGGAGTATAGGGTCCAGAATCAATTGCGACCGGCTTCCCATTGTCCAGGGGTATCTCGAATAGGGATAATGTCCAACTTAACAGCCCGGGACGATTTCTCTTAACCATCACACGATCACTCACATATGGCCCAGGGCATCGTGCATTGCACTAAAATGCTTCAATTAAAATGGTGAGCCTAGTCTTTTTCTTCGTATTAGAAATTCACATGAAATTACTTGTGTGTGGGTACACGGTCAACTTGACCCAAAAAAAATTGATATTCTTCCCTTTTGAAATCCCACTATTTCATATAGTACTAAAAACCATTTTCGGTGTTAATACCCGACACCCGGGATTTTCTGAATAAATATTGGAAATTCGTAATTTTTGGAATTGAATACCAAAATCCAATCAGCACTCAATTTGCATAAATTAAAATTCAATTGCAAAAATTAACCACACCATTGCAATTAGCACGAAATTCTAGTCACCGACAATCCCGCCTAATCTCCGGAAAAATAATTAATAATTAAATAATTACTAAAATTAATTAAATAAATCAATTTAAATCCTAAAAATACTAACCTAGGCCATAATCATTAAATTAATAATCAATACGAACCCAGAAAAATTCCCGAACCCTTCTAGATAAACGGTACAATTTATTTAAGCCTTAGCTAAACCATGCTAACCACCTAACATGCTCAATTAAATAATTACATTTCTAATTTAATCTAACTAACCACCTAATTCCTAATAAAATAAATCTAAACACCTCTTAAACATCATTAACCTACTAAGTAGAGTTTAGAGTATAAACTCACCGGTTAATTGCGGAAACCTGTTCATGACGATGATGGACGACGCACAGTCGAAATCAAATTTTTACGGCGTCACTAATTTGGCTAGCCTAAAACGAGCCCAACAAATCTTAGCCCAAATCTGAGATTTGTTTCCAACTTGGGCTGGGCTTCAATTGACTTGCTAAAATTGGGCCTTGCTGAATTGGGCTGAAGACTCAAATAATTGGACTGTTCTCTTAGGCTGCTGCACTTTAAAATTTCGCTGGGCTGAAGACACGGCCCAAGACTGAAGACTCTGGGCTGCTCGCTGCCAAGAAGGTGGGCCAGACGAACGGCAGCAGCTTGGGCTTCGATCGACGCTGGCGCGGCAAGACTGAAGCAGAAACGGAGCTGGGAGACGCGCGGCTTCACTGAATTTGAGGCGTGCAGTCAACGATGGGGGCTGCTTCAGTGGGTTGTTGACCCACGCGTGAGACGAGCTGCACAAACAGTGGAGATGCGGACAAGGAAGCAGCAGCTGCTTCGGTTGCTGGGCTGTTGCTTCGTGGATGGAAAAAGCTGAAGACGAGCTGGTCGTGCGGCAGTTTCGGTTGACTTGCTTCGTGCGGCAAAGGAGAGAAGACACGAAGACGGTGGAATGAAGCAGGAATTTTCGGGGGAGATGCAAGGCCGTTCGATGGGTTAAACTGCAGTGAAACGTGGCCTAAAGCAGAGAAGTCAACCTCGGTGGCCGCATGGGTTGGCTTGATGACCAAGAGAGCAGATCGTGGACGTGTGGATGATTCAGTGAGTGGAGAGGTGGAGCGGATGATGGATGATGAAGATGATGGGAAGGAAAGAAAGATGATGGGGTGGATGTTGGATGATGATGATGGTGGTGGGAAGACACTTGAAGAAGAAATCAAAAATGGGGATGGGTTTGCTCGGATGAAAAGAAAAACGAGAAGAAATGAAAGGGAGATAGAAGCAGAGGGCGTCGAAGGAGAGCAAAGCATGAAGACGGAAGAAATCTTGCAAATGAAGCTAAGGAGGGGCCCAATATTCTCAATCCTTAGCCATTGCTTTAATTCTTTTGTCCCTTATTTCTTTCTAACAAGATAATACCACCATTAAATCCAAATTGAAGCCAAAATTGTGGTCCTTCCAAGATTCCGAATTTTCACTTAATTTAGCTTCAATTCTTCACTCACATCTCCAAATCAAGATCCAATTTCATCGAAGAAAAAGCGTCTGATTTTCTCGTAAGTCCCGACACCCAAAAGCTTGGATTGAGAGTCCAAATTTCCTTTAATTTGACCTGTCCAATTTTCCGCTAATTTTCCGCGACGTCAAATCAATTTTCCATAAAAACTTGAAATCTCGAAAAATCTCCGAGGATGAGTCGCGTTCCTAAATAGATCGCGACACGACCCGGATTTTCAATTTCTGAAATCGGGTTCAAATTCGCGGTTATTTTCAATCCTGGCGCTTTTAACGTAACCTAGTTTTACGAAGAAGCTTTTAGGAATTTTGGTAAGAATTGACCCGTGATCGATTTATCTCGAGTCACAAAGTACATCTTCGATATATTGGCAACCCTCGATTGTCGTGAAAATCTCAAGGTTTCAATTATAAACACAGGGTACCCAAAACGTCAGAAAATCAATTTAGTGTTGACCGACGAGAATTTTGCAATCAGGTGGAATCACCCACACTTTGATCACGTATCTAAATCGAATCAACCTATCTCTGATCTCTGATCGATTCTGACAGTGTCATAATAACCCTTGCAGATCAACACGGTTGAGTAGTCGATTCCTAGTCGAATTCTCAAGTCCATTGTGTTTAGATTCCTTAATTGCTTCCCCAGATAAACCAGTTATCTCATAAGTGGCCAATTCAGAGAATAACACTTTAGGCGCGTCGATAAAAAGCCCAATTTATTTAATCGAAAACAAATTTGAAAATTCAGGCTGTCACAAAGAAAGCCTGATGGCCCATGAATAGGCAGTAGAGTTCCCCTCACCTTGGAAGGTGTTGGAGAAAAGCATCAGTCTCTGCATCATCAAAATATAAGACATATCATAATGTATAGAATTAAAGAAAATGCAGTCCCATTAGATAAGAACTGTCCTAATAATAAGTGATAACCATGCCAATATAACATTTAACTCTAAAGAAAGATCTCCCGAATAAGTGAGCTTTATCTCCTTTCTTATGTCTCTCCATGAATGGAAGCAAACCCTGTAGTAGAAAGCAACCGCGAGGACATTAGTTACCCCAGTTAAAGAGAGACAGTGGAAGCATCAAACACTTGACAATGACGCTCAATTTAACCCAAAATTTTCAATTAGAGCAAGTTTATCATATAGGACCTTCTCAATGTGCACATGAAATTTTTATAAGATAAGCCACAATATGTTTAGTATTTGTATTTGCAGGCAGGCATAGCAAGAACATGAAATCCGAAATTGTTCGTAAATCTGAACAACATAGTTACATAGCTGGATTGTGCCTTTTCTATCCCAATATTAAGAATGTACAGAACTGCCTGTTCATAGTGGACATAAAAGACAAATGCAATAACGGGTACTATTTTTTTCTGCAAACCATACACTATAAATAGCAAACCTTCTCAAATTACTTAATATATTTGTAGGCATAGCAAGAACAAGGAAATCTGAAATTGTTTCTAAATCTGAACAACATAGTTACATAGCTTAATTGAGGCCAGCTAAAAAGCAAAAGCATTATGTGGCCGAAGGAGTTAATATTAGAGTCCACCAACGTTGCATTCCATACCTCAAAATGGACTGGTCTGATAGTCCTCCTCAAATTCGACAAACCATCACACTGCAAACATTCAAATTAATTAGAAATAAATCAAATTCAGGTATCCTATGTAATCCTTACAAAGAAGAAGCAAACTTGCATAACTCTGAAAAATCATTTTACCTACTACTTGCTATCTTAGACATTGCTCTACCTTGATATCCCCAGTAATACAGAAAGTAATAGTTATGAATTCACCAGAAGGGAGAACTCAAAAAATATTGACCAAAGCCATACCCCATGTAAACGATATCTAAGTTCTGTAAGTTTGTTGAAAAGCCCGAAGATACTTGTTGTGCCCACATCCGTTCGAATGTGATTGATATGTCTCTTAGCGGATCTTGAATGTCGCTCGTGCATATTGTGTTGATCTTTACCCGAATCCGAGCCTCGAGTGAGTCCATATGCCCCTTTTAGCTGCTGCACCTCAACTGTTTGACAAAATGCCCCAAAGAGAACCGAGAAGCAACCTAGTTTTAAACTCCGTCTGATTCGTGCTTGCTCATATATATGTTGGACCATGCCTTTCTTATATGATTCCATTGCGATTCCATACGACTTTCGTGGAATGATCATGTGTGTTTGAGCTGTGGGAATGTTTGCATCCGAAAATGGTTTGGCTGTCCGCGTTCGTGGCCGATGGTGGTCGTTGCCGGTCGGAGTGGAGAACGGGTAGATAGGGGTGTTTTGGCGGTGGAAAGGATGACAATTGCTCTCACGGGTGTTGTCGTGCTGGTGAAGTCTTGGTTGAAGGATATCCTGGGTGAAGAGTCGGGCTTGAAAGCGTAATGAAAAGGCCAGAAGGGAATAAAGAAAGAATTAAAAAAAAAATCAATCAAAAGAGAGAAAAGAAAAGCAAAATGAAAAATGGAAAACTATAAAATGAAAAGCGGGCTTCGGGAATGACTGTTGAACAGTAGGTGCAGGAAAAGAACACAGTACGACGCAATGAGAAGACAAAAGAAAGAAATTTTTTTTTTTAATATAAAAAAATTGAAAAATTGTAAATGACTTTTTTTTTTTTAATCCAAAAGGCCGAATCTGGCTTTGGGTCGGGTCAATGGCCGGATCGGATCCACCTGCACCAACCCATTATCCGAGCATAATAAAATTAAATATTAAATATATATTAAAAATTCAAAAAAAATTCAAAAAATCAAAATTTCGAAAAATGATAAAAAAAATTCAAAAAAATTCGAATTTTAAAAAAAAACTCAGAAAACATTAAAAAAAATTCGACTCTTTTTTTCAAAATTAAAAAAAATTAAAAAAATTAAAAAAATTAAATTAAATCGAATTAAAAATTTCGAAAATCCAAAAATAGTGGGGTTTGGTTAGGAATTGCTATGTATTGCTGCTTTAGTGTAATGAAGCCTTTATTTTCTTGAATGTTGTTTTTATCGCATGTTTAATTTGCGTGTTTTGTGTTTTATTTGCATGTGTTTAAGTTTAGGGCAAATAGGATCTTGGTAGGTATAATTATTACTTTATTGATTACGCACCTGCATGCTCACCTCCTATGTTAGTGGATAGGTATGAGATCGATCTAAACTGCTTGATGAAAATTATTTTGTTAAAATGAACAAGATTAGGTACCGAAAGGGCACTAATTAGTCAATTAGTGTAATTAAGTCCCCGACCCTAGATTCTCTGGTTGCGTAGGAAGTGAGGTACACTCCCATACCTCACTTGGTTTCTAGCCGACCCCAATAGGCTAGTGGCGACTCCATTTGTGCAAAATTCCAAAAAATATTCCAATGTCACGCTGGGTACGGGCTTGGGAGAGCCCGCGCCTAATTAGGGGCCTTAGGCCCGTCCTCTAGGCAACACCCCTAAACCTGTTCCCTCCCCCGAGGGATAGGTCGCGACAGCTTGGCGACTCTGCTGGGGACTTGGTTTTAAACCTTAGAGGACTTATGCCAAAATTAATCTTGTTCAAAAATATTTTTGTTTGGCAGCGAAGATATTATGTGCGTCCATAACATGTCAAATGTTGATTGTTTATGGGAGTTATAAGGGGTAGTGATTTCTAACCTTTGTTTTGTAGGGGGGTGGAAGAGTGAATGGTTTATTTATGTTTGAAGTGCTGATTGTTTTTAAATTGTCATGCCTGAGTCCCCTGCATTGCACTACACTATAGCACACACTACCTGCCGCCGGACCTGGGCCGCATAGGATCATTTAGGAGGGTGTTGAGGTAGATACCACTCCGACTACAAGCATGTAGTATGAGTCGCCCGCCTTAACTCCGAAATTTCTTTCTTGATGTCAGAGGTCCCCACCCTGGTCTGCGAGCATGCGACACGGGTTGGTCCTTTGACAAAGCCAGAGTCATGGGTAACGCGACCTAGCCACAAGCTTGTTGGTTTAGTCCTGTGATCCCATGGCTTCATTTTGGGCTATCTAGAGTAGAAATCGAACCACTGTCCATGCGCATGTCCATGGCCTTTACATCGATGCTCAATGAGTAGAGTAAGTTTTTCTTGAATTCTTTTCTTTGCAATTTACTTATTTTCTTTCATTTTGGTTGGTCCATGACAAATTAGGTTAATCATACGATGGGGGTACCTGACCTTCGCATCATCTCCGTCCTGAAAGCCGAGCTTCGTGAGTGGTGGAATAAATTGGATCCAACTGGCTGTGATTGGGTGCGATCATATGTTGGACGTTTACTTCCCCTATTAGAGATAGAAACTCATTCTAGTGTAGTACAAGCGTTAGCGCATGTGTGGTGCCCCGAAGCTTGCACGTTCATACTCGGCGATCACGAACTCACTCCAACCCTGGAAGAATACAGTGTTGCCATGGGAAAGCCCCTGGTGTCAGAGTTAATTGGCCCACCTATAGGGACTGAGCATGCATCAACCTTATCCGATTTCCTTAGAACTAAGGAGGATGACGTGAGGAAAGTTTTGAAAGCTAATCGCAAGACTTGCCCATTTTCATTCCTAAATGAGCTTTTTCAAAATGCCCCACTTTTTCAAAAGAATAGGATCTTCCTGTTAGCTTTCTTCGGGTTCGTGTTATTCCCACATTGTAGGAACGCTATTAACCCTTCCGTGGCATGGGTAGTTCGTGAAGTATGTATGGGAAAGGGCTTTGTTAACGCCGTTCTGACCGAAACTTTTCTTTCCCTTACTCGTTTCAAAGAAAACAAAAAAAAAAACTTTTCATGCTCCTCCTGAACTCTTGCAAATTTGGTTCTTCTCTCACATTAAAGGGTTTGGTAGTTTAATGACTGTGAACAACATCTCTGACTCTAGCCACCCTATCATGAAGTTTAAAGATAGGAAGATGTTCGCCCCAGATTATCATTATTCTGAGTGGTTAGCTTTCATGACCAACCCTGGACCTGAAGATTTCCAATGGCATACCAAATGGCTCCGAGTTCGAGAAGCGCGGTTCGTGTGTGGGCTTACTGGACCCGTTCCTCTGTTGGGAATTACTGGAGTCATTGAGTATTACCCCACTAGGGTGGCCCGCCAGTTCCAAGAGGTTCAACAACTTCCACCGATGATTCAAGAAGACCCGCTCAAGATAAACTTCCCTGATGGATGCCAAGATCACGAAGACTCCGTTGCGTTAGTCAAGTCGATGTGGGATATGTGCCATCCCCAAAAGCTCATATGGCCTGAAGAGGAGTTGGAACGGCAAGAGAAGACCTATTATGCCTCGATGGAATACATCCTTAAGCATAAAATCCCAGAGAGCCTACGCCCGAAGATTCCTGACGTGCCATTAAAGACCACCCATCGAGCCGAGATCAAGCGCCTCAAAAGGAAGCTCGAAGAAGCCGAGGAGCATGCCTCGAAGTTGACTCGAGTTAGTGGAGCAGTCTCAAGCGGGAGCTGTCCTCATTAGTTAGATCGAGTCAAGTGTGATATGTAATGGGTTAATGCTCACATATGTTACAATGTTAAAGAATTTATCTCGAGTCGCGTCATCAGGAGATAAGAGTCATGATTAGCTTCGTTGTTTAGGGGCTCTCCCTCATGTCTTTTCATGCGTTATGTAGCAACCTTGTTTTCAATGAAACGGGCAAATTGGGGCAATTATATCTTTGTCATGGACCGACCGCCTAATCATTACTCCATGCTTACACATGCTTATCTATCCTTATCCAGGTACTAGCTGATTGATTATCTTTTACCAATTGTCGACACGGCCAAGCGAAGATCCCCAATTCGCACGCGCGCGAAAGTTAGAATGGAGAACGAGGACACCAACGTACGCATGGCCAAGATGGAGGACCAGTTGGCCCAACTCACCGCAATGATGCTTGAAATAAGCCAAAAGCTAAAGGAGCCCCCACCGTGTGGCTGTCCTTTGGAACATCCACTCCGGTGTCGATGGAAGGCATACACATTGCTGATCCCCTTGGGAAAGAAATTGCTGGGGAGGCTCCTTCTGTCACGCCAATCATTGTCAATTTGGATCCCCCTCCGAAGGAAAACCCAACGCCCCGTCTAAGTGAAGAGAGTGAAAAACGCTTGGCAAAGATGGAAGAGCGACTGTGTGCCTTGCAAGGCTACGAGCTGAAAGGAGCTGATAGGTTGTCTCCATACACCAAGACGAACTTCTGTTGGAGAAATCTTTCCAGAATATTTTGAAGCTGACAAAACATTTCTATCAGTCTAAGTCTGGATATCGATAGTTAAAGTCTCAAGACTTTATAGTCTCAAGACTTTGTTATCTCAAGACTCAAGACTCAAGACTCAAGACTCAAGACTCAAAATTATTCTCACCGACAGTCTTTCTAAACCGGTGTTGAAGAAAATCCAAAGCCGAGGTTTATGGTTGAGGATTTGATCCTATCCTCGGAATAGATTCTTTGGTTGGATAATCATTTCGGATTCTTTAATTCTTATCTAAGATCGATTGAAGATCCGATGGTCGACGAAATAAATCTTGGATTATTCTATTCTTAGAAACCGAGATCCGATTGTATGGGCGAACGGGATTGATGGGCTATCATCGATTCCTTATATAGCTCGGATGATCTTCTTGATTGATTCCGTCCAACGGGTAAATTGGAGGAATTCCTTTGGTAAGTGCCAACGGCTATGATGGCATGAAGGAGTATAAAAGGAAGACGTTCTAGTTGTTTTAAGAGTGTGATCGATAGAAAAATTCCAGTACGAAGATCCTTGATTGTTAGTTGAGGCGAGCGAAATTGTATACCGAGAGTGTTTATACTTGGTGACGCCTTGAGTGAGTGTGGTAGATCATCTACACCTAGAAATCAAGGAAGATCAACACCGTAACAACTCTTTGATTATAGTGGAATCCAGCCAATCCCACATCGGTCCGCGAAGAGTGGACGTAGGCTTGAATCAAGCCGAACCACTATAAACCGAGTGTTCAATTCTCTCTTTCCTTTACTCAGTCTTGCGATTGAATTTTTAACTGTTGCAAATTCTCTAATTGTTTAAATATCGTGCAAGCTTCGAGAAATTGTTTGTATACCTATTCACCCCCCCTCTAGGTACTCGTACTAGATAATGGCACTAAAGTCAAACGATGATTCTGATGATGCAGATTCTGAAGAAGATATGGATGATGAGGAGCTCGCCCTCATGATAAGAAGATTCAGAAAACTGAATAGAAAAGGGAAGGTTCATCCCAAAGAAACAAAGTTTTCGAGACAGCGAGACCAAGTCGTTGATGATGAGGAACCAAACAAAGAGGTAGTTTGCTTCGAATGTAAAAAGAAGGGACACATCGACCCAACTGTCCTCTTTCGAAAAGAAAAGAGGAAAAGCTGAGAAATTTCGAAAAGCTCTTAAAGCCGAAACCCGGAGCGTACGAGTGTGAAGAGAGTGATGAGGAATATGCCAACCCGTGTGTCTAATGGCGCAATCGACTCGGATCTGGATCAGACTCGAGACAGTGAATTTGAGGTAAGTGATTACAAAATCCTGTCAAAGTCTCTAAATATATTAATGAGTTATGTTTTAGTCTTAAGACATCTCTTAAAAAAAGATTTCCGAACTTAAAAGGAAAACTCAGTTTTAAAACAAAAGGAAAACATTTTAGAAGAAAAGGTAAAAAATTTAGACTTGAATGTTTCTAATCTTAAAGAAAGTGAAGACAATCTTTCAAAAGAAAATGCTTTCTTAAAAACTGATTTATCAAATATTTCAAAGAAATTTTCAATAGGGTCCGAAAAACTTGAAAAAGTCCTTTCAATCCAAAGACCTTACTTCAATAAGTCAGGTCTAGGTATGACAGCTGAAACAATCCCTTTGATTGATTTTCCGAAAGTAAAAGAAAGAATTAAGAAAAGACCATCGAGAGAAGCTTATAAAAATCATTTCAAAAGAGTTTTTGTAAAGCACTGTAGGTCGAAATGCTTTAAGGTGTTCTAAGTGTAAACTTGATCGGGATCATTTTGAAAAAGAGTGTCCTATGGTTTGGAAGCTGTTAAGAGAGTATGGCCTAATAATGCTCATCCTACTAACACCAAAGGACCCAAGAAAATTTGGGTACCAAAGAAAGCTTGAGACTCTTTTTTTGAATGCAGTCTGTCAAAAAAGAAAGTAAAGTGGTATCTTGACAGCGGATGCTCAAGACACATGACAGGAGACTCAAAATGTTTCATAAAGCTTATTAAAGTAAATGGTGGAAAAGTTTCATTCGGAGGAAATAGCAAAGGAAGTATTGTGGGATTCGGAATTGCGAAAATTGGAAATCTCACAATAAGCAATGTCTCTCTAGTGGAAGGACTCAACTACAATCTACTCAGCATTAGCCAATTGTGTGATACTGGTTACAAGATCTTCTTTCAAGAAGGCATATGTTATGGAATTAGCAAAGATTCGACTCAGTCTTTCATAGGTCGAAGGCATGGAAACATCTACCTCCTTGATGTAAAGCCAAATGAAGAACAATGCTTAATCTCAATTCAAGATGAAGCAATTCTATGGCACAGAAAACTTGGCCATATCAACAAGAAGCAATTAGCCAAAATCTCTTCAAAGCAGCTTGTTCGAGGTCTACCTAAACCGCCATACCAAAAGTCTCGACTTATGCACTCCATGCATTCCGGGAAAGCGTGTAAGAAATTCATTTAAGCAAATAAATCATGTATCTACTAATCATGTAATACAGTTGCTTCATATGGATCTCTTCGGACCAACAAGAACCCGAGCATTGGAGGTAAGAAATATTGTCTAGTAATTGTAGATGATTACTCTCGTTTTACCTGGGTATATTTTCTTGCAAATAAATCAGAAACCTTTTCGTACTTTGAAAAGTTTGCTAAAAAGGTTCAAAATGAAAAAGGATGTGCTATTTCTAGTATAAGAACAGATCATGGAAGTGAATTTGAAAATCAAGATTTTACGAGATTCTCGTGATAAATCTGGTGTTAATCACATGTTTTCTTCTCCGTATACTCCGAGCAAAATGGAGTTGTGGAAAGAAAGAATAGATCTCTTCAAGAAATGGCTAGAACACTTTTAATTGAAAGTAAAATTTCTTCACGATTTTGGGCTGAAGTCGTTTAACCGCTTGCTATATTATAAATAGAGTCTTTCTAAGACCTATTCTTGATAAAACCCCTATGAATTGTTCAAAGGTAAGAAGCCTATTGTTTCATACTTTCATGTGTTCGGTTGCAAATGCTTTATTTTGAAAAATGCAAATGATCGAGTTGGTAAGTTTGAAGAAAGATCGAGAAGAAGGCATCTTCCTTGGATATTCTACATCAAGCAAAGCCTACGAGTCTACAACAAAAAAGCCGATCTGTAGAAGAATCAGTGAATGTCAAATTCCAAGACTCAGTGCAAGATGAATCCAGCCAGACTCAGTACGAAGAGACTGAATCCGCTCTAGATCTTCAAATGTCTACATCTCAAGAAGCATCTCAGATTCTGGAAGTCCATCATCAAGACGCTCATGGAGAATCAAATAAAGAAAGAGATCATCAACCTGGTAACTGGAAGCACAAATCCAGTCATCCCAAAGATCTTATTATTGGCGAACTTAATGAAGGAATCCGCACCAGATCAAAGAGGCATGAAGAATCTAGTCTTGTGGCTCTCATCTCGAAATTGAACCAAAAAGCATAGAAGAAGCTTTATCTCGATGAAAGCTGGATCGAAGCTATGCAAGAAGAGCTCGACAGTTCAACATCAATGATGTCCGGGAATTGACATCTAAACCAAAAGGTAAAAACTGTTATTGGAACCAAATGGGTATTCGGGAACAAAATGAACGAAAAAGGAAAAGTCGTACGAAACAAAGCAAGACTCGTGGCCAAAGGGTATACGCAAGAAGAAGGAATAGACTATGACGAGACTTACGCACCCGTTGCAAGGTTAGAAGCTATTCGTCTATTACTTGCGTTTGCTTGTTACAAAAATTTCAGGTTATTCCAAATGGACGTCAAAAGTGCTTTCCTAAATGGATTTATCCATGAGGAAGTTTATGTGGAACAACCGCCTGGATTTGAAGACCCAAAGAAGCCGAGACTCGGTCTTGATGAAAAAGGCTCAGTATGGTCTAAAGCAAGCACCTCGAGCTTGGTACGACGGACTAAGTAAGTTTTTATTACAAAATGGTTTTGTCAAAGGTAAAGTAGATACTACTTTGTTTATCAAAAAGGAAAACAAAAACTTTTTACTTGTTCAAATATATGTTGATGACATTATATTTGGATCCTCTAATGAAAGTCTTTGCAAGAAATTTTCTAAGTCTATGCGGGATGAATTTGAAATGAGTATGATGGGAGAGTTAACATTCTTTCTTGGACTCCAAGTGAAACAAATGAAGGAAGGAACTTTCATCCATCAAGAAAAATATGCGAATGATCTTGTCAAAAGGTTTGGATTGGAAAAATGCAAAAAGATCGACATACCAATGTCATGTTCTCGAAGATAGACAAGGATGAAGAAGGGAAGAAAGTAGATCAAAAGCTGTACGGGAGCATGATCGGTTCACTTCTTTATCTTGCGCTTCTAGACCTGATATTTTGTTTAGTGTTTGTATCGTGCTAGGTTTCAATCGGATCCTAGAGAATCACATCTCATTGCCGTGAAACGAATTATCAAATACGTTGCTTCATCTTCAAGCATCGGTCTTTGGTATCCAAAGAGGGGAGACTTTAATCTTCTAGGATACTCGAGATGCGAGATCCGGCGATTCTTGAGTCGATAGAAAGAGCACTTTCGGAACTTGTCAACTACTTGGAAACAGAACGGTGTCTTGGTTTTCGAGGAAGCAAAGCACGTAGCTCTTTCAACGACAGAAGCGAGTATGTAGCTCTTGGAAGCTGCTGTTCGCAAATTCTATGGATAAAACAACAGCTACAAGACTTTGGCATTGAAGACTCATGCACGTAAATCGGATGTGACAACACCAAAGGCGATAAATCTCACCAAAAATCCAATCCTTCATTCAAGAGCAAAGCATATTGAGATTCGACATCACTTTATTAGAGATCATATTCAAAATGGAGAAATCTCGATTCAATTTGTTGATTCAAAAAGTCAACTAGCGGACATATTCACAAAGCCTTTGGAGAAGAATCAGTTTGACTTTATCCGCTCGAGACTCAACATTTTGAAGCTTGAAGAAGTTAAAGTCTAGAGACTCACCAACTCTAAAACTCGACTCTAAGTCCGAGACTCGACATTCGTGGCTAAAGAGCGTAAGTTGTAAAAGGTACTAATTGTCATATTAACTCGAAAAGGTACGATCTTTTGTTTAATAATTTTGGCAGTTATTGATTTTGAAAAGTAGTGATCGTTCACTTTCCTTGCACCGATTGAACTTCCTTTTTCAAAACTGATATATATATATATATATATATATATATATATATATATATATATAAACAGTTTTTCTCTTTCCCCAATTTTCAAAACCCTAAAAGCACTCTCCTCTCGATCTTGTTTTCTACTCTTTGTTCATCGTCGAGAAAGTGGTCATTTTTCTTGGGAAAGCAAGTGAAGGAATCCTCCAATAGACAAAGAAAGATGTCGTCTTCGAGGAAATCATCTAGAATCGCAAACAGGGGACCACAAAGAATGAAGAAGGGGACCGACTCATTTCGATCTTACGAGGAAGAAGACTTAACAAGTCGGCGACAAAGTCCGATTCGCTCTCCTCCACGTCATTCAGCATCTCCTACCCCACAAGGTGCAAGTCACAATCTGGAAGAAGAGATAATCGAGGATGCCGACCCAGTAAGAGTTCAAAAGCCCTCCTTTTTGTATAATCTTTATCGTGCATTGAAAAGCACAGTACTCCATTGAACTATATAGATGACTTCCTTAAGGACAAAAATTATGGGAATGAGTATCGTTTTCGAAGAAAATGGAGGAATTGGGAATTTCCGAAAGGAAAAAGAGAGGAAGCTCTTGCGAACATTCCAAGAGATCCTCGTATGCCAGGACAAAATCTGATTGACGGGAACGATGATGACAAAATGTTCCTTGAATTTAAACCTAAAATGGGTGTGGCAGCAAAGGTGAAAGGAAATCGGATGGATTTGTTTAAATCCAAGGATCGGGGAAAAAGTGTATTTCGATCGATGAAAAGAGGGGTAATCAACCCTAGAAGTGTCGATTTTGACTTCCTGGATTCTATCAACTTGAACCTAAGAGAGAAGTTAAATTTGCTTCAACTTGAGACTTTTCGCCCGACTCTACGTACGGGTATGATCATCGACCGCTTATTTCTATTCAAATCTTAGCTTTTTGGATGCGAATAGAATTTCATTCGGTGTTCGAGACAAAGTCTATGTGGTAGATGTGAATATGTTGGCGGACATAGTTGGAGTTGAACGGGGACGCTATCTCCCAATCAAAGTCTCACCGCTCGAACTACTCTTGGATCTTGTCAAAGATAGGGATGTAGATAAGAAAATTATCTATTCCGGGATGAATGCCATCAACATTGTGCTTCACAAGATTGTGATCAATTGTCTCGACCTAAGTCTACTTCAAAGACTTCGTGTCTCTTTCGAAGCAAAATTGATGTATGCGATCAACTCGGGACGGAAGTTCTCTCTCCCGCACACTATTCTCTTCCATATGTACGAACAAGTGTCAAAAGACAAAGGACAATTGCCTTATCCTCGGTCCGGTGACCAAGATCTTCAGACATCCGAATATTGAACCGCCACATTCTTTTTGTGTTCGAACGTGTGATAAGATGGTGGTAGGGTTGAAAATGTTAATGAAGATGCGTACGCAAGAACTCTCCAAGGCAATGGAGAAATTCAAAGTGAAATCTCCGATGCCTTCAAAAGGAAAGGAAAGAAGGCCATTGGTGCTTCATCGAAAAAGAGGAAAAGAACTCTTATCCTGGAGGATGAGGATGAGGATGAAGATGATGAAGATCCCACTATTCCAAAGACGACAAGAACAAGACGTTCAGATCTTATCCAACGGAACTTCAGCAGCGAGAGAAGAAGAAGAACGCGAGAGAGAAGGAGAAAGAAGTTGAGGAAGAAGGAGAAGAAGTAAAAGAACAATCTGCTGAAAAATCTGGAGAGAAGGGAAATCAAGAGATTGATCATCACTCTTCCCCTTTCGATGTCCTAGAGACGGGGGAGTTAGCGAGCAAGAGAGGTCTCCACCTCATGCTACCGAAGATCCAAGACAATCTCCGGAAGACCCAGAAAGAAGTTCGGATCTCTCAATTGCACCGAAGAAGGTGATACGTCGATACCAAATCTGCGGCCGAACGTAAGCGCCATCGTACGCATTCTCACCATCTCGAGAAAGTCAATGCCGTACATTGACGGATGATTCCGAGATCTTCGTAGTATCATGAATATTCTTCTGGAAATGCGTAACGGATATATATTACCGACCGTGAAATCCAAGCTTTGAAGCATCTTTGGACAAGCATCTTGATCTCTGGAAGATAAATACAAAGACCTCGCTCTCCGCAACTTCAAGCCAATGCCAAGAGAGAAGAGGTAGCTCATCTCATGCGAGAAGATCGAAGAAGCTCGAAGGAGTAGTCGAGTCCATTGGGGATTTCCGGATCGTGCGCATTCCCAAGCGGACATGACTCCTTTCTCACCCTCTTTTTAATGATGACAAAAAGGGGGAGAACCAAATTTGAACAAACTTTATTCTCGACTTTTATATTTATGTTTGAGTATGACTTGAGAACTTGAACTTGAGTGTTAGACGAATTGGTGTGGATTTTGATGCTTGACTAGTTGCATTTATATCAAGTATTGTTACATGGTATTACTCATGAAAGACTAACCAATTTGCTGTGGATGCAGAGTCTGGTTGTTTATTAATCTTTATGAGTTAGCCATATTGCTTGAGAAATATTTTTGCGGAGTCAAAGTTGTTCAAATCTTCAAGAAAGTTTTGTCACCATCAAAAGGGGAGATTGTTGGAGAAATCTTTCCGAATATTTTGAAGCTGACAAAACATTTCTATCGATCTAAGTCCGGATATCGATAGTTAAAGTCTCAAGACTTTATAGTCTCAAGACTTTGTTATCTCAAGACTCAAGACTCAAGACTCAAGACTCAAGACTCAAAATTATTCTCACTGACAGTCTTTCTAAACTAGTGTTGAAGAAAATCCAAAGCCGAGGTTTATGGTTGAGGATTTGATCCTATCCTCTGGAATAGATTCTTTGGTTGGATAATCATTTCGGATTCTTTAATTCTTATCTAAGATCGATTGAAGATCCGATGGTCGACGAAATAAATCTTGGATTATTCTATTCTTGGAAACCGAGATCCCGATTGTATGGGCGAACGAGATTGATGGGCTATCATCAGATTCCTTATATAGCTCGGATGATCTTCTTGATTGATTCCGTCCAACGGGTAAATTGGAGGAATTCCTTTGGTAAGTGCCAACGGCTATGATGGCATGAAGGAGTATAAAAGGAAGACGTTCTAGTTGTTTTAAGAGTGTGATCGATAGAAAAATTCCGTAGTCTCGAAGATCCTTGATTGTTAGTTGAGACCGAGCGAAATTGTATACCGAGAGTGTTTATACTTGGTGACGCCTTGAGTGAGTGTGGTAGATCATCTACACCTAGAAATCAAGGAAGATCAACACTGTAACAACTCTTTGATTATAGTGGAATCCAGCCAATCGGTGTCGGTGCGTAAGAGTGGACGTAGGCTTGAATCAAGCGAACCACTATAAACCGAGTGTTCAATTCTCTCTTTCCCTTACTCGAGTCTTGCGATTGAATTTTTAATCGTTGCAAATTCTCTAATTGTTTAAATATCGTGCAAGCTTCGAGAAATTGTTTGTATACCTATTCACCCCCCCTCTAGGTACTCGTACTAGCTATCTCAACTTCCCTGAAAACTTCCAAGAATCTGAGTTCACAAGAAAATATGACGGAACGGGATGTCCCAAGACCCACCTCAGATATTATATGAGGAAAATGGCTCGCTATGCTGACAACGTGCCATTTCTCATACACACATTTCAAGATAGCTTGGAAGGCATTGCTCTAACGTGGTTCATTGCGCTGGACATTGAAGAACTCACTAGTTGGGAGGATTTAACCAACGAGTTCTTGCAGCAATACCGGTTTAATACCGAGCTCTCGCCCCCACGAGAGAAGAATTGACCCGTATTGAGAAGAAGAGGAACGAGTCATTCAAGGCCTTTGCGCAAAGGTGGAGGACCATGGCCTCACAAGTGAAGCCGGCCTTGAATGAGAGGGAGATGAAACAACTGTTCCTTAAGACATTACCCCCTGAATACTTTCAAGGGTTAGTGTTCTCAGGTTGCCAGACATTTTCGTAGCTAGTTGAGGTAGGTGAAGGAGTCGAATGGGCAATGGTCGAGGGAAAGATTTCAACTGGAGGCACGAAGAAATTCCTGGCAAGAAAAGATAAGGAGGCCGCAGTTGAAGTAGCACTTGTACAGGAGCCGCCTTTCCCTCGACCATCCTCAACACCTGCGCATAAGCCCATAGTGGTCCAAGGTAGTTCGTTACGAGCATATGATAACGTCAAGAGGCCTTTTCGAAAGGATTTTTCTCCACTGCCGCGCCCGCTGTCAAAGCTGTTGCCCATGCTCCTCGAAAAGAGGATGGTCGCGAAGAAAGTACCAAGAGACAATCCCCCGAGGTTCACCGGGTTCGATATGAACAAGACTTGCGAATACCACATGGGAGAGAGGGGGCATGATGTAGATGATTGCAACGTGTTGAGATTTAAAGTTCAACAGCTTCTAGACAAGAAGATCTTGACTTTCAAGGAGGCTCAACCAAATGTGCAACAGAACCCTCTACCAAATCATGCAGGGGGAGTGAACTCAATTTCCAAGGAGACGCGGGCAAGTCAACAGCCTCTAATGGTGGATGCTTCCAGGTTGTACAACTCCTTAGTACTGGCAGGATATTACGAAGGTCAGGATGATGTGACTCCAGAAGAGAAGTTGAACCGCGTTCGCAAGATGGTAGCCATGGGGGTAATCCGACGCGGAGAAGAGGAGGAGGGGGTCGTGTCCATGATAATGCCATCATCATTTCGCTCTTCTTTTTGTAAGTTTGCTTGTATATCACGGGCAAAGAAGGTTATGCCTGGAATTTCGAAAACCCCAGCTTTGTATGAGGAAGGGGTGATAGCTATGATAACCCAAATAGTGATTGAACTACTTGATGAGGAGCCCGCTGATGATATTAAGATGGAAATCACTGAACCCATAGTGATCGACCTTATGGTCAAGGAGATGTCGGCAATTGAAGTCACGTGAGGGAACGCAACACCAGTCACGATAGAATTGCCACCTTGGGAGAAAGATTGAGTGATAGTGTTGGAGAATCCTCCCAAATTCGATCCCAAAGCTGTACCTTGGGACTACGGAACAACTGAGGTGGACACTGTCACTCGATCAGGCCGCTGTTACGCCTCTGATAAAGGAGTAGAAAAGAAAGCCGTGACCGATGAGGAGGCAAAGCAATTCTTGGCCGTAGTAAAGTCTAGTGAGTTCAATGTGGTGGATCAGCTGCGGAAGCTGCCGACTCAAATCTCCCTCTTAGAATTATTCAAATCTTTCGAGGAACACAGGGATATTTTGCTTAAAGTCCTTAATGAGGTGCACGTGCCAGAATCAATCGATGAAGTCCAATTGGAAGAGTTTGTTGGGGCCATTCTACTAAAAGACCAAATCTCCTTCACTGATGAAGATCTCCCCCCTGAGGGCCTTAATCATACCAAAGCGCTACACATTTCGGTGAAGCATGAGAGAACTCTTGTTTGCAGAGTGTTGATCAATAATGGTTCAGCACTCAATATATGCCCGTTGGCTACGCTCCACCGTCTTGGCGTTGATCTTGGAAGAATTCATATTGGCAAGT
Source organism: Eucalyptus pumila (assembly GCA_016097595.1). NCBI lineage: Eukaryota > Viridiplantae > Streptophyta > Magnoliopsida > Myrtales > Myrtaceae > Eucalyptus > Eucalyptus pumila. The sequence continues at coordinate 50,103,407 of CM027853.1, forward strand.
CAACTGTGCGGGCTTTTGACGGGATGAAGAAGGAGGTGATAAGGGAAATTGAACTTGAACTGCTGATTGGCCCCGTACTTTTCCAAATCTCGTTCCAAGTGCTAGATATACCGAGCACTTTTAATTTTCTACTAGGGAGGCCATGGATCCACACGGCAGGTGCTGTTGCCTCTAGCCTTCATCGGAAAGTACGATTTGTGGTGGACAACAGGCTTGTCACAGTCCATGGAGAGTCTGATTTCAAGATCTACCACGAGACAACCATCCCTTATATGGAGCCCGAATGTACTGAGGAATCTAGCTTTCAAACATTAGAGCTGGTGTCCGTGATTCATGTGCCTACAGACTCTTTCACAAGGACTCCCGAATTGTCTAGGCCAACTATAGCTGCGGGAAAAATCATGCTGGCAAGCGGATATAATCTTGTGGAGGGTCTTGGATCGCATGGCCAAGGTGTGCGAAAACCCATTGAAGCTCTTAAAAACTTCAAAAGAAGAGGCTTGGGATATATCGAGAAGCGGGGAGGCCATAACAACCGAGGAGGCTGTGGAAGGCATAGATGCCGAGGTGGTCGAGGTGGCCAAGGAGGCTGAGGCGGGTACAGAGACTAGAGTGAGCGCGTTGCCCAGACTGGAGAGGACGAGGGCCATCAAAGCCCGTTTTCCCTGTTGCTGGAGGAGACGTTTCCAGGACCCCCAAGGATGTTGTTCGAGGAAGAGGAGAATATCTATGGTGTGACCGAGCTATTCGAGGAGGATGTCATATGCACCATCCTGGCGTGCGAGGAAGCCGAGTCCTCTGAAGTCATGACTGTCCCTCCAGAGTAGGGCAGCTCTTGTTTAGCATAGTCTTTCGTTTTATGTCTTATCTCCTGTGCGGGATCTCGTAGTTTTCCTTTCTCTATTTCTTGTTTTTGTCATTTGTAACGTGAACTGTGGTCAACCTCGATCTTGAGCCGTTGGTCAAGGGTGGTGTGTGTTAAAATGCGGCCTTATCTTTCTTCATTCAATAAAATAGACACATGTTTTATTGAGGACATGTGGAAGCACATCAAACTAGCTCTATGATGGTCGCTGAGGCCTAGGCCTCCACATGCTCCCTTATTTGACTGTCTTGCAAGAACGAGGAAATCCGAGGATATGAGGACGAGTTCTTGAAATTTTTACAAAAATACTTCAAATTTTTTTCAAAAACGACATGCATCGTCTTTGTTGTCAACATTACTCTTAACTCATTTCATCGCATCTCAGGCATTACATTATGCATAATCATGATAAGGACGCATGTGACTCAGATGTGCATGAAGAAAGTCCCTCAGGTTCTGGTGACACCGACGACGATGATCAGAAGGGGATTGAGCGCGAATGGAATCGACATGAAGAATCGAAGCCGTTGACTGAAGAGCGAACAATCACCATAAATCTGGGTGATGCAGAGAATGTCAAGGAGGTAAAGATCGGAGCATGTCTCTCAGAATCAGAAGCGGAAAGGATGACTAATCTCCTAAAAGAGTATCAAGATGTATTCGCCTGGACATATGCCGACATGCCGGGATTGGATCCTGAAATTGTGGAACATGCTTTACCAACGGATCCCAATGTGCAACCTAGGAAGCAAAGACTCAAGAGAACTAAACCAGAATTGTCCAAGAAGATTGAAGAAGAAGTGATAAAACTACTGAAAGTAGACTTTATCGAAGTGACTCGTTATCCTAATTGGGTAGCAAATATTGTGCCTGTAATGAAAAAAGATGGGTGAATCAGGGTGTGTGTCGACTATCGCGACTTGAATAGAGCAAGTCCTAAAGACGACTTTCCGCTCCCTCATATCGATGTCTTGGTTGATAGTACGGCGGGATTTGAGTTGTTCTCCTTCATGGATGGTTTTTCTGGATATAACCAAATTCATATGCAGGAGATAGACAGGAGCAAACCATCATTCATAACTCCTTGGGGAACTTTCTACTATAAAATGATGCATTTTGGTCTAAAGAATGATGGGGCAACGTATCAGAGGGCTATGGTCACGTTATTCCATGACATGATGCACAAGGAAATTGAAGTATACGTTGACGACATGATTGCGAAATCGAGGCATGGTGAAGATCATGTTAAAGTCTTGCAAAGGTTGTTCGAACGTCTTCAGAAGTTTAAGTTACGCCTCAATCCGGCAAAATGTGTCTTTGGAGCAAAGTCTGGGAAGCTATTAGGATTCATGGTTAGTAGTAGGGGCATAGAGATTGATCCGTCAAAGGTTAAAGCCATTTGTGATTTACGACCGTTGACTACCGTCAAAGAAATCCGCAGCCTGATGAGACGGCTTAATTGTGTGGCGAGGTTCATTTATCAGTTGTCTGAAACGGCGAAGCCATTCTTCAAGCTCATGAAAAAAAATGCAAAGATTGAGTGGAATGCTGAGTGCCAGGGTGCCTTCGAGAAGATAAAACATTATCTCACTCACACACCAGTCTGAGTGCCCCCACTCCCTAAAATTCCCCTGATTTTGTACTTAACCATACATGACGAGTCATTAGGAGCTATGCTAGCCCATAAAAGACCAAATGACGGGAGAGAATGCGCAATATACTATTTGAGCAAGAAGTTCACTATTTCCGAGATGAATTATACGGAAGTTGAGAGAACTCGTGTCACTTTAATTTGGGTCTTGCAAGCTATGGCAAAAGATACACTTCATCACCGAATCTTGTTGGTGACTGAAAATGATCCTATCAGGTATCTCCTGGAGAAGCCAGCTTTGGTTGGCAAATTGGCCAAGTGGCAAATCTTAATTTCTGAGTTTGACGTTCAGAGCCTGGGATAGAAGTCTGTTAAAGGTCGAGCCATAGCAGACATGTTGGCAGAAGATTCCGAGAGGTATATAGCATCTGATGAGGATAGTGATGTAGAAGAGCGAATTTTACTTGTATCAAACGATAAATGGACAATGTACTTTGATGGTGCGGTTAACTTAGCTGGTCGGGTACTGGGGCAGTTCTTATCTCCTCGGATGGACAACATTACCCCGTCGCTGCTAAATTGACATTCCCTTGCACGAATAACATTGCTGAATACGAAGCATGCATTCTCGGCCTTCAAGCCGCTGTTGATATGAAAATTTGAAAACTACAAGTTTATGGTGATTCAGCCCTTATCATCTTACAGACTGAAGGCAAATGGCGAACACATGATTCTAAATTGATTCTGTATCATGAGTTCCTGGGGAAGTTGACCGAAGAATTCCAAGAAGTGTTATTCGAATACTTACCAAGGTCTCAAAATCAGTTCGCTGATGCTTTAGCTACCTTGTCCTCGATGTTGCAAGTAGTTGGAGGCTTGGACATTGAACCATTGAGAATTGAAATCCTTAGGTGCCCGGCTTATTGTATGACGGTTGAAGAGGAACTAGATGGACAACCTTGGTATTACGACATCTTGAAGTATCTACAGAAGGGTGAATTCCCCGAAGGAAGTGAAGCAGCGGACATAAAGCATTTGATAAAGCTAGCATCAAAATTCTTCACCAGTGGAGACGTCCTCTACAAAAGGTCCTTCAACTCGACATTGCTAAGGTGTGTCGATGCTAAAGAAGCTGATCGGTTGATGAAAGAAATACATGAAGGGGAGTGTGGCCCCCATATGATGGACACTTCTTGGTGAGAAAGATCATGCGACTCGGTTATTATTGGCTGACCATGGAGTCTGACTGCATTAAGCATGTACGACGGTGTCACCAATGCCAGATTTATGGAGACAAGATAAATGCCCCTCTGATTGAACTTCACCGAATGTCTCAACCCTGGCCCTTTTCAATGTGGGGAATTGACGTGATCGGGCCCATTAATCCTAAAGCTTCAAATGGGCATCAATTTATCTTGGTGGCGATAGACTATTTTACCAAGTGGATTGAGGCCAGCTCATATGTTAATGTTACTGCCAAGAACGTGGCGAAGTTCATTCGTCGTGACATTATCGCTCGTTACGGGGTGCCGGAGGCGATCATTACCGACAACGGTACTAATTTGAATAACAAAGTCGTGGATGGTTTGTTCAGTGAGTTTCGAATTAAGCATTTGAACTCGTCACTGTACGTCCTCAAATGAATGGAGCAGTGGAGGCGGCGAACAAGAATATAAAGAAAATCTTATCAAAGACCGCTGAAAATTATTGTTATTGGCACGATAGGCTCCCTTACGCGCTAATGGCATACCGAACTTCTATTCGAACCTCCACAAGGGGCAACTCCTTTCTCACTCGTGTACGGGATGGAGGCAGTCTTGCCTGTTGAAGTTGAAGTCCCTTCTTTAAGGGTCCTTTCCCAATCTACGCTCAATGAGACTAAGTGGATGCAGCAGAGGCATGTGCAGTTAAACATGATCGATGAGAAGAGATTGCAAGCTATGTGTCATGGTCAATGCTATCAGAGACGATTTGCAAAAGCCTTCAACCGAAAGGTGCGTCCCAGACACTTCGAAGTCAACGAGTTGGTGTTAAGGAAGGTGCTTCCGATCATACCAGATCCTTGTGGCAAATTCACCTTGAACTACGAAGGGCCATATGTCATTAGAAAGATTCTTCCTGGTGGTGCCATGATTTTAGTTGAAATGGATGGCAGTGAATTGCCTAGACCTGTAAATGCTGATGCAGTCAAAAAGTACTTTCCATGAATGAAATCAAGGCCGAGGGGTCACTTCATGCACAATTCAAGTCGCATAGCATCATGCATAGCATTGTAGATATCGTGCATATGTTGCGTACATGCGTGCCTATTTGTGTTTCAGGCACCCTACCGTCTAACGAGGAAATGGCAAGGGAAAGAATTGACTCAAGAATCCATCAAGTCTTCGCACAACGGGTTGAATGTTTCTTTTGAGAGGTAAGTCGAGACGATAAAAAAGAGGGCAAAACAAAACAAAACAAAACAAACGAAAGAATAAGGACAAAAACAAAAATGCATGACATGATTCGCATGACCTATTCTCTGGTGTCACTATGCATGCTTCACGTTTGCGACCCTCAAGAAAAATGGCTCGTAAAGATGACTTTATTTGGGCAAAAGAGTGAAAGGTTAACCATGCCAAACAAGAAGTACTTAGGATGAAGAAAGGCAAGCCCATTTCCAGACACATCCTCCAGACACTTTTGAGAGTCGAGTGAGAATCGACCTTCTCTTAGGACGAATGATTCATTCGCATTGAGCACAAAGATCGAAATGATAAAGGCATTTCCTTTATCAGTCCCAAGCATTGTACTAATCTTCTGTTATCACTTTGGGCCGAAAAAAAAATGATACTTCAAAGTACCATTATCAAGAACAACCCTACATTGGGGTAGCATAGGAGGTTATGATCATGTTGTAGAACGAAAGATTGAGAAAGATTCTATTACTTTCACTTGCATTAATCTCCTGGTGATAGCTTCAAAGGCATTCTCATCGGAGCTTGACTCATCCCAAAGTGAAGAAGAGCATTTCCTTCTCTACCCAAACACTGATATCCATTGTTTTAACCAATTTGGGCCTGATTATTCATTTCTGAACCTTGAGCGGTGATCATCTCCCTTCACTGGGGCAAGGCATGAGAATTGACCAAACACAATTGACAGTCACGAGAAAATGTGAAAAATATCTCGAAAGTCATAAGAGCTATAAAAGTTCAAAGAAAAAAAAAAGTTCGACAAATTAGGGGGCATGAAAAAGCAGTGTACCTGATAAAAGCAAGGTCAATGCCCGTAAAAAAAAAAAAAGAGAAAAAAAAAGAGAGAAAGCCAAAAGCTGCATCTTATGTGAAAAAATTATCAAAGTCCAAGTGTCTGAGTAAAAAAAAAATCATCGCAAGTGCAAAGGGAATTAGAGAAGAGCAAACCTCCATACAGAAATGGTTAATCAAGGGACTTTCGAGATGCGCTCTGTTTCAAAAGCCAAGTGACTTCGAAAGATTGAATGACATGGTCATGATGCTATGATGATCACTGACTCTTAAAAACCACTTTGAAAATGTTAAGCCTTTCAAGCCTTTCCCGAGCAAACATTATAACCCTATTCCAAAGTCTTTTCTGATTGGGATGGTTCGAGTGAAAATGAGAATGCCACAAAGAAATTATTGCTTGAAGAAGTGGAAGTAATCCTATCTTGTCTTATCTTTCAAGTTCTCGACTTGTAAACCCGACGAAGATAGCAACAAGTGTTCCCCCATTGGCCTCAAAGCAATAATTCCTTCATGTAAGCCCTAAACGAGCCTATATTGCGACTTTTTCAAAAGACCTTTTTGATCGATCATATTGTGCTCATCGCGAATGTTTATGAAAGCCTCTGATCTAGGTTATGTGAGATACCCTCAGCAACCAGTTATCTCCCACATGAATGGATGGGATCAAGCAGCCATTTTATTGCAAGTGCGTGAGAAGCCCTTTCTGATTAAGAAGCTCTAGTTTGGCATGCTTAATGAACCTCGTTCACAAGTCGTGATCGTCTTGATAAGAACTTGACTCTAGAGAATTTGATGATTAATGATATATCCACAAGCAATATGACAATTTTGCGCACATGATCGATTGAAATCAAATGTTTTATCCAAAACAGTCGTACTTAGCTTGGTTAGCTTGTTCAATTAATGCTACAATATTGCCAATACGTCTCTTGATGACGTCTCTAATGACATTCACTCAAGTTGAGACAGGATTCCTCAGTGAAGCCATGCAGTTTTTAAAGGGGTTAACGAGTTGCCTCCCTAAAAATCAAGGGTTCATGGTCAGCCTTAAATCATGCCATCTCCAAAGGTTCATGGTCAATCTTAAACCATGTCATTTTCTTATGACCCAGTGGGCTTCTGTAGCCCGGAGTCCTTCAACCCCCTTCTTATGACCCGGTGGGCTTTCCGTAGCCCGGAGTCCTTCAATCCCATTCTTATGACCCGGTGGGCTTTCCGCAGCCCGGAGTCCTTCAACCCCCTTCTTATGACCCGGTGGGCTTTCCGTAGCCCAGAGTCCTTCAACCCCCTTCTTATGACCCGGTGGGCTTTCCGTAGCCCGGAGTCTTTCAACCTCCTTCTTATGACCCGATGGGCTTTCCGTAGCCTGGAGTCCTTCAATCCCATCTTTATGACCCGGTGGGCTTTGCGTAGCCCGAAGTCCTCCAACCCTCCTTTTATGACCCGGTGGGCTTTTGTAGCCCGGAGTCTTTCTTCCTCTTATTGATAAGATATGCTTTCATAAATATGAGTAATTTCCATTGACCTGATACGTACATATACACCTAGGGTTTTTCTACCGCTGAAATAATTTAGGTGTCTTCTGTCTTTGAAAGCAACCTCTTTGAGGCTATATTCAAAGAGGGGTAGCTGTTGACACCTAATTTTTTCACCTAAATTAAAGTAGTGTTAAAGGTTAAGAATTAGTCACAAAAAGGGTTATTATTCAAAAAAATAAAACAGAGAAGAAGAGTTAAAAAAATTTCAAAGAAAAATCTTTAAAAAAAAAACGAAAATGGTCAGGTTGGGCCGGATTCGACCATGGCTCAACCAGCCCCTCTCTTTTATTCCCCTCGCACTGGGCCTGGCCCAATCTCCTTTCTCTTTCGACTGGCCCAACCCTTTTTTCTTTTCTTCTGTTGGTCTTCGCTCGAAGACTTGCAGAAGACAGGGCAACAGCACAGCAGCGAGAGCGGCAGCAGAGGATCGGTGTGGCAGGTGCGCGGCATGATCCGCGGGTCGGGAGCAGCCAACCGTCAATTGGCTCGACCGTAGTCTTCGTGCAAGTTCCTGCAAAAAAAAGATAAAAGAAAGAGCAAAAGGGAAAGAAACGGGAAGATGAAGAGGAGGCAAGACAGAGGATCGGCATGGCAGGGCTTTCGGCGCGATCCGCGGGTCGAGGAAGCAGACCGATCGACCAGCTGGCACGGCAGGAGGTCTTCACTCGGAATACCTGCAGAAAAAGAAAGACAGGAGTATAAGACCGAAGGAGGGCAGCAAAGAGCAGGGGGGGAACCCAAGACAGAGAGAAACATAGAGAGAGAGAGAGAGAGAGACTGAGGAGGAGAGGGAGCGAGTGAGCGACCCAGAGAGAAAGTGCAAGCTTGAAAGAGTGGTTGGTCATCGCCGGAGGTTCATTCGTCAGTTGCTATTCGCCGCGGTCCTCCTCTCGAACCAGGTAGGCTTTTGTCTCGACCGTGTGTACCTATTTTTTTGGGAAGCGTTGGGCCAGAGCTCGCGCCGACTAGTTCGTGCGAGTTTCGGTTTGAGCCGACCCTCCTTGAAAGCTGCTAGCTATTCTAGTATGTGTCGTAGGGGGGTTTAGATTTGTCTCGTGAGGAAAATTCCTCGTGTCAGTAATGCACACCAAATGCTTGTGGAAATGTGTAAACGATATCTAAGTTCTGTAAGTTTGTTGAAGCCCGAAGATACTTGTTGTGCCCACATCCGTTCAAATGTGATTGATATGTCTCTTAGCGGATCTTAAGTGTCGCTCGTGCATATTGTGTTGATTTTTACCCGAATCCCAGCCTCGAGTGAGTCCATATGGCCCTTTTAGCTGCTGCACCTCAACTGTTTGACAAAATGCCCCAAAGAGAATCGAGAAGCAACCCAGTTTTAAACTTCGTCTGATTCGCGCTTGCTCATATATATGTTGGACCGTGCCTTTCTTATATGATTCCATTGCGATTCCATACGAATTTCGTGGAATGATCATGTGTGTTTGAGCTGTGGGAATGTTTGCATCCGAAAATGGTTTGGCTGTCCGCGTTCGTGGCCGATGGTGGTCGTTGCCGGTCGGAGTGGAGAACGGGTAGATAGGGGTGTTTTGGCGGTGGAAACGATGACGATTGCTCTCACGGGTGTTGTCGTGCTGGTGAAGTCTCGGTTAAAGGATGTCCTGAGTGAAGAGTCGGGCTTGAAAGCGTAATGAAAAGGTCAGAAGGGAATAAAGAAAGAATTTAAAAAAAAAAATCAATCAAAAGAGAGAAAAGAAAAGCAAAATGAAAAATGGAAAACTATAAAATGAAAAGCGGGCTTCGGGAATGACTGTTGAACAGTAGGTGCAGGAAAAGAACACAGTACGACACAATGAGAAAAGACAAAAGAAAGAATTTTTTTTTTAATATAAAAAAATATAAAATTTGTAAATGACTTTTATTTTTTAATCCAAAAGGCCGAATCTGGCTTTGGGTCAGGTCAATGGCCGGATCGGATCCACCTGCACCGAACCCATTATCCGAGCATAATAAAATTAAATATTAAATATATATTAAAAATTCAAAAAAAATTCAAAAAATCAAGATTTCGAAAAATGATAAAAAAATTCAAAAAAAATCGAATTTAAAAAGAAAAAAACTCAGAAAACATTAAAAAAAATTCGACTTTTTTTTCAAAATTTTAAAAAAAATTTAAAAAAATTAATTAAAAAATTAAATTAAATTGAATTAAAAATTTCGAAAATCCAAAAATAGTGGGGTTTGGTTAGGAATTGCTATGTATTGCTGCTTTAGTGTAATTAAGCCTTTATTTTCTTGAATGTTGTTTTTATCGCATGTTTAATTTGCGTGTTTTGTGTTTAATTTGCATGTGTTTAAGTTTAGGGCAAATAGGATCTTGGTAGGTATAATTATTACTTTATTGATTGCGCACATGCATGCTCACCTCCTATGTTAGTGGATAGGTATGAAATCAATCTAAACTGCCTGATGAAAATTATTTTGTTAAAATGAACAAGATTAGGTACCAAAAGGGCACTAATTAGTCAATTAGTGTAATTAAGTCCCCGACCCTAGATTTTCCGGTTGCGTAGGAAGTGAGGTACACTCCCATGCCTCACTTGGTTTCTAGCCGACCTCAATAGGCTAGTGGCGACTCAATTTGTGCAAAATTCCAAAAAATATTCCAATGTCAAGCTGGGTACGGGCTTGGGAGAGCCCGCGCCTAATTAGGGGCCTTAGGCCCGTCCTCTAGGCAATACCCCTAAACCTGTTCCCTCCCCCGAGGGATAGATCGCGACACCCCACATTGGCCGCAATGCTAACTGAACCTGACTTTGTGGTCAGGTAGCAGCATTTGTGAAGATTGTGCAGTGATGGCATTATAGCATTACTGCATGTGCCATAGCAGTAACTTTTCATAGGAGCAACACAGGAATTATGATACGACATCGATATTCTATTTGGAGAAATCAACAGCAGTGTTTGATTTACTCCAATTTCTGCAGTACTTAAACTTTCCACCACCACAACTCCAGGCAATGAAGATGACATAACGCAGATCTGTCTGAAAAATCTAGCAAAACTCTTTAAAACGTTAGAAAATTAAGACATCATTTTAAATTTCAAAAAAGTGATATGACTCTTTCCCAAATTTAGCTGATGAACCCCATAAAGCCAAGAGAAAAAGACCAGCATGACTTTCTCCACTTGTAATGAAATGAGTCTCTATAAAAGTCTTGTTGAAGAGTGCCCCGAGGCACTTGCTAAGCATACTTGTTTGAAATGTTTCAATTTCTTAAGTATTAACTACATATAACAAAAGTAAAACAGTGCATAAAAAATTGTGAACTTTCCTCAATCTGTGGCTTAACAAGGGCCCTGCAGGCACTCTTTAACAAAACCCTAAACAAAAATAGATATGATTTCAGCAAACCTGAACGTATGGGAAATAGATGTCCTTCAGCTTGCACGAGAGTTGATATAGATTCACGTTTTTCATTCTAGGCTTGAAAATCTCAACCTGTACAGATTTTATACGACAAGAATGCATGAAATTGTCTAGGTATCGAGAATTCACAATATTTACCACCTTGTGACAAATCGAGAAATACCTGAAAATTTTAGTGGCAGAATGTATTTAGAATAATACATATAAGCCATTAACTACATATATATGCCCAAGGCAGTACACAAAAGAAATAAAATATTTGCTTCAAACTACATAGTAGAGGCTTTCCCCCATCAACAGATGCCGACATGCATGAAGAGGTGTTCTATCAATCTTTATCAACTTCAAACTGTTCGAATAAGTATGTCTTAACTCACAGTAGCTGCCAGTTTATGTGTTTCATAATCCTTGTGAGGGTGTTTCATTTCTCAACTCACCTCACATCTTATAGACTTTAAATTCTCCCTATCTCTTCCCATTGCCTAACGTCTTCTTTAAATATTTCAATCCTATATCTCGAAAAAAATATCTATTTTATCGCCACTATATTAAAGTGACATAATAGACAATCTAAAGCCTAGGATTCCCTCAAGAAGATTGACTTTGCCTTGAGAACAGTAAAGACATGACCTGAGAAGTCTTCGACTGGCATAATCAGAGAATCTAGAGCCTCATAGTCACTCAAGACGGCTGACCTATGACTACTTCCAAGTCCTGTGCCATGGCCAAGCCAAAAAACAAATTTATAGAGCAATGGAGGTAACTTAAAAGGACATGCTTTCAATGGATGATGCCCGGGTCAGAGCATGACAGATAACATCCTAGACAATGGTTTTTACCAGGTTTGTATAGATTAGCTGAGTAAAACCTTCCCGGGAAATATTTTAAAAAAAAAAAAACACAGGCAAAAATTTAGTTGCAAAAAAAAAAAAAAAGATGTGGCGCATGCACCGCGAAATGTCCAATGAGTGAATGCGATTGACACTGAAATACCACGATAGAAAGAATTTATTAAAAGAAGTCTACCTTCGTGAAGCTTCCTTGAGGTGCTCTGGCACTTTCATTTTCTAAAGGAACCCTGACGCCACCATCAGTCTAAATAAATGACAAAGAAAATGATGACTGATTGAATAAATCTATGTATGGAACATAAGGGAGTCCAGTCGAGAGAAAATATGACAACAATGAAGAAATCAGTGACCTTGCATACTTTCCAGGAGTGTTGAGAACCAGATCTGCTCAATAGATTCAGATGCAACATGTATACTCTTTTAGATTGCATAGTCTTGGAAGAAACCACGGCATGCCTGTAACTCGTTAAAAGGTAAAGAGGTGTAAATTACCTCCACAAAATATAATGGACTACCAGTTTCTACAACTACAATACTCTGGAACGTACCTTCCCAAATGCATAGAGGCAATTGGTCCTCCAAAACCAAACAAGCCAAAGAAAGGCTGCACCACGCTCAACAAATTATCCAGAAAATAGAAGCAATTTAAACTTTTAGAGATTCAAAACAGTTTAATTTTCCCGATTCAAATCCATGTCCAGGACGTGGAATGGTGAATTGTCAGCGAGTTAGGAACATACTGTCGACTTCTCTCATATAACTCCGACTCATTGAAAACTGTTGAATTGTTGATCCAATTTCTAGAAACCTTATGAAAGATTTGAGCTAGAAAGTCAAGAAAAATCTTTAAGAAAATCTAGCTTAGGTGGCAAAAGAAAAGTGTAGAAGGTAGAAGGCTCTAGAAGAACTATAATCTAGAATTTCCTAGATAAAGTTTACATGGACAACATTTTATAGAAATCTAGAATGTTGTACTAAGGCGGTGACTCACAACTATAAATAGGAGCTAGTGGATGCTTGTGTTGTAGCCGAAAAACCAGAAAACACTCCATTCTCTTGTAATATCAACTTCCATAATAAAAGTTCCTTTTTTACCTATACTCCCTTGCCACTGTAGTCCACTTTTATTCACATACACACTTGCACAAACACTCACGCTTCCGCAAAAACACCAACAGTGGTATCAGAGCCACGTCTTTGGTTGGTATTGGGCGTTTGTCCTACCTACCCATTCCTAAAACTACCCTTCCAAATACCAACAAACTAAACCATGGCCAATTCTACCTCATCCTCATTTCCCATTCCCATTTTTGATGGGAACAACTATGACTTTTGGAGCATAAAAATGACTACATTCTTGATGGCCCAAGACTTATGGGACATCGTGGAAAAAGGTTATGAGGCTCCGCCAGAAGGTGCAAGTGTTTCGAAGGATAAACTACAAAAGGATGCAAGGGCGCTATATTTTATCCAGCAAGCGCTCTCAGAAACCGCATTTCCAAAAATTATTGGAGCGAGGACTGCAAAAGAGGCTTGGGATATACTACGAGAAGAATTTCAATGATCGGAAAAGGTATGCACTATTCGCCTTCAAACTCTGAGAAGAGATTTTGAGAATTCTAAAATGAAAAGTTATGAGACCGTACAAGAATATTGTGGAAAATTAAAGGAACTCGTTAATCAAATGAGAGCCTATCGAGATGGGATAACTTATCAAAGGGTTGTTGAGAAAATATTGGTGTCACTTACAAAAAATACAACTCTATAGTTACAACTATAGAAGGAACTAAAGACTTGACGACCCTATCAATAAGTGAATTAATTGGCTCTCTAGAAGCATATGAGAAAAGACTAATGGCACAAGATGAAGATTCAGTTGAAAGTGTTTTTCAGTCTAAAGTAAATATACGGTCTCATCAATCTAAAAATGGTGGAAGGAGCTCATGGAAAAACAAAAGAGGAGGAGCCTTATGGTATTTGCAAGAAAACAAATCATTTGGAGAAGGATTGTTGGTTTAAAAATAAAAAACAATGTCACTTTTGTAAAAGATATGGCCACGTAGAAAAAGATTGTCGCTCGAAAACAAATAATCAAGCAAACTATGTAGAAAAAAAAGAAAGTGAAGAGAATACATTCTACGCAGGCTAAGTGGCAAATGACAATAAAAGTGAAACATGGTACATCGATAGTGGGTGTAGCAATCACATGACAGGGGATGAAACTATATTCACTGATATTGATAAGTCGGTGAAATCCCAAGTAAAATTGGGCAATGGTGAATTAGTAGATGTCAAAGGAAAAGGCACCAGCGCCGTGGAAACAAATAAATGCCCAAAATATATACATAATGTATATTTAGTCCCTCGTCTTGCACAAAATCTATTAAGTGTGGCCAAATGATACAAAGTGGGTATTCTCTATATTTTAATAGAGATGCTTGCATTATCTATGATAAAATATAAAAATAGCATTGCCTCTGTTAAGATGAAAAATAACAATTTTCCTATTCAATGGAAATTGGTCAAAGATATAGCCATGAAAGCTCAACTTGATGATTCATGGCTATGGCATCGAAGATTTGGCCACTTCAATTTTGCTAGACTAAAAATTCTCCGTCAGAAAAATATGATGAGAGATTTTCCAGCCATCACAAAAATTTTAGATATTTGTGAAGGCTGTCTTCTTGGAAAACAACAGAAACAGTCCTTCCCATCTGGAGTTGCATGGAAAGCTAAGAAGCCATTAGAACTTGTCCACACGGACGTGTGCGGTCCGATGAGGACACCTACACCTAGTCAAAATAAATATTTCATCCTATTCATTGACGATTATACAAGAATTACATGGGTATACTTTATTCGAGAAAGATCTGAGGTTTTCTCTATCTTCAGAAAATTCAAGAACCACGTAGAGAATCAAAGTGGCCAAAGAATCAAAGTCCTAAGAAGTGACAAAGGCACATAATACAATTCAAAGGAGTTTAATAAATTTTGAGAAGATGAAGGAGTCCATCATCAACTAACAGTTGGCTACGCCCCAGAACAAAATGGAGTAGCTGAAAGAAAAAATAGAACTGTCATGGAGATGGCAAGGTCCATGCTAAAGGAGAAAGGCCTTCCCAATACTTTCTGGGCAAAAGCAGTTTATATTGCTGTATACCTACTAAACAGTTGTCCAACTAAAGTAGTTCAAAACAAAACTCCAGTCGAAGCATGGAGTGGACGGAAGCTTTTAGCAAAGCATCTCAAAGTGTTTGGATGCATTTGCTACGTCCACATCCCTGCTCAGAAAAGGAGTAAGCTAGATGAAAAGATAGAAAAATGAATAGTCCTTGGCTACAGTGACCAATCAAAAGGCTATCGGATTTACAACCTAAGAACCAAGAAGCTTATGATTAGTTGAGACGTCGAGTTCGACAAGTATGCTGCCTGGAATTGGGAGGACGAGAAGATCAAGAAGAAGTATATCACCTTGCCAGACGTACTACCTGCTTAAGAGGAGTCAACGTCACAAGAAGAAGGAGAAGCACCGGATTCCACCACTCATGACATAACTCCACCAAGCTCTCCAAGAGTAACATAAGAAGAATCTCCACCAAGCTCTCCAAGAGTAACGCAAGAAGAATCTACTCCAGAGTCTCCAATACTAAGGGTAAAAGCCCTTAGAAGAATTTACGACACATGCAACTTTGCTATTTTGGAACCAGAAAACTACGAACAAGCGTCCAAAGAAGAAGTTTGGATAAAAGCCATGGAGGAAGAGATCAAGATGATCAAGAAAAATGAAACTTGGGAGCTTGTCAATTGACCCGAAGACAAAGAGATCATTGGCGTCAAGTGGGTCTACAAGATGAAGCTCAACGCGGATGGATCAATCCAGAAGCATAAAGCAAGGCTTGTGGCTAAATGATACTTGCAACAACCAGGTATCGACTATACTGAAACTTTTGCTCCCATTGCTCGCCTTGATACTATTTGAGCACTCATAGCCCTAGCAGCACAAAAGGAATGGAAGATCCATCAACTAGATGTAAAATCAGCCTTCCTAAATGGATAACTTCAAGAAGAAATTTATGTAGCTCAACCAGAAGACTTTATTGTCAAAGGCAATGAAGAAAAAGTCTTAAAGCTTAAGAAAGCCCTATACGGGTTAAAACAAGCACCACGTGCGTGGTATAGTAGAATCGATGAATACTTCATCAAGCAAGGATTCATGAGGAGTACGAGTGAGCCGACACTCTACATCAAGACCCAAGGTAAGTCCGACACTCTCATTGTCTCTCTATATGTAGATGATCTCATATATACAGGAAACAATGAGACAATGATCCGAGATTTTAAAGAAGAAATGATGAAGACATTTGAAATGACGGACTTGGGCTTGATAAAGTATTTCCTCGGTATTGAAGTCAATCAAGATGAAGGAATTTTCATCTCGCAAAAGAAATATACCGAAAACCTCCTAAAGAAATTCAAGATGAATTATTGCAAAGCAGTTTCAAGCCCACTCATGACAAATGAAAAACTATTGAAGGAAGATAGAGCAGAAAAAGCCGATGCCTCCCTCTATAGAAGTTTAATTGGGAGTTTACTATATCTTACTGCTACACGGCCAGATATTATGTACGCGACAAGTTTACTATCACGGTTTATGCAGAGTCCAAGCCAAATTCATTTTGGAGCAGCCAAGAGAATTCTAGGATACTTACGAGGAACCACTGATTATGGTATTTGGTATCGACCTAGTGCAACAACTAAGCTGATCGGTTATACTGATAGCGATTGGGCAGGATCATCTAATGACAGGAGGAGCACCACTGGTTATGCATTCACATTAGGTTCCGGAATATTTTCATGGATATCTAAAAAACAAGACTCAGTGGCACAATCCACTGTAGAAGTAGAACATGTTGCGGCTGCTACAACTACTAGTCATGCAATATGGCTTCAAAGAATTCTAGAAGATATTGGAGAAGCATAGATGGAAGCAACTCCGATACTTTGCGACAATAAGTCCGCAATCGCTATATCAAAAAATCCAGTATTCCATGGAAGAACCAAACATATAGACATCAAATATCACTTCATACGAGAGGCACAAAATAACAAAGAGATCGAGCTGAAATATTGCAAAACCGAGGAACAAGTAGCGGACATCTTCACTAAAGCATTACCGCTAGCCAAGTTCGAGACATTGCAGGAAATGCTTGGAGTAACACAAAATTGGATCAAGGAGGAGTGTTGAATTGTTGATCCAATTTCTAGAAACTTCATGAAAGATTTGAGCTAGAAAAGTCAAGAAAAATCTTTAAGAAAATCTAGCTTAGGTGGCAAAAGAAAAGTGTAGAAGGTAGAAGGCTCTAGAAGAACTATAATCTAGAATTTCCTAGAAAAAGTTTACATGGACAACATTCTATAGAAATCTAGAATGTTGTACTAAGGCGGTGACTCACGCCTATAAATAGGAGTTAGTGGATGCTTGTGTTGTAGCCGAAAAACCAGAAAACACTCCCTTCTCTTGTAATATCAACTTCCATAATAAAAGTTCCTTTTTTATCTATACTCCCTTGCCATTGTAGTCCACTTTTATTCACATACACACTTGCACAAACACTCACGCTTCATAAAAAATACCAACAAAAACAGAAGTTTGTGTTTGCTTTTTATTGGGGGAGGATAGGGAAATTTGTATTTCAACGAAGCTAATGCTGCATGGCGCAATGTAGCTTTGAAAATTAATTCCACCTATGAGAAGTGGAAGGTATCAGCAACATTTTCGGGAAGAAGTTGATTCTTTAAGAACATTGATTATGCCAGGACATACTTGACAGTGTATGAATATGGCAGCAGAAAAATCGATTCGCTCCTAATATATTGCAGTCAACCAATCATTCACATGTGATATTAGCTTGCATCAATTTACATCTCCCGTAAATACCAACGATTCATGCTACTAGCAAAAGGACATTTTGCATGCCTTTTTCATGCAAAGACTACAAGACTCAATTAACGTCACGTGTTTAAAGAGAAATTACCTTTAGATATGGAGGTTTTCCACCTACTGCCTTAACTTTATACTTTCTGTGAAGTGAGGCACCCATCTTTCCCCTAGACAAAAAGAATGAACACAAATCCACGAAAAGTTACAAAAAGAGAATGAAATCAGAACCCAAGGCTTGCTAGTGGATGGAATTTAATCTTGTAGTTAAAGCATATCTGTTTTAAAAAATAAAAAAAAATTCTGTCCTATAAAGTATACTTCTATTAGAAATAACTGGAAAGGATACAGTCAGTTTTTCTCCATAAAGAAGCCATCATTTTGCATTTAAGTAGCACCAGCCTCTTTCTGAAATAGATAATTGACTCAAGTAATCATCTGAAGAAGTTGTAACTTCACATTATCAAAGCATGTTCGAAAAGTCATTTAGCCAATGTTATTTTCTTCGTTTTCTACTAGATAACCAAAATTTACCCAAAGCACAGAATTCTCTCCTAAAATTCTGTCTCCTCAAGCCAAAATACGGTTTATGGTGTAAGTTGCCATGGCCAAGTGAGTGTGTAGGTGCATGTGGGTTTGGGTTAAACAGGGAAGAAAAAACATTGCTTTAGAGTACTTAATACCACTTTGCTATAGAGTTCTCATCACTGTCATCCATTCCAGGGCCTGTGTCAAAGATTGAGATCTTTTCATCAGACATATCCAAGCTGCAATTTCAAAACAATAATGAGTCACGCTCCAAAGTTCAAACCCAACAAAATTTCAATAAGAATGCAGCTAGCAGAAGCATTGAGATGAAAGATTAAAATATAGTTAGCCCATGATCATATGGCAACAAACACCTATCGTGTTGAAGTAAATGCGACAATCTCCATGTGAAACTTATGATTCATTATATATGGCTGAAAGATGTCTGCATTGATGAAGTCCTATGGGATTCAGACTTAAAGAAGAATTTTGTTGGCAATTAGCAAACTGGCAGTGATACTTCCAAACAAAGGAAAAGCTTCAATGTTGCTTTCCATTACTCTCATTTATTGTTCACTAATTTAGTTGAAACAACAAGAATGCATGTTTACAATTGTTCATATTTATCCAGTAAACAAGTCATCAATCACCTCTTATAGATTTGCTTAGTATAAAATTTCTATTTGAAAAGAAAAGGTTCCTTTTATAGGAGAAGTTGTAAGATGCACCCGGTTCAACAACTAGATCAACGCAGAGAAGCATCATCCTTCGCATAGTTTCCACCATAAACCACAGTATGGATTCTAATGTTCCACAAATTCTGAGCCTTAAGCCACAAAAGGGTCGACGTTCCAATCCTAATGGTACCATGACAAGATCAAGAAATCACCTAATCAATCTTTTAGATTTCAGGGATTAGCCCCCACGGCTTGCAAGGAATTATCCTGGTGAAAGGAGCAGCAGTCAGTTTGGCATCAAACAGGGATTATAACTTCCAAAATCATCAGGAGAACTTACTATCAAATATGCAAGAGCAGTTTCAAAAGAATATTCTTCAGGTAGCTCCTTCAACAATTCCGTATCAGGCGTTAGATCCCACATATTCTGTGAGAGATTTCACGCATATATCAATGCAATCGCTTGAAGAAGCACAGAGAACTAGAGAAACTCTATCAGAACTGGAGAAAATCTATCATAGCATGTCATGTGTTCAAAGGCCATGATACAACCCCCCCTAAAAATTCACAACAAGAGAACTCCCAAAAGGCAAGTGATACCCATTCTTGAGAATACATCGACAGTTGGGACAGTTGGGTACGGTGCAAAAAGGAATAAAATACTAACCTCAAAAGTATCAGTAGTTGTGTTGCCAGAGCCATCCTAATTGGAAAAAGAGATTACATATAAACAAACAGTAAAATAAGTACAGCCAGTAAAGTGAATATGCACACTCTCAGTAAATTAAAAGGCATAGCAAGCGAACAACATATGACTTTTGCCCAATACTCACGTGAAGACGCAAGACGTGGTGCTTGTGAGGCTTGAAGTTGTCGAAAATAACTCGACTTTTGATCCGGTTGCCATTTGCATCTTCGAGACGCAACTCATTACTCTCCCATGCGATGGGACGCTTCGACCTTAGCGTTGGATCTTGCGCTTTGGCTCGATTGTGTTAGACGCAAATTGCGCAAACCCCAAGATCTCCATAACTAGAACAAAAACATGCATGATTGAGTAGAAAGAATTGACGCACCTGTTTTGGAATCCATTGTTCTTGAAGCGGAAGCGGAAACACAATGTTCCACGCGCAAGTCATTCTCCTCTATTGCCCTCTAAATCACTGGCTCAATGAGGCAGCCCCCCTCACGTGTAGCGTTAGGTAAACGCCCCTTAGGTGAGGATCAATGTGAGAATCCAGGTTAGAGGAGAAACTTAAGCACTATTTATAGAGTTCCCAGCCAGTCCCCCTCATTACGGGCCAAGCTCAACTTGGCCCACACTAGCCAGCTCATATTAGACTAATTAAGAAACCTACTATCTAACCTTAGACCAAACCCCGTAAAACGATAAACGTTAAACGGTAAATTACAATATCAATTAATGTAGTCCACAATTAGAAAAACTCTTACATTCTCCCACTTGGACTATATTAATTGAAATCGTATTGTATGTGTGCACATTGGTCCAGAGATAATTCTTAATAGTCAATCATATTCCATAAAGTCCCAGACACCGAATCATGGCGGTAACTGCATATATACACACAGAGCCTTCCATGGTCACAAGTGCTCTCAACTTTATTGATATGGATTCAATATGGTAGTGTGGCAAATTGATAACATATCTCATAGAGAGATCCCATTTGTCAGTCACCATTCTCTTACCTTAGGCGACACAAAAAACTTGTGCCACTAGAGAATGCTTTATGGTTCCAATGAACCCACATATGTCTTGTCCTTACGGTCAACCTTTCTTTATGTATCACAAGACATATGCACAAGGCTAATAACCGGATGCCCCTAGCCTTCACTCAAGGTTTAAGTAATACCTTGAGACTTTTAACAATATATATATTCAACATAATAACAATCCATTCAAAATATTTTATTGAATGCAAAAGTTGACATATATATATCGAAGTGTTACTAAATTGTAACAAAACAGATGTAAACTTTATTAAAAATAAAATAAAAAACACAACTCCTACTAAATAACAACATCCCAAGATGCTCCTAGGCCCATACTAATGACATGTCGATCAAAAACACACGGGCGTAGGCCTTTAGTTAGTGGGTCTGCAACCATATTATCTGTGTGAATATAATCTACTGCAATGTCACCATTCTGTACTGATTCTTTTATAGTCAAAAACTTGACCTCCATGTGTTTAGACCCCTTTAAACTTCTGTTGTTATTAATAGACAACACTGCAGAGTTATTGTCACAATATAACTGTATGGGTCTATCCACAAAATCATAAACTGATAACTCTCTAATGAGGTTCCGGAGCCAAATAGCTTGAGTAGCAACTGAAAAACATGCTATAAACTCCGCTTGCATGGTTGAAGAAGATATGGATTTTTGTTTCTCGCTCTTCCATGATACTACACCTCCTGCCAACATAAATATGTATCAAGTCGTTGATTTCTTATCATCTTGACAACCAGCAAAATCTACATCTAAATACCCAACTAGTTGTAGGTCTGGAACATATCTATAAATCAGCATATAATCTTTTGTTCTCTTTAAGTAAATCTTCTTGGCAGCAACCTAGTGATCGTGTCTTGGATTAGACTGATATCTGCCTAGAAGCCCTGTTGCAAAAACAATATCTGGCCTAGTGCAAACTTGAGCATACATGATGCTTCCAAGCACACTAGCATAAGGTATATCCTTCATTTGAGTTTTCTCAAAATCTGAATTAGGGCATTGTGAAAGACTCAATTTATCACCCTTAACAACAGGAGCAATTCAGTGCGAGTCTGCATATTGAATCTTTCTAAAATGCGATCAATATACGCCCTCCGAGATAAACCCAATGAACGGCATGAGCGATCCCTATGGATCTCAATGCCAAGAACAAAAGACGCCTCACCAAGGTCTTTCATGTCAAAATTTTTCGATAACATCCACCTTGTCTCATGCAGTAAACCAATGTCACTACTAGCAAGCAAGATATCATCTACATAAAGTATGAGAAAAATATATTTCCTCCCACTGACCTTGGTGTATATGCACTGATCTACTTTGTTCTCAATAAATCCAAATGAAGTAACAACACTATGAAACTTGAAATACCACTGTCTTGAAGCTTGCTTAAGGCCATAAATAGACTTTTTCAATCTACAAACAAGCTGACCTGAGTCATTTGCTACAAAACCTTCAGGCTGCACCATATAAACCTCCTCATCATGGTCTCCATTTAGAAAAGCAGTCTTAACATCCATCTGGTGTAACTCCATATCGTAATAAGCTACCAATGCTAAGATCACTCTAAATGAATCTTTAGAAGAAATTGGAGAAAATGTTGCTTCATAATCTATTCCTTCTCTTTGAGTGAAACCCTTAGCTACCAGTCTGGCTTTAAACTTTTCAATCTTTCCTTTGGAATCCCTTTTAGTCTTGAATACTCATTTGCAGCCAATAGGTTTACAACCTTCAGGCAATTCAACAAGCTCCCAAACACCATTGTGTCTCATAGATTGCATCTCATATTTCATCGCATCTAACCACAAATCTGATTGAGGACAAGAAATGGCTTCAGTATAAGTCACGAGATCAACAACACAGCCGATGTCATAATCATGCTCTCCCAGGTAGACTAGATAGTCTAGTGGTATAGCTGAACATCTTTCTCTAGTTGATCTTCTGAGTGGAGCTACGTCAACCTCATTCTGAATTTGAGGGGCGTGAGGAATTTCATCAGGAACTGTCTCAACAATAGGATCATGTGCCACAATAGGCTCAATTTGTGGCGTAAGAGGCTCCATAATTGTCTGCATAGGATGAGACAGAGATCCAGTAATCCCCACCATACTATCATCTTCGATAGCTTGTGAGCAGCTACCCTTTTCAGTTACATCAAATTCTAGAAATTTTGCAGTCTGAGATTCCACAATTCTTGTACCTCCATTAGGGTTATAAAAGCGATACCCCTTTGAATGGTCTGGATAAGACACGAAGTAACATCGAGTAGTTTTGGAATCCAGTTTACTCAATGTTGGATTATATAACTTCACTTCTGCTGGACATTCCCAAACTTTAAAATGATTTAAGCTAGGTTTATGTCCAATCCATAACTCAAAAGGGGTCAATGGAACTACTTTAGTAGGAACACGATTTAGAATATAAAGAGTTGTTTTCAAAGCTTCTCCCCACAGAAAATTAGGTAAATTGGTCCTACTAATCATACTTCTCATCATGTCCATAAGAGTACAATTCCGCCTTTCAGCTACACCATTTTGTTGGGACTTAGGGCATAGTAAACTGACCTATTATCCCAGAATCCTCTAAATATTTAGCAAACCGCCCTTTAAGTTGGCCAGCATCAGCGTGCCTACCAAAATACTCACCACCACGATCAGATCTGACAATCTTAATAACTTTTCCCAATTGTTTCTCCACTTCAGTCCGAAAAATATTGAATTTATCAAGAGACTCGGACTTTTCTTTAATCAAGTATAAGTATCCATATCGGGAATAGTCGTCAATAAATGTGATGAAATAAAAATTTCTGCACAAAGTAACCGTGTATGGTCCACTAATATCAGTGTGAATAACCTCCAACAAGTCTGAACTTCGTACAGCAGATTTCTTCTTTATCTTAGTCATTTTACCTCTGCAACAGTCTACGCAAGTCTCTTGATCATCTTTAAGAGTAGACAAGATATCAGCCTTTATAAGCCTTTCTACTCTGTCTTTAGAGATGTGACCAAGACGTTTATGTCACAATGCATAAGACTGTTCCTTAGGTAGAGGTCTTTTGGAAACAACCTTTTCAGCGGAATAAGCAATGTATATGTCGTTGGGAGATAAGCTCAATCGATATAATCCATCGGATAAATTGCAACACCCAATCTTATTTGAATCAAAAAACATGGAAATAGTATTACTCTTTATTTCAAAAGAGTACATGTCCAAACAAGACACAGAAACTAAATTCCGCCTAAAAGAAGGTATGTAAAAAGTGTTTCTTAACACCATCCGAAAATCAGAATCTAAAATTAAAATAACATCTCCCACGAACTCAACGTCAACTCCAACGCTGTTTCCAACAGTGAGCTTTGATTCATCCTAAGTTGGCGTCCTTCGGTTTATGAACCCCTGTATAGTAAATGCAACATGATTAGTTGCACCACTATCTAGCCACCAAAAATTAGTTGGAACTTCAGATAGATTGGATTCATAAACTAATGCCAAAGAATCATTACCTTTAGGCTCTCTCTTATTTCTCTTAGACAACCAAGCCTTAAACTTGCTACAACGTTTCTTCACGTGTCCTCTCGTCCTCTCTCCCTACAAAAGTAGCAAAGAACACCATCCTTCTTGGTGATTGCCTTCTTAGAACCAAGAGTGTTAGAAGGACCTGCTCCTTCAGAATTTCCTTTGTTGTTGGATGGACCAGCAACTTCTGAATTGCTTTTATGGGTATAAGTTTTCACCTTCTTACCCTTATCACTAGCAGAACTAGAAGCATAAAGAGCAATATGTCCTTTATCTTTCTTTAATTTATCTTCCTTTGCCACCAACCTTGCAATCAGGTCATTAACAGACCAGGTTTCATATTGGGAATTATAATTGGTCTTAATAATCCCAAAATCAGAAGGAAGAGTATTTAGAGCTTGATGGACAATGCAAGCAAGAGGAATTTCAACATTGAGAACCCGAAGCTTTGTTTGCAAATCAACCATCCTCAGAACATAATCTCTAACTCCACCAGAACCATCATACTTCATAGTAAAAAGTGTTTGCATATGTGTCCCTATCTCAAAGCATTAGGCGACACACGATTTCTAGCCATCAAAGCTTCCATCATTTGCCTAGCATTGCAGCACCGCAGGCAAACCACTTTTCAAGTGTTCCTGAATGGAAAGTTTCATGGATAGCAAGCAAATTCTATTACTCTTTTCCCAGGCAGCAAAATTTGCTTTTTGAGCCTCTGTACTCTCGGCAGTAAAAACTGCCGGCCGATCAGTAGTAAGAGCCATATGAACATCTGCCATTTCCATAGCAAACAGAAAATCCTCTCTCCATCTCTTAAAATTCGAACCAGCAAGAACCCCAATGGTGACGGAGTTACCATTTACAGAAAATGTGACTGAAAGACAAGCAATATATATAATTAGCATCATGTGAGCATTGTGTAACTTGACGCACAAGTACACATCCAGAGAGTTACATGCAAAATCACATAATCACCTTTGGGCAGAATACATGACAAACAATTGTACACTCCCCACATGATAAGGGTTATGAGAATATATTCCAATATTCGTGAATTCATCACCTTTGGGTATATGAATCATTAGGATCGGTCACTCCTCCACCACACTATCATGTATCCCTCCATGAACTAATACATAATCACCTCCTTTGGGAGTATGACTATGCATTAGACCAGGAGACATCACAATCAATATACGAGATCGAAATTTCTCAAACTCAACCAAGTGTGCCATTTTGGCGGTCACAACTCAATTGAATCCTTGAAACTCTCTCATCCCAGGGATATAATCTTTACATCTCACATCATCATATACATGTGATTTAACTTTAGTGATAGGGGCATTATATCACTCAAATCACATGCCATGCTAATTACATTGTCTTATTCATTAATAAAATACAATAAAGTTTAATTTTTATTAATGAATCACACTTTTATAATGTTTATGTGATAACATACCTGTATCGCGGCACCTGTATTTTCTAAATCACAGAAAAATACAAGAAAAATACGCAAAAAATACACTAAAAAGCATGTATTTAGGGCTTTGCATGTATTTTCACATCCATAAAATCATTAAAAATATATAATAAATACACCATGACGTAGAAAATAACCATACGAGTCCATCGCCGCTGGCCACGCGCAAATCAAAGCCTCCACACGCCCGCACGCGCCGCCTGAGTGCACGGCGCGTGGAGCCCACACGCGGGCGTCAAAGACCAGTCAAAACCGGTCCAATCGGTGGCGGTCCGACCGGTTCCCGGTCCGACCTTCCAGTCTAGCCGCCCGGTCCAACCGGTTGACCGGTCCGGTCAACAGGTGACCGGGTCAGGTCGGGTCGGTCGAGTCCGTCCGGGTCGGGTCACCGACGTCGGCGTGACGCGGCGCGGGCTGTGCGTCGCACGCACGAGCAGCGCCCCGCGCGTGGGAGCGTTTGAGGGCGCGTGGACGCGCGTGGGCGCGCATGAGGGCGCGTGGACGCGCGTCTTCGACGCCCGGCGGCGCGTGGCCACGCGTGGGCGTGTGTCTTCGACGCCCGGCGGCGCGTGGCCGCGCGTGGGGGCGAGTGGGGCCTCCCTTGGCGACGCGCCGCCCATGTTTTTTCTCACCTCGTCGAGCCCAGTCCGAATTTGTGATTTAAATTTTATTTTTATTGAACTAAAAGTCTCGAAAATCACAAATTAGGGCAAGATCCATACTAATTAGGGCTAATCCGTACAAATTATGGCAAAATCAATTGTGTTCGTGTTCTAGGGTTATGGAAGCTTTGATACCACATGTTAGACGCAAATTGCGCAAACCCCAAGATCTCCATAACTAGAACAAAAACATGCATGATTGAGTAGAAAGAATTGACGCACCTGTTTTGGAATCCATTGTTCTTGAAGCGGAAGTGGAAACACAATGTTCCACACACAAGTCCTTCTCCTCTATTGTCCTCTAAATCACTGGCTCAATGAGGTGGCCCCCCTCACGTGTAGCGTTAGGTAAACGCCCCTTAGGTGAGGATCAATGTGAGAATCCAGGTTAGAGGAGAGACTTGAGCACTATTTATAGAGTTTCCAGTCCCCCTCATTACGGGCCGAGCTCAACTCGGCCCACACTAGCCAGCCCATATTAGACTAATTAAGAAACCTACTATCTCACCTTAGACCAAACCCCGTAAAACGATAAACGTAAAACGGTAAATTACAATATCAATTAATGTAGTCCACAATTAGAAAAACTCTTACAGATTGTACCTTTCTTTTGCCATCAGTAGGGGTGTAAACGGTTCGGTTCGGTTCGGTTTTTTTGAAAAACCAAACCGAACCGAACCGTTAGAAAAATCTTCTGAACCGAATACGAACCGAACCGAAATTTCGGTTAATTTCGGTTCGGTTCGTATTCGGTTCGGTTCGGTTTTTCGGTTTTTCGGTTTTCGGTTTTTAGCCTTTGGTTTCGGTTTTTTTTTTTCTGTTAAACTTAGATTTCTCCACTTTTATTTCTCCATTTTTATTTGTTGGTTCGGTTCGGTTCGGTTAACCGATAAAAACCGAACCGAACCGAAAATTTTCGGTTTTTAATGAAAACCGAACCGAAAAAACCGAATTTTTCGGTTCGGTTCGGTTCGGTTTTCGGTTCGGGAACTGACACCCCTAGCCATCAGCATGAAATCTTGGAAGGCCATGGTCGGGTTGGGTTCCCTCAACGCGATTCCCACGGTAGTCCCATTAGGCAACAACATGGTGAATCTATATATCCTGTCGATATCACCATCATTCATCGCCTGATACGCAGGCCTCTTCCTGATGCTCCTCAGCTCCATCCTTAGCCAGCCCGAAACCTGTCGTGCAAAGAAGAGCGGTAACAAAGATCACACGAGTTGAAAAAGCACGAGTAAAAGAAAGCAGAGGAAACCATCACCCCCTCAACACATATGACTGTAGAGGTTCAAAACTGCATGCACGATTTCGAAACAGATCATATTTTTCGGGCTTTTTCCCTGCTAACATTCTTTCCCGTCTTTTCGTTATCCACAAACCAAACCAACACACGTTACCAGATATTGAAGAGAGAGATTCGCGGCGCTGCTAGAGACGAAGAAGACGAAGAAGACGAAGCGCGACGTTCTCTTCTCTGCACTATGTTTCTCCTTTTCTTAAAGTTTTTTTTTTTTGGTTTTTTATGAATATAAAAAAGAAAAAAAAAAGGAAAATTTAAGAGACGAAATTGCCCTTCATAGCCAATGAGTTTAAGCCCTTCTTTGATATTGATATGCGCATTTCAAGTCTTTATTTAAGAAAATGATAGAACTTTGAGTTATTATTTGAAATGATGTCCACTCCATAACCTTGTTTTAAATTAATATGGGCACTGTGCACCCCTTATTTAAAAAAATAACAGCACTTCGAGCCTTTGTTTTAGAAAATGTCTACTTCAAGTCATTATTTGAAAAAATTTGCATTTTGGGTTATTATTTGAAATTTTTCCTTTTTCTTATGACATAAATTCTATATATATAAATATATTTGTTTTTTCTTTTAGTTCGGTTTAGTCTCATGGAAGACAAAAACGAATAGATATTACCTTCGAACATGTTAATATATTAGTTCGCTTTTATGATCGCGTTTTGCAACGTGTTAATAATGCGATCATTCGCCTTCTCATTCGTCTTCTTAAGCAACAACTCCGAGTCGGACCACATGCTGCATATTGCATTCTAAGTGGAGAGTCAACGTCGTGACTAGTTTCGTACAAAAATAAAGTTACATGTTTCTAGGAGGTTTTTCTGCTGAAATTTTTTACGTCAAAAGACAAAAAGTCGCCTCGATTAAATGCGCTTACCATGCAGGGGTAAAATCCATCCCGTGACACCTTTATTCCGAAAATATTTTGTTACACTCAAAATGTCAAATTCATAGCAAGGTAGTTTATCTTAAACTTTTTGGTGACACAAAAATTCTCACACAATATTCATACGATACATTTATTCCAAATTTTCTTTTAACTATGCCAAAAATCCCAACATTAAACTCATGCCACACATTTACTCTTCATAAAAAAATTTCTTTCTCGTTTGTCTTCACCGCAACCCTCATCGCAACTACACTCAGCGTCTCCTTTGCCACTATCCTCGCCAAATCAAGGAAGAAAACAAAGGAGGAAGTTTAAAAAAACAAAACAAAACAAAACAAAAAATAAGATATACATTGAGTTGACATATTATTATTAGGTGAGCGTCCTATCAATACCTTTTGATTTCCATCGTATCATAATTAGTTGCGAGATTTCATGTCTTTCCGGTATTTTCATCAAGACATGATGAAAAGCTCTATGCGTGCGCAAAAACGCAAAACGTAGGTAGCCGCATCATCCATTAATTGAATTAATTTATGATATATGTTTGATACCGATATAAGTTTTGGGTTTATGATGCCATGGAAAAAAATTTACAGCAAAGGTGTCGCAGCCAACATAATTTAAAGTATTTTGTGGCCATTTTTAGCTATCCAATATGATGCATTAATCAAGATCCGTGCAAATATTGTATCCACGGGTAGTCGGTACTACCTGACGGATGCATGATTTGAAGACTATTCATTTGAAAAATGGTCATACAACTTTTACGAAATATTGAAGTACGGACTATATTAATAATTAATTTTTCGTGGCCAAATCAAATTTATTAATCACGTACGGATGTCAAGTCACTAAAATCGGCGGTTCTTTTTGTATATGAAGACCGACCACTTCGCGAGGACGAGTAACTAGCATGAAAAAGATAACAACCGAATGAAGCATTTGTCAGATATAGCAAATCTATCGTCCGCTTATATAACTTACTAAGTAAATCTACATTTCGTAATTATTTTTTATATATCGGGACTTACCAATCACATGGAGATGTCACTAGATACGAGTAGACTTCTATTTTCCTATTGAGAAAGTTACTGACTATATAAGTAAATTACCGATGAGATTATCATTAAAGTTGCTTTTTTTTCTTTCTTTTTTTCATGTGAAAGCTTGCTAATGGCGTGAGAAGTGGATGTGATGACTAGGGGTGCACATGACAATTTCTGGAATAGAAATCAGTTTTTGGCTAGAAATGGATTTCTTGATTTCTATTTTATGGACAAGTTTCTCAGCAAAGAAACGCGTTTGATAACGACTCAAAATTTCTATTTCTAGAGTAAAAATTAGTTTGATAAGAGAATAAAATTTCTATTTTTAGAAGCGGCAACGATCAACATTCGGTGGCACGTCTGGTGATTGACGTTTGGCGTTCAACGATCAACAGTGGATGGTTGGAGTCCGGCGTCTGGTGGCCAACGTCCGAAGTCTGGCGTTCAACGTTCAACGTCCGGAGGCCGACGATCGGCGGCTTGCGGCGGGTGGCCAACGGCCGAAGTGTTATAATTGACTCAAAGGAGGGATTGCATTAAGACAACTAGTAGATTCGATGAATTAATATTTTAAGAGAATTACATTGAGTCACCTTTTATTTCTTCAACTTTTGCATTGACCATACAATTTATTCAATTAGTATAGTTTACACTCCTGGTCGATCTATGTTGACACCTAAATTTTGATTAATCATTTAGTAATTAATTGCATGAAAATTTAGGGATTAATCTTTAACCCCTAAGAAAAAAAATAGTAAAATTGCATTTTCATGTAGTCGCATTTGCATCGATACTAAAAGGCAACAAGACGCAGCGGCTCGTGGTCGATTACATGCACAAAAAGACGGTCTCTCTCCACCGGGTCTCGAGCATGCAAAAGAGCGAAAGTCAAAAAAAGAGGAAGGAAGTTCTTGCACGTCCGTTGTCTCTCCTCATTAATGCATGCGCATGCACGCACAAATTCGGCGGACGTGCGAATTCCAGAGGAGAGCCCATGATATATTATATAATATGCTCTATCAAGTGTGGATTATCAGTCTTGGTGAAGCAGCGAGAAATTTGCTGAAGAAAGAAGCGGTAACAAGCAAGAAAAGTCAAAAAGTTGTGGCAATCCTATAGAAGGGAGGGACAAGTAGCCGCAAGCTTGAAGCAAAGAAAAAGAATCCATGAGCGTCCACTTTTTCTCTCCCTCATTAATGCATGCACATGCATGCACAAAATGGGGAAGACGTGAGAAGATAGGCAAGAGAAAGGGGTCACAATTTTATAATATTTTATAGTGTGTTGTTGCAATGAATTCTCTCCTTCCTGGAGAGCAAACCGATTGGAGAAGAAAGTCAAAAGAAGGGGCACACATTATAATATATTATAGCAGCTAGTGGAGTCTTCAAGAAACAGGGAAGCAAGGTTCAACTTGCTAACTTGTACGTGGACGTGAAGAAAAGTTGCGGCTGTTCTCAATTCACACTGAAGTCGGCGGCAACGTGAGGCGGTAAAGTCTGAGCCTATAAATAAGGCTTGAGAATGCAAACGAAAAAGGGAGAGAGGCCAGAGAACACAAAAAAATCCATGAAAAAGGCCCGCAGAGAGACATACATACGAGGGGAAAAGAAGAGATTAAGAGAGATAGAGTCTCGTTAGAGAAAAGCAAGAGGGTGAAGTGAGGAGGAGGAGAACGAAAATTCATTTGAGAGGTCTCGTGAGGGGAGCGAAAAAGAAAAATTTTCATTGTGAAAGGCTTCTCTTTCGTTCAAACGAGTGAAGGGAAGGGAGTGTGTCAGAGAAAAAACCAAAAAAAGAAAATATGAAGTCAGGGGGAGGAGATTAAAAAAAGAGAAAAAGCAAAAGAGAGAGACTGCAGAGAAGTGAGACGTGAGAGAGAGACAGAAAAGAAGTGACCCAACAGCACAAAAAGAAGAAAAAGAAAAAAAGCAAAGACAAGACCCCTACTGTTCATCTTCTCCGGAGTTCTTCGCCGCTGGATTTCCATCGGTTTCGCGCTACTCGCCCGCGTCCGCGCCCGCCGCTTTCGCCGGTGCACCAGCAGCCGAGCCACCGCACCGCCGGCAGCCCCCGTGCGAGCACCACCCACGAGCTCGCACCGCCATTCGTCGCCCCCGCGTGGCCGTGACGACCAGCAGCTTCCGATCCGCTTGGCGTCCTCCATTCCTCGCAGCTCGTCACCGCGTCGGAGCCCCGGGGTCACCCGTTGCCGGCCTCAACCCGAAGACCCACGTCCCGCTAGCCTCCACCCGCGGCGCCGACGCCCTCTGCGCGTTTCGCTGCCGCGTCGCTCGCCTCCATCGCGCCCGCCCCAGCCTCCGCTTGTAACTCGCGCGGTCACCGTACCGCACCGCCGTTCGTCGCCCTTGTTGCAGCCGCGACGACCCGACGCCCTTTCTACCCAAGCGTTGCCCCGACACCCGAACCACGACCGCCGACGCCCTTTTCGCGACCCAACGCTGCCACGCCACCGTTAACCCGCTGCTGCCCTACTCAGCCTCTCCGTTGCGCTCCGGCCCCTCTATCCACGCCGCCCATCGCGCGCCCGCCGCACCTCCGCCCGACGCCACACCTCCGTTCGCCGCAGCCCGCGCCATCACCATCGCCGCTCGAGCGTCCCCCTCCGCGCCCGCCGATCTCCGGTTGACGGCGAACCACCACCGCAGCAACCCACCACCACAGCCACCTTCCTTATCCGCGCCGAGCCTCCATCGTGGTCTACAAAGTACCGCTCGTTAAGGCAAATTTGGAAAAAATTCAAATTAGGTAGGTTTATTATATTTTATTAGGTAGAATTATTTCATTATGTTTTTTTTTAATATTTCGTCCCTTTGTTTGAATTAGTCCTTAATACATGTTTGAAAATCCCTGACGTATCGCCTAATTCGCAACCGCACAATGATTTTTTATTTCATCTATAAGGCTTTAGATGGAATAATTAATCACGTGGAAATAAAATTGATATTTTGATCTTTAAGGCTTAAGATCAATTTATTAATTTTATTAGTGAAACAACCATGGAGGATTTGGTTCATACGCCCTAGTGCATCGCCTTGGGGAGCACCAGTTTTGTTCGTGAAGAAGAAAGATGGTTCATTACGTCTGTGCATCGACTACCGTCAACTCAATCAAGTGACGATTAAGAACAAGTATCCACTTCCGAGGATTGATGACTTGTTTGACCAGCTTCAAGGAGCGTCGATATTTTCAAAGATCAACTTGAGGACAGGGTATCATCAGTTGAGGATCAAGAAGGAAGACATACCGAAGTCAGCGTTTCGTACTCGATATGGCCATTACGAATTTACTGTAATGCCGTTTGGTTTAACAAACGCTCCAGCTGCTTTTATGGATATGATGAACCGAGTGTTCAAGGAGTATCTGGATCAGTTTGTAATTGTGTTCATCGACGACATCTTGGTGTACTCGAGAAGTCCAAAAGAGCACGAAAGACAGTTGAGGATAGTGCTACAGACTCTGAGGAATCATGAGATGTATGCCAAGTTCAGTAAGTGCGAGTTTTGGTTAACTCGTGTGGCGTTTCTAGGTCACGTGATTTCAGGTGAAGGAATATCAGTGGACCCGTCTAAGATTGAAGCAGTGATCAATTGGCCGAGACCGACGACAGTAACAGAGATCAGAAGTTTTCTGGGTTTGGTAGGGTATTACAGAAGGTTTGTGGAAGGGTTTTCAGCATTGGCGTCGCCGTTAACTCATTTACTGAGGAAAGATGAGAAGTTCGTGTGGACAGACAAGTGCGAGTGTAGTTTTCAAGAGCTTAAGAAGAAGCTGACTACCGCACCTGTGCTGACCATACCGTCTGGTCCTGGAGGTTATGAGATCTATAGTGATGCGTCTTTCAGTGGACTGGGTTGCGTGCTAATGCAACATGGCAGGGTTGTTGCATACGCGTCCCGTCAGTTGAGGCCTAATGAATTGAATTACCCGACGCATGACTTAGAACTTGCAGCTCTTATCTTCGCTTTGAAGATTTTGAGACATTATTTGTGCGGAGAAAGATTCCAGATCTTCACTGACCATCAGAGTCTCAAGTATTTATTCTCTCAGAAGGAGTTGAATATGAGACAGCGTCGTTGGATGGAATTCTTGAAGGATTATGACTGCGATATTCTGTATCACCCTGGAAAAGCAAATAAGGTCGCTGATGCTCTAAGTCGGAAGTCTTCAGTAGCTCAGATGGTACTCAAGGAATGGAGATTGATCGAGAAAGTTCGAGATTCGGGTTTCAAATTTGAGGTAGGCCACCTTTCGAACCTTATGGCCACCCTCGTAATTGAGCCGGAAGTTCGATCGAATCAAGACGCTCGGTGGACAGATCCGCAGATTCGAAGATTCGCAAAAGAGTATAGAAAAGAAGAATGCTAACTTTCAGATTGCTTGAGGATAGAACACTAAGGTTCCAAGGACGATTGTGTGTACTCGACGATGTGGAGCTTAGAGAGGAGATTTTATCGAGGCTCATCGTAAAGAGTTATAGCATTCATCCCGGCAAATACGAAGATGTATCGAATCGCATCAACATTATTGGTGGTCCGGGTATTAAGGCGGACATCGCCAAGCATGTCGCCAAATGTCTCGACCGTCGCAAGTAAAGGCACAAAGACGTAAGCCGGGAGGACTTCTGCAACCTCTCGAGATTCCTGAGTGGAAATGGGAACATATCACGATGGACTTCGTGACTGGACTACCGAAGAGTCAAAGAGGAAATGATTCGATTTGGGTAGTGGTCGACAGATTGACGAAGTCGGCTTACTTCATTGCAGTACGAAAGGACCTTAGTTTGGATACACACGCAGACCTGTATGTGCGTCAGATCGTTCGTTTGCATGGAGTGCCAGTGACGATTACTTCAGACAGAGACCCAAGGTTCACATCTGCCTTTTGGAAAAGCTTACAGAGTGCTTTGGGTACGAAGCTGCAGTACAGTACGGCTTATCATCCACAGACGGATGGCCAGTCTGAGAGGACTATTCAAACCCTCGAAGACATGCTGCGAGCTTGCGTACTGGATTTTAAAGGAAGTTGGGAAGATCAGCTTCATCTCGTCGAATTCGCCTACAATAACAGTTATCAGCAAAGTCTTTAGATGGCACCTTTCGAAGCGTTGTATGGCGTAGCATGGTAACACCCGTGTGTTGGGATGAGGTTGGTGAAAGAAAGCTTACAGCCCGAGTTAGTTCAGCGTCGGTGGAGGCGGTTGCACCGATCGAAGCGTGCGGTAACCGCTCGAGTCGTCAGAAAAGCTATGCAGACAAGCGTCGAAGACCGTTGGAGTTCCAAGTTGGTGATCACGTTTTTCTAAAGGTGTCGCCAACGAGGGGTACTTCGCGCTTTGGCAAGAAAGGAAAACTGAGTCCGAGGTACGTAGGTCCCTTTGAGATTCGGGAAAGAACCGGATTCCGGCGTATCGTCTTGCATTACCGCCAAAGTTGGCGCAAGTGCATGACGTCTTTCACGTGTCGATGTTGAGGAAGTATGAGCCTGACCCAACCCACGTGCTTAATTTTGAAGAATTGGACGTGGACGACCGTGTGTCGTACGTTGAAAGCCCGGTTCGATCGTGGATCGCAAAGAGCAAGTTCTCGCGCACCAAGACCATTCCGTTGGTCAAAGTGGTCTGGCAACACGACGGCACTGAAGGAGCAACTCGGGAAAGTGAAGAGTCAATGAGAGAATTGTACCCCCACCTTTTGATTCAAGGATTGTAATGGTTTAAATTTCGAGGACGAAATTTTTATAAGAAGGGGAAGAGTTGTGACATCCCAAATTTCTGATTCTGTTTTCAATTAAATGAGACGGACTTTTCATCGACGCGCTTATAGTTCAATTCTCCGAGCTGATCACTCACGAGATAACTACTCTATCAGGGGAAGCCGTTAAGGAATTTAAATGCAATAGGCTTGAGAATCTGACCATGAACCGATCGGCCGACCGTATAAATCTGCAAGGATCATTACGACACCGTCGAATCAAACAGAGATCGTAATAGGTCGATTCGACCGAGATATGTAATTAGAGTGTGGGTGATTCCACCTGATTTCAATATCCTCGTCGTCGGCACCGAACTGATTATTCTGGTCGTTTTGGGTACCCGTGTCCGTATTTGAAACCTCGAGATTTTTACGACAATCAAGAGTCGCCAATGTGTCGAAGATTATGTTGTGGCTTGAAAATAATCAACCACGGGTCAATTGCACTGAAAATTTCCTAAAAGCTACCCGGTAGATTAGGACGCGCTCAAATCGCGCCAGATTGAAATTAACCGTGATTTTAAACCCGGATTCAGAAATTGAAGGTTCTGGCATGTCACAATTCATTTTAGGAACGTCAACTCATATTCAGAAGATTTTTCTACAAACCGAGATTTTGGCGGAAAAGCAAAGTAAGGCCGTTTTGTTCGGGATTGTCGGAGGCCGTTTTGAATCGAATCTTTAGGATGCGAGTTGGATCATTTGACGGGGAAATGTCATGAGAAGGCCGAGGACACATGGACCGATTTATTTGAGCTTCAATTGAGCTTCAATTGATTGGAATTAAGAGATAATTGAATGGATTGAATGGGGGAATGTCCAAAATTCGTAGCTCCCATGGCACACCACATTTTGCACCTATTGCCAAGCTTGTAGAGGAAGATTGGAGGAGAGAGAGTGGCTGAGGTCATGTGGTGTCATGGTGGGGGCAAAGCCAATGAGAAGATGGCAAGTGTTGAGCTCTAGAGAGCCCAAGGAAACCCCCACTCTTAAGTAGCTTCTGCTCTAAGGCTTTCTCCATTGTTGTTGAAGGAGAGAAGCTCAGCAAAAACCAGAGGAACCGAGCAGCATCAGCCCTCCACCGTCGCATGCCCATCGGACCCCATTTCCTCCTCTGTTTTCCCCTCGTTCCAGTTTCTGCTCCAGCCGACCTTTCGCCAAAGATCCGCGTAAAAAGTTAACTTCCCGGTTGAATCAGCGAACGAGCCACCCATCGCCGCGAAGAAGACATCCAGCCCGTTCCGGAGCACCTCACCGCTCGCCGGAACGATTCTCCGGCTGTCCCGTACGGCCGCCCGAAGCCGCCGCTCGTCGGACCGTCTGGACTCGCCTGGTTCCGCCTGTTCCGCCCGTTTCGCGGTTTTCAGCCATTTTCTCCCCATTTCTACCCTACCTCCACCCATGCCAACCACCAGCAAGATCCCCTTGACCCCTGGGAGCCGCCGGTTGCCAACCACCCGCTCGCCGGAGCTCCGATCAGCCCGTTTTCGCCGTTGAAGTTGCTGGTTTCTTCTCTGCAGTTCAGTCCAGATCAGAAGCAGAAGACAGCAAGAAGTTCCAGACTTCGTGGCCCGTTTTCAAGCCCTTCCCGGCCTCCGTTGGTGTCGCCGCTTTGGGGTTTATCGACCGCCTTGGCGTCGTGGTCGCCGTGAACTCACCGGCGCGCAAAACCGGTGAGTTTATCCTCTAAACCTTGCTTAGCAAGTTAATCATGCTTAAGGGGTGTTTAGATTAGTCTAATTAGGTTTAGGTGGTTAGATTAGATTATTTTAATGTAAATTAGATTAGTTGTATGATTAGTTTAATGGATGTTTAATTAGGGCTAATTGTATGTTTAAATTAGTGTAATCTAATTTAAGCCCTAATTAATTATTTTTAATTAAATAATTATTTCGAATTTTTAAATATTAATTTATTATTTTATATTATTATAATATAGTATTTAATTATTTAATTTTCGGAATTAAATTTAATTATTTAATAATTTCGAAAATTTTGCCAGGATGGCCGGTCGTTAGAATTTTGCGCTGATCGCAGCAGTGCGGTCAGTTTGTATCAATTGTATGCGTAATTGCGAAATTGAGTGAAAATGATGATTATGGTTAATAATTCCAAAAGTGTGGAATTGTGTGAAATTGATGAAGTTGTGGTATTTAACTTGAAAATACCCGGTGTTAGCTTTTAGCACCGTAATTGATTTGTATGACCAGTTTGCATCGATTGGATTGATTGATTGATTGAATTGAGATATGAGTTGGTTTATTATTGAATTATCCGCTTTGGCGAGCAATTGGTTTATATATGTCAGCTTGTGAGAGCAATGATCCATATATCAGCTTGTGTGAGCTATCATCTATGCATATATCAGCTTGTGCGAGTTACCATCTATATCAGCTTGTGTGAGCCGTGATTTATTAATGGATGGATAGATGGTATGAATTGATAGATGATATGAATTGATATACGGTATGAATTTATCGACGTATGAATTGCACCGACATGCGAGGAAGGATCGAGGCGAGGTAAGTCCTCTATTCTCTTTGTGTGGCTAGAGCACCCTGGGGCTTATTTTCTTCCTAATTGAGTTTTAGAGGGTAGGACTCGGCGAGACATCGTCTCATCCCGGTTGTGGGATAATATTTCAGGTCCATAGATGGCGGATCCTCCGGAGCTTTTGGTACCGGTTGAGGGTCGCGAGAGGATTTTTGACTTCGCCGATCCCAACCGAAGAGCCGGCAAATGGACTCGGGTCTAGCCGATCTTAGGACAGCCTAGTTTTTGAGGACCGATCTTCTATAGATCTTTTGTAAATAGCATAGTCCTGTAAATGAACTGGTTTGATATGTATAAAAAGTATGTGGTTGGTTTTAAAAATGTGATCCTGCTTTTCTATCCCAATTGATTTTTGTCTGGGGATTATTTATCCGCTTCCGCATGTGTAATTAAAAAGAATGGGTCGGCGACGTGTCCTGGGAAGTCGCATTTCTATCGACCGCAGTGGGATGTACGCGTGCTTGAGGTTCGGGGCGTGACAGGTATGGGCTTGGGAGAGCTCGAGCTAAGTCTAGGCTTAGCAATCCATTAGCCGAACCCTTAGGTGGTCCAACCCGCTTCGGGGAGGTCGCGACAATCTATTTTAGTTATTCATTGTAGCATTGATCAATTGAAGCTTAACATGATACCTATAAACAAAGATTTGGGTACTGCCAATTTATGAGGTAAATAACAGTCCTTTTTCTTGGAGTGCAGACTTTCTACGGTGTGGACTCGAAATCACATAGTTTTATCAAAAAGGTGTTTTTATTATAATCTTGCTTCCGGGACATATCAGTTGATGATATTAATTGCTAGGAACTAAAATTATGGTGTTTGTATTTCATGTTCACACAGCATCTATCATAATAATTTTGCTAATGATTTAATATGGAATCGGTAATCAGATTTGTGGGTAGGGAGATGAGTAAGGATCTAAGAATGTAATGTTCCCTTAATAATAGTGATTCCAAATGTTTGGTCAAAGTCTATATTTCTGTATGTGTAAGAAAATGTTCTCATAATTTTGAACTATTATGATGAGGATTAGAAGTACCAGGCATCTATGCCTGAAAAAGGTGCAATTTCTTTACCAACAACTATCTGTTTTGTTAAGTTCATTGGAGGGTATGAATTCACATTTCACTACATTGAAGGAAACTCCAATAGATTCCATACGGTCATCACTTAGCAGCTGTGCTGAAAGTGAAGCTTCAATAGTTGAACCATCAAGTGTTTTAAGTTTCAAACTTATAGCAACTACTGACTGTCTGGGGATATCTACATTCATTACCTGCATACAGTATTGCTTCTGTTATAGCCGGTGGTGAAGAAATATTCAAGGAAGAGCTCCAAACAGAAAAAAGGGAGCTCAGAGTTGGAGAACCAGTTAGTATAGTCTTCTGCTTCTAGTTGCACAATGATTTCAATTTCAAAAACTTGTTTTAATGTTGGCATGATTTACAGGTGCCTCAGCTTTGTGTGGCTGGTTCCCAACTAGAGAATTTCGTCTTCGAAATTGTGGATACGGAGGGTAATCTTGATGAGAATATCCACAATGATGAGGAAAATGGCCATTTTCATACACTTTCCATAAAACTGGACTCATCCGTTACAAAAACAACCACTTTATATGCTTTCCAAAAGGGGCGATGCACTATTCCTTCTCTTACTGTCCCTCGAGATGCTGGTTGCTTTAGCTTTTCTGCTGTTCATTCTCCTCACCGAGAGTTATCTTTGAGCATCAAGGTCGCAACGTTTTATTTCTGGTAATGTGTTGGCAATTTGCAGTGGTACATTTATTGAACTTTATTTGTATACGCAGATTGGCATTCAGCCTTCTTCAGATTTGCAGCGTGAGATTCAAACCTTATGTCCAAATATGTGTATAATGATGCTACAGGACACATCAACCCCTAATGATATAGGGAATGTACTTTCCATCATCAAGAATGAGGTATTGTGTTAGATCTTCATTCAACATTACATCCCTCATAAATCTGGTTATCTGTGGTTTGTAAATTCCTATTGTAATCTTGAAGGTGTAACTATTCTTTAAGTACCTGGCTTCAAGATTCTAAATTTAAGCTTCTCATGTTCTAATGAGGTCAGTTGCAGCTAATGCCCATCATCCTCACATACTTATGTGGTCAGTTGTGCCTTGTGACTTACAATTACTGCTCCTCACAGTTTCTTGAGGAAACTGCTTTGTGCATTGAACATCCGGAAAGGGTAAATTCCTATTGTAATCTTGAAGTCGTAAT
This sequence comes from Eucalyptus pumila, assembly GCA_016097595.1. Classification (NCBI taxonomy): domain Eukaryota; kingdom Viridiplantae; phylum Streptophyta; class Magnoliopsida; order Myrtales; family Myrtaceae; genus Eucalyptus; species Eucalyptus pumila. Next base: position 50,143,264 of record CM027853.1, read on the forward strand.
TATTCTTTAAGTACCTGGCTTTAAGATTCTAAATATAAGCTTCTCTCATGTTCTAATGAGGTCAGTTAGTTGCAGCTAATGCCCATCATTCTCACATACTTATGTGGTCAGTTGTGCCTTGTGACTTACACTTACTGCCTCTCACAGGTTCTTGAGGAAACTGGTTTGCGCATTGAACATCGGGAAAGGGTACTGAAGTTGCTGCACGACCGGAAGGTTGAAATAGTGCAATCTTTGGTGGAGTTAGGAGGTGATTTGTCTTGGTTAATGCTATTACTGAATATTAATTGGTTTTGATAAATGCATGCAACACTGTTTTGCAATGACGCGCATTTCTTTGTCCTTGTGGTCTTGTCAATATCAGTGACCTATGGCTACTTAGTTTGGAAAGTTTAAAGAATATAAATCATGTTTTGATTGTCATATTATGACTCTCTCATCATATTATCATGTTTGTCTCTAGATGAGAGAAATGTGATGCTTTTTATTATGGCTAAAAGTAATTTTGCTAACAAGTGGGAATTAACTATGCTAATCATTGATTAAAAAAGTGGCTTGTATTAAGAAATAGTCACGTAGCCTATAGTTATACATAATCATTTTTGGCTCTACTCTCTTAATGAAACAAGTTGGGTTGCATTGTTATAAAAGTTCTATCCTTCTGCAGATTAGATGACATCTTAAGGAAAAATTATGACCTTTTCCCAAGGATTGCATAAAGACATTGGACTCAGTAGTTCCAAGCTTTTAGTTAATCAACAAGGACCCGACTCGCAAATGTTGACTCATGTCATCCAAAGACTTTTTGCATGTTTGATAAATGATTTTTAGTTAATCAACAAGGACCCGACTCGCAACCGTTGCACGATCGTCCATAGTGGACGATCGTGCATGAGCGGTTGCTCATGCACGATCTTGGCATGATGGTCAGCGGTTGCTGACCATCCATGCTTCGTGCATAATGGTCAGCAACCGCTGACCATTACGCTTCGTGCATGTGCACGAATTCGTGCACATGCATGAAGCTTTAATTTAATTTTTTTAATTAGTTAATTAATTAATTAAACGAATAAAGGATTAATTAAAATAACATAATCCTTAGCAGCTTTAAGGCATCTTCTAACAAAATTTTCCACATATATTCGTGAATCGTTCTGATATTGGTTTGGCTCGTTTTGAACTTGAATTGCAGCTGGAGCAACAGATTGTGGCTGCTGGTGGGTCCATCCCGAAACTGCAACCGAGCTTTTGATTGCAAAAATGGCATGTTTTGAAGAAGATAAAGAGGAAGAAGCGTATAGAAGATACTATAAAACTTAGCCTCAGCATGCGTCATGTTAGTAACTTTTTTTTCCTCTTAGGTCGTTGTGTTAGCTTAGTAGCTTACTAAACTTGAACGCTAGTAAACAAGTTTATGGGGTATTTAATTTTTATAAATGATCCAAATAGTATGGAAAAGTTTACCGGTCACTTTCAAAAAGACATTTGATAAATCTTGTGTGAAGATTTTCAGCATTTTTGAAGTCTGTGGATGATTTGAAATGCATGTTAGATAAGATGACTTTGGCATTCATAAACCTCTTAAATTCATTAAAGCCATGCCAAACCTCATTTTTATTTTTTGCCATAATCGGTACATCTGACGATTTGGGTGTTTGCATTTTCAACGTGACCATGCTGAGGCTAAGTTTTATAGTATGAAGAAAAAACTTACAAGTAACGACTAACATAATTTATTGTATGAAGAAAAAACTTAGATAGGCTATAACTATATAATTTCTTTGTAGCTGTACTCTGTGAATGAAACAAGTTGGGTTGCATAGTTAAAAAAGCTTTTTTATTAATCATTTTGCATTTTAGATGACATTTTATGGAAAAATAATGACATCTTTTTTCCAAGATTTGCATAGAGATATTGGACTCGGTGGTTCCAAGTCTAATGGCTCAATCAATATGGACCAGACTCGCCAATGCCGACCCCATGTCACTCAAAGATGTTTTGCCAGTTCAATATGTAATTTCGTTTATCCATGCAGCCTATCCATTTGATCAAGGCAACCAACCTCAAAACGAGTATTTGGGTGATGAGTCGAGAGCAGTGAAAAGCTGAAACCCAAAGGTAGGGTTTCATTGGGCGTCCGACGCACTCCCCACCGTATGCTTCGGTGAGTCCGCATACACGGAGAATGCGAAAGCTGTTCTTTGCGACGGAGAAGGGAACCCTCGTCTCCATCCTCCGTCGTCTATTCAGCCTCTAGGTCGACGACTTCCCCGAGCAATGGTGGCGGCATCCACGAGCTCTCGCTGAGAGCCCTGGGGAGGGTGCGGTTGGGCACCCTGGCCCGACCATCGGGGCCCGAATGTCACATTAAACATTTTGATGTTGGATTCTGATAAAGTTGCCGAGCAATCGTGGGCGCTGGATTGTGTTTTTGTTTATATTTTAGTGTGATTAAGCAAAGATGATAACATTGGCTTTCTTTTGTAAATGGTCGATAGACAGGTTGAGGACGAGGAGCATAACCGGGACGATGTGATGCCTGGGAATATGTGGAAGAAGAAGAAGAAGAAGAAGGGCCTGCAAAGATGAAACAACATCGGCTTTCCTAAGATAAAAATATCCCTCACTCCTCATACAACTGTTGCCCACACCAACTCAGTCCCTGAGCTAGGAACAAAACAAAATTTCTGAGGGAAGTTGCCTAAATTTGAGGGCAAGCATACTAATTTGATGCTAGTTGATACTCTGATCAAGCATGCATATGTTATGTCCTTTGCCCTTAAATACTCTAGAAGGGGTCAACACTTTCCTTGTAGAATAGAAACTGACAGGCGAAAGAATTAATCGATCAATTGTTGGAAAGAATTCTGATGGTGTGCACGTTTAGCTCAGTGACTGTCTTTTTCTTCCACTTTTTATGTTCAGTTTGTTCTAATGTTGATCTATGTTGTACGTAGGGATTGATTAGCTGCTTTCAACTCGTTCAAGTGGCTCCCATTAGGAGCTAAAACATTACTTCTCCTATGAAGAAGTGGCATCCTTAGAGATACTTCATCAGGATCTGGTGTGTCCGTTAATGGGTCTGATCCACTTGCGTTGACTAGATCGCCTGAGCAGGTAAAATTCAACATTCCCCTAAAATTCGATATATGTTGTGTTCGTATTTGGTCGTCTCCATTTCATCCTAGTATCAGGTTTCTCTTTGATGGATCATTTTCGACTTTATTTTTCATGTTGAGCATGATTCGTGATGGTTCTCATGACTACCTATTAGTTAACATAAGCATATTCTAGTCCCTGCCATGCGCATGGATGTAGGATCCACGTAACTTTAGTATACTCCAGGTGGGTTGGCTCCACTGTGGTCCACTTGTCTGCTTGGCATGAGACAATGCATCCACTTGCTTAATGCCCTTATGTTGCCGGGTTGGTATTTCACTTAGGGAGGTGTGCTGAAGCTTGATAATCAGTGAAGTAACCATCCCACTCCCTATTGTCTAGAAAAAAATGTGGAAGTTCATGTTGGAGAAATGGATGGGGTAGGTTTTTCAATTGTTGACTCAAACACGAATCTTAGTGGCTTAGCAAAATAGGGAGATACTTATGGTGCAACAAGTCAATGCAGCATTATGTAGTTTAAACCATCATTTTATAGCTTGAAATCCAATTTATATTTAAGGATTCATCTATCGTTTGTAAGTACAGCTAAATACTCGCTAACGGTTTGAATGATGTTGTTTTCCTATCAATTTGGACATACAAGTCTTCTTTTTATTATCATTTACGTCTTGGTTGTCCAAATTATATATTTTCTGGGATCTACTCCCTTCATCCTTCACAAGGGCAGCCTCTGCTTCGTGCTACTTTTGGGTGTGCTTAGCACTGGACATGGCCCCTGGGAGAATTGTCATACCTTCTTGTCCAATTTTTATGATCTTTGTATGCGCTTCTCTTAATTATGAACAGATTTGTCATCACTTGATCCTGGCGATTAACATTGTTTTGTAGATTTTTAAGATTGTAGACTTGGCCAATGTGGGTTTCTTCCACCTTGGCCCCTGGGTACGATATCCCTTCCCATTAGTTCATACTTATTTGTGAAAGGGCCAATGTTGAGAAAGTCCCCTACCAGGAATTTGGAGAAGCGAGAAGAATCTAATGGTAATGATGTGGAGGTTTCAACTTGAGAGAAATTATTGGATGAACAGCCTGAGCTGTTAAGGCAATTCGAGATGGATCTGCTTCCTGTCTAAGACAGGTCAGTTTCCAGTGTACTGATTGTTCGATAGTGTTTGCATTTTTAATTAATAAATAGTTGTTTGACATTCTTAGCAGATCTATAGTCTAATGTGAATGTTCCTACTCGGCACAAGTGTCTCTCTATCATAGCAAAGTCGATGGAGAGTTGCTTTGATAAGCTCAATCAGAGGTTAGAAGGAAGTGATTATGGACGAAATATGAATCCCCACTTATTTCGTCCACCATATTTCGTCCACTTGTACTTTGCTTTCTAACAATGTAGGCTAACCACCTTAGTCTTTGTGATAATGAAGGTGTTTCATACGTGGAAAATTTTGTTAGAAGATGCCCTAAAGCTGCTAAGGATTATGTTATTTTAATTAATCTTTTATCCGTTTAATTAATTAATTAACTAATTAAAAAAATTAAATCAAAGCTTCATGCATGTGCACGAATTCGTGCACATGCACGAAGCGTAATGGTCAGCGGTTACTGACCATTATGCACGAAGCATGGATGGTCAGCAACCATCATGCCAAGATCGTGCATGAGCGGTTGCTCATGCACGATGGTCGTGCATGAGCAACCGCTCATGCTCGATCGTCCACTATGGACGATCGTGCAACGGTTGCAAGTCTAATGGCTCAATCAATATGGACCAGACTCGCCAATACCGACCCCATGTCACTCAAAGATGTTTTGCCAGTTCAATATGTAATTTCGTTTATCCATGCAGCCTATCCATTTGATCAAGGCAACCAACCTCAAGACGAGTATTTGGGTGATGAGTCGAGAGCAGAGAAAAGCTGAAACCCAAAGGTAGGGTTTCATTGGGCGTCCGACGCACTCCCCACCGTATGCTTCGGTGAGTCCGCATACACGGAGAATGCGAAAGCTGTTCTTTGCGACGGAGAAGGGAACCCTCGTCTCCATCCTCCGTCGTCTATTCAGCCTCTAGGTCGACGACTTCCCCGAGCAATGGTGGCGGCGGCATCCACGAGCTCTCGCTGAGAGCACTGGGGAGGGTGCGGTTGGGCACCCTGGCCCGACCATCGGGGCCCGAATGTCACATTAAACATTTTGATGTTGGATTCTGATAAAGTTGCCGAGCAATCGTGGGCGCTGGATTGTGTTTTTGTTTATATTTTAGTGTGATTAAGCAAAGATGATAGCATTGGCTTTCTTTTGTAAATGGTCGATTGACAGGTTGAGGACGAGGAGCATAACCGGGATGATGTGATGCCTGGGAATATGTGGAAGAAGAAGAAGGGCCTGCAAAGATGAAACAACATCGGCTTTCCTAAGATGGGCTTGGACCCCCAAATGTCGAAAGAGGCAATTGAGAAGTTAGCGCCTGTTTATGTTTTACAGACTTGGCATACCTTGGTAATTGCTTGGTACGCTTTTAGTGAAGGTGGCTGTGTTCCTTTTGCTAATTCTATATTGTGGAATATGAAAGTACTCGAGATTTAGGTACTGACCACTGAAATTCAGTGTGCAGTATAGAGGATCGGAAACAAGGAGGGAGGTCCATTAATGGGTCTGATCCACTTGCTTTGACTAGACTACCTGAGCAGGTAAAATTCAACATTCCCCTAAATAAGCTTCCAGTTGCTGCAAGTTCTGCATGGAAGTTACTGCAAAATAGCAATCGATATATTGTGTTCGTATTTGGTCGTCTCCATTTCATCCTAGTATCAGATTTCTCTTTGATGGATCATTTTCGACTTTATTTTTCATGTTGAGCGTGATTTGTGCCGGTTCTCATGACTACCTATTAGTTAACATAAGCATATTCTAGTCCCTGCCATGCGCATGGATGTAGGATCCACGTAACTTTAGTATACTCCGGTTGGGTTGGCTCCACTGTGGTCCACTTGTCTGCTTGGCATGAGACAATGCATCCACTTGCTTAATGCCTTTCGTTGCCGGGTTGGTATTTCACTTAGGGAGGTGTGCTGAAGCTTGATAATCAGTGAAGTAACCATCCCACTCCCTATTGCCTGGAAAAAAATGTGGAAGTTCATGTTGGAGAAATGGATGGGGTAGGTTTTTCAATTGTTGACTCAAACCTGTATATTAGTGGCTTAGCAAAATAGAGAGATACTTATGGTGCAACAAATCAGTGCAGCATTATGCAGTTTAAACCATCATTTTATAGCTTGAAATCCAATTTATATTTAAGGATTCATCTATCTTTTGCAAGTACAGCTGAATACTCGCTAACTGTTTGAATGATGTTGTTTTCCTAGTCAATTTGGACTTACAAGTCTTCTTTTTATTATCATTTACGTCTTGGTTGTCCAAATTATATATTTTCTGGGATCTACTCCCTTCATCCTTCGCAAAGGCAGCCTCTGCTTTGTGCTACTTTTGGGTGTGCTTGGCACTGGACATGGCCCCGAGGAGAATTGTCATACCTTCTTGTCCAATTTTTATGATCTTTGTATACGGTTCACTTAATTATGAACAGATTTGTTATCACTTGATCCTGGCGATTAACATCGTTTTGCAGATTTTTAAGATTGTAGACTTGGCCAATGTTGGCTTCTTCCACCTTGGCCCTTGGGAACGATATCCCTTCCTGTTACTTCGTACTTATTTGTGAAAGGGCCAATGTTGAGAAAGTCCCCTGCCAGGAATTTGGGGAAGCAAGAAGAATCTAATGGTAATGCTGTAGAGGTTTCAACTTGAGAGAAATTATTGGATGAACAGCCTAAGCTGTTGAGGCAATTCAGGATGGATCTGCTTCCTGTCCCAAGACAGGTCAGTTTCCAGTGTAGTGATTGTTCAATAGTGTTTGCATTTTTAATTAATAAATAGTTGTTTGACATGCTTAGCAAATCTATGGTCTAATGTGAATGTTCTTGCTCGTCACAAGTGTCTCTCTGTCATAACAAAGTCGATGGAGAATGTTGCTTTGATAAGCTCAATCAGAGGTCAAAAGGAAGTGATTATGCGCGAAATATGAATCCCCACTTATTTCGTCCGCTTGCACTTTGCTTTCTAACAACGTAGGCTAACCACCTTAGTCTTTGTGATAATGAAGGTGTTTCATATGTTGATGTCGTGGTCTGATTCACCCCCAAAGTTGACCTAGAATCTCTCATATGTTACATAAGTAGGCAAATTTAATCTATTCGAAATATGTTCATTTGGCTTAGTAGAATATTTTATTCATGAAGAGAAGACAACCAGAGAAAGTTCAAAGAACTAGGAAAACTGACAATTGACTTAAGAAGAAGAAGAAGAAACCAATTCTGCTGGCATTTTGAGAAGGCCAGGACATTAAATTTGATTTGAGACCCAGAGTTTAGACTAGATGTTCTCCTGGTCGTCTTCTACATCTAATTGAAAGACCCTTATTTTTGCTTTTCCTTTGCAGTAGTCCTTTCAATATATAAATGGAAAATTTTTGCTTTTTTTTTGTAACTTCTTCACATAATGCAGCAAAATAATGGTACGGAAGTTCTCTTTGCTGAGGGATATGCATGCACTCAAAGTTCGGGTCGTGACATTAGTGGGTCACGATTGAATAGATTGGGCCGAGAAAAGCAGTTGTGGGCTTAAAAACCAAGACCGATAGAGTCCACATCGGCTTAGCTGGGCTTAGCCTATATTGCGTCGCTATCAACAACATTGGGCCGAAAATGTCTCTTCCATACTTTATTTTCTCTGTTATTCAGAAATTGGATGTGAGATTGCAAGCTTTGGAGGGAGAGGGGTTTTGTAGAAACGAGGTTTAAGAAATAAAATAAAAAAATGAGATAAGGCTAGGTGTGAAGTGGCTTAGGATTGAATAGATTGGGTCGAGAAAAGTAGTTGTCGGCATAAAAACTCGGACCGAGAGAGTCTGCGTCAGCTTAGCTGGGCTGGGTCATTTGACCCAATCCGATTTTCTTTTTGTTGATATTAAAAAATTAATATAAAAAACTCATAATAAAAACTAGTGTTGTTATTGGATACGCTTGCAATTATATCTTCTCGAAGATAAACGGGTGACGTGTCATGTTTTGGGAGAGAGTAACATCGTTGACGTTGCTGGCCATTGTATTATGTGACATGCCAGAATCATCGCGATAGCTCATATACATGCCGCAAATATTGGAGAAGGCTGGAATCATAAATATTAATGAGAAGGTCCTTTGGATTGTTCTAATTGACCTTCTGAAAACTGTATGTGTCATTGTTGCCACTTTGCTGCTTGATTGGCATGATAAACGGCAATTGCTTTTGATCAATATTGATGGGATGGTAGTATCCCTTATTAGCCTTGGTAGTTATCTGATGAAAATTAACCATATTAGTTTTGGCGACATCCAAAGCCACATCCAAACTAATGGGAGCCCACCAACCATGAATGCGGGTCATCAAATCGAGTCAAGCAAATCGAGTCAAGCGAATCAGGTTGAGGGACAAATCCCTACCAAAATTTCTCACCTGATTTCCTGCACTTTCTAGTCGCCAAGACTAATATGGTCAATTTTCATTAAAAAAACTGCCAAGACTAATAAAGGCCAACCCACCAATATTGATCAAAAGTAATTGTCGTCGACTATGCTGGTCAAATAGCAAAGCGGCAACAAGGACGCATATAGTCTTCAAAAGATCAATTAGAACAATCCAAAGGACCTTCTCATTAATATTTATGACTCCAGCCTTCTCTAATATTTGCGGCGTGTATATGAGCCGGCATTGTAATTCTGGCATGGCACATAACACAACGGCCAGCAACATCAAAGATATTACTCCCTCCCAAAACATGACTCACCACCAGTTCAATCTTCGAGAAGATGTAATTGCAAGCATATCCAATAATGACACCAATTTTTATTATTATTATTTATTAATTTTTTAATATCAACAAAAAGAAAATTGGATTGAGTCAAATGGTCCAATCCAACTAAGCTGATGCGGACCCTATTGGTCCGGGTTTTTAGGCCCACAACTGCTTTTCTCGGCCCAATCTATTCAATCCTAACCCACTTAACACCTAGCTCATTTTTATTATTTCCTAAACCTCGTTTATGCAAAAACCCTTCTCTTCCCAAAGCTTGCAATCTCACATCCAATTTATGAATAATAGAGAAAATAAAGTGTGGAAGAGACATGTTCGGCCCGATTGTTGTTGATAGCGAAGAAGACGAGCTAAGCCCAGCTAAGCTGACGTGGACCCCTATCGGTCCGGGTTTTTAAGTCCCACAACTGCTTTTCTAGGCCCAATCTATTCAATCGTGACCCACTAACACCTAACCTTATCTCATTTTTATTATTTCCTAGATCTCGTTTCTGCAACCCCTCTCCTCCCCCCCAAACCCTGCAATCTCACACACAATTTCGGAAGAAACGAGAAAATAAAGTGGAGAAGAGACATACTTGGCCCGATGTTATTGATAGCAACAAAGACGGTCGTGCAATTCGCTCCAGTTGCATTTTCATCAAAACTTGATTTATCCTCGCCCTCAATGATCTCCACATTCACTCCATTTTCATCTTAATTTCTCTCCTCTCCAGCCCTCTCTCCTTTCCTGCAACCCTCAATCCCATAATAGATATGTTCCCTCATAATTCCTAGTATAGGTTAAACCCTCGTAAGATACCGACCGAAATTCACTCACCCTCTTTTCTGTTGGGGATTTTGTTGGGTGTTATTTATCAATAGAAAACCCCTTAAGACCGTAATTCCCTCCCCTAACAGAAAAAACTGTTAATAATGACATCAACAATTTATTAGCGCCACATGAAATTCACTATTTCGCCAAAGCCTCTTCCCAGATTTAATGCCTATTTAGCAATTTACTTTGTATATTGTGAGATAAGGCTAGGTGTTAAGTGGTTTAGGATTGAATAGATTGGGTTGAGAAAAGCAGTTATGAACTTAAAAACTCAGATCGAGAGAGTCCGCCTCAGCGTAGATGGGCTGGGCCCTTTGACCCGATCTGATTTTCTATTTTCTGATATTAAAAAATAAATAAAAGAAAAACTCATAATAAAAACTGGTGTTATTATTGGATATGCTTGCAATTATATCTTCTCGAAGATAAACGGGTGACGTGTCATGTTTTGGGAGGGAGTAACGTCGTTGACGTTGCTGGCCATTGTGTTATGTACCATGCCAGAATCACCGTGCTAACTCATATACATGCCGCAAATATTAAAGAAGGTTTGAGTCATAAATATTAATAAAAAAAGTCATTTTGATTGTTGACCTTCTGAAAACTATATGCGTCCTTGTTGCCGCTTTGCTGCTTGACCGGCACGGTCAACGGCAATTGCTTTTGATTAATATTGATGGGATGGTAGTATCCCTTATTAGTCTTGGCAGTTATCTGATGAAAATTAACCATATTAGTCTTGGAGACATCCAAAGCCACATCCAAACTGATGGGAGCCCACCAACCATGAATACGGGTCATCAAATCGAGTCAAGCGAATCGGGTTGAGGGACAAATCCCTACACAAATTTCTCGCCTGATTTCCTACACTTCCTAGTTGCCAAGACTAATATGGTCAATCTTCATTAGGCAACCGCCAAGACTAATAAGGGCCATCCCACCAATACTGATCAAAAGTAATTGTCTTCGACCGTGCCGATCAAGCAGCAAAGCCACAACAAGGGCGCATACAGTCTTCCAAAGGTCAATTAAAACAATCCAAAGGACCTTCTCATGAATATTTATGACTCCAACCTTCTCCAATATTTGCGGCATGTATATAAGCTGGCACTGTGATTCTGGCATGGCACATAACACAATGGCCAGCAACGTCAACGACATTACTCCCTCCCAAAACATGACACGCCACCAGTTTAATTTCGAGACGATGTAATTGCAAGCATATCCAATAACAACATCAGTTTTTATTATTTTGTTATTAATTTTTTTTAATATCAACAAAAAGAAAAGTGAATTGAGTCAAAGGATCCAATCCAACTAAGCTGATGCAAACCCTATCGGTCTGGGTTTTTAGGCCCACAACTGCTTTTCTCAACCCAATCTATTCAATCTTAACCCATTTAACACCTAGCTCATTTTTATTATTTCCTAAACCTCGTTTCTACAAAAACCCTTCTCCTCCCAAAGCTTGCAATCTCACATTCAATTTCTGAATAATAGAGAAAAAATGTGTAGAAGAGACATGTTCGGCCCGATATTGTTGATAGCGATGAATATGGGCTAAGCCCAGCTAAGCTATGTGGACCCTATCGGTCCGGGTTTTTAAGCCCACAACTACTTTTCTCGGCCCAATCTATTCAATTGTGACCCACTAACACCTAGCCTTATCTCATTTTTATTATTTCCTAGATCTCGTTTCTGCAACCCCTCTCCTCCCCCCAAACCCTGCAATTTCACACTCAATTTCTAAAGAATCAAGAAAATAAAGTGGAGAAGAGACATACTTGACCCGATGTTGTTGATAGCGACGAAGACGGCCGTGCAATTCGCTCCCGCTCCCGCTCTAGTCGCATTTTCATCAAAACTTGATTAGTCCTTTCCCTCAATAATTTCCACCTTGACTCTATTTTCATCTTGATTTCTCTCCTCTCCAGCCCTCTCTCCTTTCCCACAACCCTCAATCCCATAATAAATCCGTTCCCTCATAATTCCGAGTATAGGTTAAACCCCCGTAAGACATCGACCGAAATTCACTCACCCTCTTTTATGTTGGGGATTTTGTTGGGTGTTATTTATCAATATAAAACCCCTTAAGACCGTAACTCCCTCCCCTAACAGAAAAAACTGTTGACTCAAATACCCGCAAGCATGCATAATGGCATCAACAATTTACTTGCGTCACATGAAATTCACTATTTCACCAAAGCCTCTTCCCATATTTAATGCCTATTTAGCAATTTACTTCGTCTATTGTGAGATAAGGCTAGGTGTTAAGTGGCTTAAGATTGAATAGATTGGATTGAGAAAAGTTGTTATGGGCTTAAGAACTCAGACCGAGAGAGTCCGCGTCAACTTAGCTGGGCTGGGCCTTTTGACCCAATCTGATTTTCTTTTTTCTGATATTAAAAAATTAATAAAAGAAAAACTCATAATAAAAACTGGTGTTGTTATTGGATACGTTTGCAATTATATATTCTCGAAGATAAACAGATGACGTGTCATGTTTTAGGAGGGAGTAACGTTGTTGACGTTGCTGGCCATTGTGTTATGTACCATGCCAGAATCACCGCGCTAACTCATATACATGCCGCAAATATTAGAGAAAGTTGGAATCATAAATATTAATGAGAAAATCCTTTGGATTATTCTAATTGACTTTCTGAAGACTGTACGATTCCTTGTTGCCGCTTTATTGCTTGACCGGCACGGTCAACGGCAATTGCTTTTGATCAATATTGATGGGATGGTAGTATCCCTTATTAGTCTTGGTAGTTATTTGATGAAGATTAACCATATTAGTCTTAGCGACATCCAAAGCCACATCCAAATTGATGGGAGCCCACCAACCATGAATGCGGGTCATCAAATTGAGTCAAGTGAATCGGATTGAGGGACAAATCCCTACCCAAATTTCTCGCTCGATTTCCTGCACTTTCTAGTCGCCAAGACTAATATGATCAATCTTCATCAGACAACTACCAAGATTAATAAGGGTCATCCCACCAATAATGATCAAAAGTAATTGTTGTCGACCGTGCCGATCAAGTAACAAAGCCACAATAAGAGCGCATACAATCTTCCGAAGGTCAATTAAAACAATCCAAATGACATTCTTATTAATATTTATGACTCCAACCTTCTCCAATATTTACGGCGTGTATATAAGCTAGCGCTGTAATTCTAGCATGGCACATAACATAATGGCCAGCAATGTCAACGATGTTACTCCTCCCAAAACATGACACGCCACCAGTTCAATCTTCGTGAAGATATAATTGCAAGCATATCCAATAATGACATCAGTTTTAACATTATTTTTTTATTAACGTTTTAATATCAACAAAAAGAAAATCGGATTGAGTCAAAGGGTCCAATCAACCTAAGTTGATGTGGACCCTATCGGTCCGGTTTTTAAGCCCACAACTACTTTTCTCAACCCAATCTATTCAATCCTAACTCACTTAATACCTAGCTCATTTTTATTATTTCCTAAATCTCGTTTCTGCAAAAACCCTTGTCCTCTCAAAACTTGCAATCTCATATCCAATTTCTAAATAACAGAGAAAATAAAGTGTGGCAGTTACATGCTCGGTCCAATGTTTTTTATAGCAACGAAGACGGGCTAAGCCAAGCTAAGCTGACGTGGACCCTATCGATCCGGGTTTTTAAGCCCACAACTGCTTTTCTCGACCCAATATATTCAATCGTGACCCATTAACACCTAGCCTTATCTCATTTTTATTATTTCCTAGATCTAGTTTCTACAACCCCTCTCCTTCCCCCAAACTCTGCAATCTCACACTCAATTTCTGAAAAACCGAGAAAATAAAGTGGAGAAGAGACATACTTGGCCCGATGTTGATAGCGACGAAGACGGCCATGCAATTCGCTCCAGCTCCTGCTCTAGTCGCATTTTCATCAAAACTTGATTCATCCTCGCCCTCAATGATCTCCACCGTCACTCCATTTTCATCTTAATTTCTCTCCTCTCTAGCCCTCTCTCCTTTCTCGCAACCCTCAATCCCATCATAGATCTGTTCCCTCATAATTTCTAGTATAGGTTAAACCCCTGTAAGACACCGATTGAAATTCACTCACCCTATTTTATGTTGGAGATTTTGTTGAGTGTTATTTATCAATAGAAGACCCCTTAAGATCGTAATTCCCTCCCCTAACAGAAAAAACTATTGACTCAACACTCACAAGCATGCATAATTACATCAACAATTTACTAGCGCCACATGAGATTCACTATTTCGCCAAAGCCTCTTCCCAGATTTAATGCCTATTTAGCAATTTACTTCGTCTATTGTGAGATAAGGCTAGCTGTTAAGTGGCTAAGGATTGAATAAATTTGGTCGAGAAAAGCAGTTGTGGGCTTAAAAACTCGAACCGAGAGAGTCCGTGTCAGCTTAGCTGGGTTGGGCCCTTTGATCCAATCCGATTTTCTTTTTGTTGATATTAAAAAATTAATAAAAGAAAAACTCATAATAAAAACGGGTATTGTTATTGGATATGCTTGCAATTATATATTCTCGTAGATAAACAGGTGGCGTGTCATGTTTTAGGAGGGAGTAACGCCGTTGACGTTGTTGGCCATTGTCTTATGTGCCATGTCAGAATCACCACGCTAGCTCATATACATATTGCAAATATTGAAGAAGGCTGGAGTCATAAATATTAATGAGAAAATCCTTTGGATTATTCTAATTGACCTTCTCGGGAAGACTGTATGCGTCCTTGTTGTTGCTTTGCTTTTGCTTGACCAACACAATCAACGGCAATTGCTTTTTATCAATATTTGTGGGATGGTAGTATCCCTTATTAGTCTTGACAGTTGTCTAATGAAAATTGACCATATTAGTCTTGGCGACATCCAAAACCACATCCAAACTGATGGGAGCCCACCAACCATGAATGCGGGTCATCAAATCGAGTCAAGCGAATCGGGTTGAGGGACAAATCCCTACCCAAATTTCTCACCCGATTTCCTGCACTTTCTAATTGCCAAGACTAATATGGTCAATCTTCATTAGGCAAATGCCAATATTAATAAAGGCCATCCCACCAATACGATAAAAATAATTGTTGTCGACCGTGCCGATCAAGCAACAAAGCCACGATAAGAGCGCATACAATCTTCCGAAGGTCAATTAAAACAATCCAAATGACATTCTTATTAATATTTATGACTCCAACCTTCTCCAATATTTACGGCGTGTATATAAGCTGGCGCTGTAATTCTAGCATGGCACATAACATAATGGCCCGCAACCTCAATGGCGTTACTCCCTCCCAAAACATGACACGCCACCAGTTCAATCTTCGAAAAGATGTAATTGCAAGCATATCCAATAATGACACCAGTTTTATTATTATTTTTTTATTAATTTTTTAATATCAACAAAAAGAAAATCAGTTTGAGTCAAAGGGTTCAATACAACTAAGCTGATGCAGACCCTATTGGTCCAGGCTTTTAAGCCCGCAACTACTTTTCTCAGCCCAATCTATTCAATCATAGCCCACTTAACACGTAGCTCATTTTTATTATTTCCAAAACCTCGTTTCTACAAAAACTTTTCTCCCCCCAAAGCTTGCAATCTCACATCCAATTTCTGAATAACAGAGAAAATAATGTGGAAGAGACATGCTCGGTCCGATGTTGTTGATAGCGACAAAAACGGGCTAAGCCCAGCTAAGCTGATGTGGACCTTATTGGTCCGGATTTTTAAGCCCACAACTGCTTTTTTCGGCCAATCTATTCAATCGTGACCTACTAACACCTAACCTTATCTCATTTTTATTATTTCCTAGATCTCGCTTCTGCAACCTCTCTCCTCCCCCCAAACCCTGCAATCTCACACTCAATTTATGAAGAACCGAGAAAATAAAGCGGAGAAGAGACATACCAGGCCCGATGTTGTTGATAGTGACGAAGACAGCCATGCAATTCGCTCCCACTCCCGCTCCGGGCCGCATTTTCATCAAACTTGATTCATCCTCGCCCTCAATGATCTCTACCTTGACTCCATTTTCATATTAACTTCTCTCCTCTCCAGCCCTCTTTCCTTTCCCGCAACCCTCAATCCCATAATAGATATGTTCCCTCATAATTCCGAGTATAGGTTAAACCCCCGTAAGACACCGATCGAAATTCACTTACCTTATTTTCTGTTGGGGATTTTGTCGGGTGTTATTTATCAATAGAAAACCCCTTAAGACCGTAATTCCCTCCCCTAACAGAGAAAACTGTTGACTCAACACCCGCAAGCATGAATAATGACATCAACAATTTACTAGCACCACATGAAATTCACTATTCGCCAAAGCCTCTTCCCAGATTTAATGTCCATTTAGCAATTTATTTCGTCTATTGTGACTCCATGCATACCAACTAACAAGATCCAACAACGAACTTTACCATGCCACAAGCACACTTTAGAAGAATCCCTATGGAAACACATGAATTAGCTGAAGATATTTTTTTGTTTTTTGTGATCCCGCTCCGGTTTGCACCATCGAAACAGCACACTTTGTTTGGCCTTGCTACGAGAAATCTCTAGTTCCTATTTCATATGTTTTCAGTATATCAAAGCATTTGAAAGTCTTAAGTTACATAAAAATGTCGAACTGGGAACATTAAGTATTCTAAGAATGTCACGCCCCGAACCCCAAGTGCGTGCTCATCCCTCTATGGTCGATAAAATTTTGCGACTTCTCAGGATTGGTCACCGACCATTTTTGTTTTATTGCACATGCGGAAGCAAATTATAAATCCCTTAACAATAATCATCTCGGATAGAAAAACAGGACAATAAATTGACAAATGAACATGCTTTTATATATACAATGGGTCATGTACCAAATTCTATGGCCAAAAGACTACAAAAGACTGGTCTTCCAAAAAGAAGCGGTCCTAACTGACCCACGCTTCTGATCACCTCCTCTCAGCTCTAGGTCCTCCACTCGACGACCTTGAAAATGTTGTCCCACAACGGGGTGAGATATTATCTCAGCGAGTCTAAGCTCTAAACCCCAATTATGAGGGAAATACACTCAGAAGTGTCATAATTAATCACACAATTAAGGAGACTTACCTTGTCTCAGATTCACCCTACAGGTTAGTACAATTTATCTCACAGACAACATGAGAGCATGAGCAACAAATAAGCTCCAATAACTGAAACGCCACACTCAATTAATCATACGTTCCTAGTTTTGATCTCAAAGATATAGCACGGCCTACTCTCTATTCGGCGGTCTTCGGCATTGCTGTGCATCGTCTCACCCCATTGAGCACGGCACGTCTCTTTTATCAGACGGCTTTGCCGAAGGAGTATAGGGTCCAGAATCAACTGCGACCGGCTTCCCGTTGTCCAGGGGTATCTCGAATAGGGATAACGTCCAACTTAACAGCCTGGGACGATTTCTCTTAACCATCACACGATCACTCACATATGGCCCAGGGCACCGTGCATTGCACTAAAATGCTTCAATTAAAATGGTGAGCCTAGTCTTTTTCTTCGTATTAGAAATTCACATGAAATTACTTGCAGTGTGACACGGTCAACTTGACCCAAAAAATTGATATTCTTCCCTTTTGAAATCCCACTATTTCATATAGTACTAAAAACCATTTTCGGGTGTTAATACCCGACACCGGATTTTTTAATAAATATTGGAAATTCGTAATTTTTGAATTGAATACCAAAATCCAATCAGCACTCAATTTGCATAAATTAAAATTCAATTGCAAAATTAACCACACCATTGCAATTAGCATGAAATTCTAGTCACGCCAATCCCGGCCTAATCTCCGGAAAAATAATTAATAATTAAATAATTACTGAAATTAATTAAATAAATCAATTTAAATCCTAAAAATACTAACCTAGGCCATAATCATTAAATTAATAACCAATACGAACCCAGAAAAATTCCCGAACCCTTCTAGATAAACGGTACAATTTATTTAAGCCTTAGCTAAACCATGCTAACCACCTAACATGCTCAATTAAATAATTACATTTCTAATTTAATCTAACTAACCACCTAATTCCTAATAAAATAAATGTAAACACCTCTTAAACATCATTAACCTACTAAGTAGAGTTTAGAGTATAAACTCACCGGTTAATTGCGGAAACTGGTTCACCGCGACGATGGCGCGACGGCGGCCGAAATCCAAATTTTCGGCGGCGTCGGCAGACTTGGACTGGGCCTAAAACGAGCCCAACAAATCTCAGCCCAAATCTGAGATTTGTTTCCAACTTGGGCTAGGCTTCAATTGACTTGCTGAAATTGGGCCTTGCTGAATTGGGCCTTGCTGAATTGGGCTGAAGACTCAAATAATTGGACTGTTCTCTTAGGCTGCTGCACTTTAAAATTTCGCTGGGCTGAAGACACGGCCCAAGACTGAAGACTCTGGGCTGCTCGCTGCCAAGAAGGTGGGCCAGACGAACAGCAGCAGCTTGGGCTTCAATCGACACTGGCGCGGCAAGACCGAAGCAGAAACGGAGCTGGGAGACGCGCGGCTTCACTGAATTTGAGGCATGCAGTCAACGATGGGGGTGGATGTTGGATGATGATGATGGTGGTGGGAAGACACTTGAAGAAGAAATCAAAAATGGGGATGGGTTTGCTCGGATGAAAAGAAAAACGAGAAGAAATGAAAGGGAGATAGAAGCAGAGGGCGTCGAAGGAGAGCAAAGCATGAAGACGGAAGAAATCTTGCAAATGAAGCTAAGGAGGGGCCCAATATTCTCAATCCTTAGCCATTGCCTTAATTGCTTGTCCCCCTTATTTCTTTCTAACAAGATAATACCACCATTAAATCCAAATTGAAGCCAAAATTGTGGTCCCTTCCAAGATTCCGAATTTTCACTTAATTTAGCTTCAATTCTTCACTCACATCTCCAAATCAAGATCCAATTTCATCGAAGAAAAAGCCCGTACAATTTTCTGTAAGTCCCCGACACCCAAAAGCTTGGATTGAGAGTCCAAATTTCCTTTAATTTGACCTGTCCAATTTTCCGCTAATTTTCCACGACGTCCAAATCAATTTTCCGTAAAAACTTCGAAATCTCCGAAAAATCTCCGAGGATGAGTCGACGTTCCTAAAATAGATCGTGACACGACTGGATTTTCAATTTCTGAAATCGGGTTCAAATTCACGGTAATTTTCAATCCGGCGCGCTTTTAACGTAACCTAGTCTACCGGGTAACTTTTAGAAATTTTTGGTGCAATTGACCCGTGATCGATTTATCTCGAGTCACAAAGTACATCTTAGACATATTGGCAACCCTCGATTGTTGTGAAAATCTCAATGTTTCAATTATAAACACAGGGTACCCAAAACGTCAGAAAATCAATTTAGTGTTGACCGACGAGAATTTTGCAATTAGGTGGAATCACCCACACTTTGATCACGTATCTCAATCGAATCAACCTATCTCCGATCTCTGATCGATTCTGACAGTGTCATAATAACCCTTGCAGATCGACACGGTTGAACAGTCGATTCCTAGTCGTATTCTCAAGTCCATTGTGCTTAGATTCCTTAATTGCTTCCCCAGATAAACCACCCAGATAAACCAGTTATCTCATAAGTGGCCAACTCAGAGAATAGCACTATAGGCGCGTCGATGAAAAACCCAATTTATTTAATCGAAAACAAATCTGAAAATTCAGGCTGTCACAAAGAAAGCCTGATGGCCCATGAATGGGCAGTAGAGTTCCCCTCACCTTGGAAGGTGTTGGAGAAGGGCATCAGTCTCTGCATCATCAAAATATAAGACATATCATGATGTATAGAATTAAAGAAAATGCAGTCCCATTAGATAAGAAATGTCCTAATAATAAGTGATAACCATGCCAATATAACATTTAACTCTAAAGAAAGATCTCCCGAATAAGTGAGCTTTATCTCCTTTCTTATGTCTCCATGAATGGAAGCAAACCTTGTAGTAGAAAGCAACCGCGAGGACATTAGTTACCCCAGTTAAAGAGAGACAGTGGAAGCATCAAACACTTGACAATGACGCTCAATTTAACCCAAAATTTTCAATTAGATCAAGTTTATCATATAGGACTTCTCAATGTGCACATGAAATTTTTATAAGATAAGCCACAATACGTTTAGTATTTGTATTTTCTTGTGAATCTTGTCAGAAATTCCTTCATTTTGGAATAAATCTTAAGTTGGATGATATTTCACAAGATATGAAATGAAGATTACAAAAAGCCTTGACTGTTAATAGAGCGAAAAAATCGAGAAAAATACATGTAGAAGCATGTTTCCCGCAAAAATGGGTCTTATTAGCTGACTCACAAGCTTGAAGAAGATGATGTCAACATTTGCATATATGCACTAAAAGGGAGGATAAGAAATTATCAAAATGCAATTGACGTGGGCAAAGATCTGAAACAAGAAAAGTTCATTTTGGTGGTTGCCATAGACAAAATGGGTTGCCACGAGCATTTGCTGGATGTACAAGCACATCGACATAGACTTATAAGTTTTGGCGAGATTGCCTACCAAGGAAAGTGGTAGAGCATGATTTGGTGGGGTTACCATTTGAAAAATTTACTAGAGTTGATAACTTGAGTTGCACTGAAGCCATTTCACCATTGTTCTAACATGCAATGCGCACAACCGGTTACATGATGTCTTCTATTCCCAGCCCAGCAGCCACAACATAGAAGTAAGAAAATGGTCTCATCAAACCTATAAACCAACCTGGCCAAAAATAAAAAACTTATAAACCAGCCTAAGAAGTCATACTTAATACCAGCTTTAAACATGACCGGGTTTGCTTAAAATTCATGCAAGGAATGAGCAACGACTGTTTGACCTTTCATATTAGGGCAACTAGAGGCGGGAAATATGGATCACACAAACTCCATCTGTTGAATATTTTAATCAGACTGTTCCAGGTTTGCAGAATGCTTGCTTTCTTGATGTATCCATTAATTAGCAATCGCAGTCATGGTCGTCCAACTTCCAAAAGGATAACCATGGGGCCAGTTGTCTAAACCTCGCTTCTTGGATGGTTTGGGGAAAATGGATTATGCAAGACTACTGGGCCACTAGATTAGATAGCGACAAAAGAGAGGTTTAAATATCCATCTGTTAACTGGGGGCTGTATCCAAAAGGATGAAGGCTTGAAGATGTGTGATCAATAACAATGTGAGCTGTACTATTTTGGAGCAGCATAAGTTTTAAGGACCGTTAAATGTGCTATCGCTTCTAGGCATTTAAGCCCCCATCTCACTATCCTTATCTTATGTAATGCAAGGGAGATGCCAGGGCTTTTTGTTTCATAAGCTTTTCTTAGTTTGATTATAATATCCAAAAAGATCCACAACTCACCCAGCGAGCATCTGGAAGCAGTCGGCCAAGATGTCGGATTGACACTCGACTGAAAGATTCATAGGTTTCACCCAGTCTGCATCCATCAGCTTCTAACTTCTCTAAGATTCTCTCAATGTTTTCCTTCCCCTGGAATACTTATATTAAGAACTTCTTCTGCAATAAACTGAAAAGAAAAGAAACTATAAGAATATTACTGCCATACCTGAACAACAGGAAAGTAGACACACTTCAGGCAAGCATTAGTCTCGTGAATTGCTGTGGAACCTGA
This sequence comes from Eucalyptus pumila, assembly GCA_016097595.1. Taxonomy (NCBI): domain Eukaryota; kingdom Viridiplantae; phylum Streptophyta; class Magnoliopsida; order Myrtales; family Myrtaceae; genus Eucalyptus; species Eucalyptus pumila. The sequence continues at coordinate 50,164,763 of CM027853.1, forward strand.
AAAGTATTGCAGCATTTTATATTAGAGAAAAGCACAATCTAAGTGACATTCTTAGGTAAAACTAGTACTAAAAGCATTGATGCCAACAAATGAAAGATGGGCCTAAGAATGATAAAAGGTGGACAACCTAGAATAAAAGATGATATAACTCTGTCTCCTCTTCGATAAAGAATGGGACAGAGAACTACAGATACTTACCGAGTTTTTTATTTGCGTCAGTGTCCTCTGTGATTGAAAAATGGACTTGAATTATAAAATCAGGACCATTGCATGAATGCAAGTTGGTAATTGCAACCTCCCCTCCCTCAATTTCAGCTAAATCAATACCATTAACCTGACAAAGCACAAACTTATTTCATGGTGCAAAAAGCTTACTTTGAGATCCCACTAAGCAATAATGGGTACTATTTTTTCAACAAAGCATACACTATGACACGCTCATATCATAAGCGTCTAAATAGCAAACCTTCTCAAATTAGTTTATATATTTGCAGGCAGGCATAGCAAGAACATGAAATCTGAAATTGTTCGTAAATCTGAACGACATAGTTACATAGCTGGATTGTGCCTTTTCTATCCCAATATTAAGAATGTACAAAACTGCCTGTTCATAGTGGACATAAAAGACAAATGCAATAACGGGTACTATTTTTTCTGGAAACCATACACTATAAATAGCAAACCTTCTCAAATTACTTAATATATTTGTTGGCATAGCAAGAACAAGGAAATCTGAAATTGTTTCTAAATCTGAACAACATAGTTACATAGCTTAATTGAGGCCAGCTAAAAAGCAAAAGCATTATGTGGCCGAAGGAGTTAATATTAGAGTCCACCAACGTTGCATTCCATACCTCAAAATGGACTGGTCTGATAGTCCTCCTCAAATTCGACAAACCATCACACTGCAAACATTCAAATTAATTAGAAATAAATCGAATTAAGATATCCTATGTAATCCTTACAAAGAAGAAGCAAACTTGCATAACTCTGAAAAATCATTTTACCTACTACTTGCTATCTTAGACATTGCTCTACCTTGATATCCCCAGTAATACAGAAAGTAACAGTTATGAATTCACCAGAAGGGAGAACTCAAAAAATATTGACCAAAGCCATACCCCACATTGGCCGCAATGCTAACTGAACCCGACTTTGTGGTCAGGTAGCAGCATTTATGAAGATTGTGCAGTGCTGGCATTATAGCATTACTGCATGTGCCATAGCAGTAACTTTTCATAGGAGCAACACAGGAATTATGATACCACATCGATATTCTATTTGGAGAAATCAACAGCAGTGTTTGATTTACTCCAATTTCTGCAGTACTTAAACTTTCCACCACCACAACTCCAGGCAATGAAGATGACATAACGCAGATCTGTCTGAAAAATCTAGCAAAACTCTTTAAAACGTTAGAAAATTAAGACATCATTTTAAATTTCAAAAAAGTGATATGACTCTTTCCGAAATTTAGCTGATGAACCCCATAAAGCCAAGAGAAAAAGACCAGCATGACTTTCTCCACTTGTAATGAAATAAGTCTCTATAAAAGTCTTGTTGAAGAGTGCCCCGAGGCACTTGCTAAGCATACTTGTTTGAAATGTTTCAATTTCTTAAGTATTAACTACATATAACAAAAGTAAAACAGTGCATAAAAAATTGTGAACTTTCCTCATTCTGTGGCTTAACAAGGGCCCTGCAGGGACTCTTTAACAAAACCCTAAACTAAAATAGATATGATTTCAGCAAACCTGAACGTATGGGAAATAGATGTCCTTCAGCTTGCACGAGAGTTGATATAGATTCACGTTTTTCATTCTAGGCTTGAAAATCTCAACCTGTACAGATTTTATACGACAAGAATGCATGAAATTGTCTAGGTATCGAGAATTCACAATATTTACCACCTTGTGACAAATCGAGAAATACCTGAAAATTTTAGTGGCAGAATGTATTTAGAATAATACATATAAGCCATTAACTACATCTATATGCCCAAGGCAGTACACAAAAGAAATAAAATATTTGCTTCAAACTACATAGTAGAGGCTTTCCCCATCAACAGATGCCGACATGCATGAAGAGGTGTTCTATCAATCTTTATCAACTTCAAACTGTTCGAATAATTATGTCTTAACTCACAGTAGCTGCCAGTTTATGTGTTTCATAATCCTTGTGAGGGTGTTTCATTTCTCAACTCACCTCACATCTTATAGACTTTAAATTCTCCCTATCTCTTCCCATTGCCTAACGTCTTCTTTAAATATTTCAATCCTATATCTCGAAAAAATATCTATTTTATCGCCACTATATTAAAGTGACATAATAGACAATCTAAAGCCTAGGATTCCCTCAAGAAGATTGACTTTGCCTTGAGAACAGTAAAGACATGACCTGAGAAGTCTTCGACTGGCATAATCAGAGAATCTAGAGCCTAATAGTCACTCAAGACGGCTGACCTATGACTACTTCCAAGTCCTGTGCCATGGCCAAGCCAAAAAACAAATTTATAGAGCAATGGAGGTAACTTAAAAGGACATGCTTTCAATGGATGATGCCCGGGTCAGAGCATGACAGATAACATCCTAGACAATGGTTTTTACCAGGTTTGTATAGATTAGCTGAGTAAAACCTTCCCAGGAAATATTAAAAAAAAAAAAAAAAAACACCGGCAAAAATTTAGTTGCAAATATATATATATATAAAAAAAAGATGTGGCGCATGCACCGCGAAATGTCCAATGAGTGAATGCGATTGACACTGAAATACCACGATAGAAAGAATTTATTAAAAGAAGTCTACCTTCGTGAAGCTTCCTTGAGGTGCTCTGGCACTTTCATTTTCTAAAGGAACCCTGACGCCGCCATCAGTCTAAATAAATGACAAAGAAAATGATGACTGATTGAATAAATCTATGTATGGAACATAAGGGAAGTCCAGTCGAGAGAAAATATGACAACAATGAAGAAATCAGTGACCTTGCATACTTTCCAGGAGTGTTGAGAACCAGATCTGCTCAATAGAGCTTCTCTCTTCAGATGTAACATGTATACTCTTTTAGATTGCATAGTCTTGGAAGAAACCATGGCATGCCTGTAACTCGTTAAAAGGTAAAGAGGTGTAAATTACCTCCACAAAATATAATGGACTACCAGTTTCTACAACTACAATACTCTGGAACGTACCTTCCCAAATGCATAGAGGCAATTGGTCCTCCAAAACCAAACAAGCCAAAGAAAGGCTGCACCACGCTCAACAAATTATCCAGAAAATAGAAGCAATTTAAACTTTTAGAGATTCAAAACAGTTTAATTTTCCCGATTCAAATCCATGTCCAGGACGTGGAATGGTGAATTGTTAGCGAGTTAGGAACATACTGTCGACTTCTCTCATATAACTCCGACTCATTGAAAATTGTTGAATTGTTGATCCAATTTCTAGAAATCTCATGAAAGATTTGAGCTAGAAAAGTCAAGAAAAATCTTTAAGAAAATCTAGCTTAGGTGGCAAAAGAAAAGTGTAGAAGGTAGAAGGCTCTAGAAGAACTATAATCTAGAATTTCCTAGATAAAGTTTACATGGACAACATTCTATAGAAATCTAGAATGTTGTACTAAGACGGTGACTCACAACTATAAATAGGAGTTAGTGGATGCTGGTGTTGTAGCCGAAAAACCAGAAAACACTCCCTTCTCTTGTAATATCAACTTCCATAATAAAAGTTCCTTTTTTACCTATACTCCCTTGCCACTGTAGTCCACTTTTATTCACATACACACTTGCACAAACACTCACGCTTCCGCAAAAACACCAACAGTGGTATCAGAGCCACGTCTTTGGTTGGTATTGGGCGTTTGTCCTACCTACCCATTCCTAAAACTACCCTTCCAAATACCCACAAACTAAACCATGACCAATTCTACCTCATCCTCATTTCCCATTCTCATTTTTTATGGGAACAACTATGAATTTTGGAGCATAAAAATGACTACATTCTTGATGCCCAAGACTTATGGGACATCGTGGAAAAAGGTTACGAGGCTTCGCCAGAAGGTGCAAGTGTTTCGAAGGATCAACTACAAAAGGATGCAAGGGCGCTATATTTTATCCAGCAAGCGCTCTCGGAAACCGTATTTCCAAGAATTATTGGAGCGAGGACTGCAAAAGAGGCTTGGGATATACTACGAGAAGAATTTCAAGGATCGGAAAAGGTACGCACTATTCGCCTTCAAACTCTGAGAAGAGATTTTGAGAATTCTAAAATGAAAAATTATGAGACCGTACAAGAATATTGTTGAGAAAATATTGGTGTCACTTACAAAAAATACAACTCTATAGTTACAACTATAGAAGGAACTAAAGACTTGACGACCCTATCAATAAGTGAATTACTTGGCTCTCTAGAAGCATATGAGAAAAGACTAATGGCACAAGATGAAGATTCAGTTGAAAGTGTTTTTCAGTTTAAAGTAAATATACGGTCTCATCAATCTAAAAATGGTGGAAGGAGCTCATGGAAAAACAAAAGAGGAGGAGAAATTATAAAAAAGGAAAATTATCCACCTTGTGGTATTTGCAAGAAAACAAATCATTTGGAGAAGGATTGTTGGTTTAAAAATAAAAAAAAAACAATGCCACTTTTGTAAAAGATATGGCCACGTAGAAAAAGATTGTCGCTCGAAAACAAATAATCGAGCAAACTATGTAGAAAAAAAAGAAAGTGAAGAGAATACACTCTACGCAGGCCAAGTGGCAAATGACAATAAAAGTGAAACATGGTACATCGATAGTGGGTGTAGCAATCACATGACAGGGGACGGAACTATATTCACTGATATTGATAAGTCGGTGAAATCCCAAGTAAAATTGGGCAATGGTGCATTAGTAGATGTCAAAGGAAAAGGCACCAGCGCCGTGGAAATGAATAAATGCCCAAAATATATACATAATGTATATCTAGTCCCTCGTCTTGCACAAAATCTATTAAGTGTGGGCCAAATGATACAAAGTGGGTATTCTCTATATTTTAATAGAGATGCTTGCATTATCTATGATAAATATAAAAATAGCATTGCCTCTGTTAAGATGAAAAATAACAATTTTCCTATTCAATGGAAATTGGTCAAAGATATAGCCATGAAAGCTCAACTTGATGATTCATGGCTATGGCATCGAAGATTTGGCCACTTCAATTTTGCTGGACTAAAAATTCTCCGTCAGAAAAATATGATGAGAGATTTTCCAGCCATCACCGAAATTTTAGATATTTGTGAAGGTTGTCTTCTTGGAAAACAACAGAGACAGTCCTTCCCATCTGGAGTTGCATGGAAAGCTAAGAAGCCATTAGAACTTGTCCACACGGACGTGTGCGGTCCGATGAGGACACCTACACCTAGTCAAAATAAATATTTCATCCTATTCTTTGGCGATTATACAAGAATGACGTGGGTATACTTTATTCTAGAAAGATATGAGGTTTTCTCTATCTTCAGAAAATTCAAGAACCACATAGAGAATCAAAGTGGCCAAAGAATCAAAGTCCTAAGAAGTGACAGAGGCACATAATACAATTCAAAGGAGTTTAATAAATTTTGTGAAGATGAAGGAGTCCATCATCAACTAACTGTTGGCTACGCCCAGAACAAAATGGAGTAGCTAAAAGAAAAATAGAACTGTCATGCGCAAGATGGCAAGGTTCATGCTAAAGGAGAAAGGCCTTCCCAATACTTTTCGTGGCGAAGCAGTTTATACTGCTATATACCTACTAAACAGGTGTCCAACTAAAGTAGTTCAAAACAAAACTCCAGTCGAAGCATGGAGTGGACGGAAGCCTTCAGCAAAGCATCTCAAAGTGTTTGGATGCATTTGCTATGTCCACATCCCTGCTCAGAAAAGGAGTAAGCTAGATGAAAAGACGGGAAAATGAATATTCCTTGGCTACAGTGACCAATCAAAAGGCTATCGGATTTACAACCTAAGAACCAAGAAGCTTATGATTAGTCGAGACGTCGAGTTCGACGAGAATGCTGCCTGGAATTGGGAGGACGAGAAGATCGAGAAGAAGTATATCACCTTGCCAGACATACCACCTGCTCAAGAGGAGTCAACGTCACAAGAAGAAGGAGAAGCACCGGATTCCACCACTCATGACATAACTCCACCAAGCTCTCCAAGAGTAACGCAAGAAGAATCTACTCCAGAGTCTCCAATACTAAGGGTAAAAGCCCTTAGAAGAATTTACGACACATGCAACTTTGCTATTTTGGAACCAGAAAACTACGAACAAGCGTCCAAAGAAGAAGTTTGGATAAAAGCCATGGAGGAAGAGATCAAGATGATCGAGAAAAATGAAACTCGGGAGCTTGTCAATTGACCCGAAGACAAAGAGATCATTGGCGTCAAGTGGGTCTACAAGACGAAGCTCAACGCAGGTGGATCAATCCAGAAGCATAAAGCAAGGCTTGTGGCGAAATGATACTTGCAACAACCAGGTATCGACTATACTGAAACTTTTGCTCTCGTCGCTCGCCTTGATACTATTCGAGCACTTATAGCCCTAGCAGCACAAAAGAATGGAAGATCCATCAACTAGATGTAAAATCAGCCTTCCTAAATGGATATCTTCAAGAAGAAATTTATGTAGCTCAACCAGAAGGCTTTATTGTCAAAGGCAATGAAGAAAAAGTCTTAAAGCTTAAGAAGGCCCTATACGGGTTAAAACAAGCACCACGTGCGTGGTATAGTAGAATCGATGAATACTTCATCAAGCAAGGATTCAAGAGGAGTATGAGTGGGGTGACACTCTACATCAAGACCCAAGGTAAGTCCGAAACTCTCATTGTCTCTCTATATGTAGATGATCTCATATATACAGGAAACAATGAGACAATGATCCGAGAATTTAAAGAAGAAATGATGAAGAAATTTGAAATGACGGACTTGGGCTTGATGAACTATTTCCTCGGTATTGAAGTCAATCAAGATGAAGGAATTTTCATCTCGCAAAAGAAATATACCAAAAACCTCCTAAAGAAATTCAAGATGAACTATTGCAAAGCAGTTTCAAGCCCACTCATGACAAATGAAAAACTATTGAAGGAAGATAGAGTAGAAAAAGCCGATGCCTCCCTCTATAGAAGTTTAATTGGGAGTTTACTATATCTTACTGTTACACGTCCAGATATTATGTACGCGACAAGTTTACTATCACGGTTTATGCAGAGTCCAAGCCAAATTCATTTTGGAGCAGCCAAGAGAATTCTAAGATGCTTACGAGGAACCACTGATTATGGCATTTGGTATCGACCTAGTGCAACAACTAAGTTGATCGGTTATATTGATAGCGATTGGGCAGGATCATCTAATGACAGGAGGAGCACCACTAGTTATGCATTCACATTAGATTCTGGAATATTTTCATGGATATCTAAAAAACAAGACTCAGTGGCATAATCCACTGCAGAAGCAGAATATGTTGCGGCTGCTACAACTACTAGTCATGCAATATGGCTTCGAAGAATTCTAGAAGATATTGGAGAAGCATAGATGGAAGCAACTCCGATACTTTGCGACAATAAGTCCGCAATCGCTATATCAAAAAATCCAGTATTCCATGGAAGAACCAAACATATAGACATCAAATATCACTTCATACGATAGGCACAAAATAACAAAGAGATCGAGCTGAAATATTGCAAAACCGAGGAACAAGTAGCGGACATCTTCACTAAAGCATTACCGCTAGCCAAGTTCGAGACATTGCAGGAAATGCTTGGAGTAACACAAAATTGGATCAAGGAGGAGTGTTGAATTGTTGATCCAATTTCTAGAAACTTCATGAAAGATTTGAGCTAGAAAAGTCAAGAAAATCTTTAAGAAAATCTAGCTTAAGTGGCAAAAGAAAAGTGTAGAAGGTAGAAGGCTCTAGAAGAACTATAATCTAGAATTTCCTAGATAAAGTTTACATGGACAACATTCTATAGAAGTCTAGAATGTTGTACTAAGGCGGTGACTCACGCCTATAAATAGGAGTTAGTGGATGCTTGTGTTGTAGCTGAAAAACCAGAAAACACTCCCTTCTCTTGTAATATCAACTTCCATAATAAAAGTTCCTTTTTTACCTATACTCCCTTGCCATTGTAGTCCACTTTTATTCACATACACACTTGCACAAACACTCATGCTTCCGCAAAAACACCAACAAAAACAGAAGTTTGTGTTTGCTTTCTATTGGGGGAGGATAGGGAAATTTGTATTTCAACGAAGCTAATGCTGCATGGCGCAATGTAGCTTTGAAAATTAATTCCACCTATGAGAAGTGGAAGGTATCAGCAACATTTTCGGGAAGAAGTTGATTCTTTAAGAACATTGATTATGCCAGGACATACTTGACAGTGTATGAATATGGCAGCAGAAAAATCGATTCGCTCCTAATATATTGCAGTCAACCAATCATTCACATGTGATATTAGCTTGCATCAATTTACATCTCCCGTAAATACCAACGGATTCATGCTACTAGCAAAAGGACATTTTGCATGCCTTTTTCATGCAAAGACTACAAGACTCAATTAACGTCGCGTGTTTAAAGAGAAATTACCTTTAAATATGGAGGTTTTCCACCTACTGCCTTAACTTTATACTTTCTGTGAAGTGAGGCACCCATCTTTCCCCTAGACAAAAAGAATGAACACAAATCCACGAAAAGTTACAAAAGAGAATGAAATCAGAACCCAAGGCTTGCTAGTGGATGGAATTTAATCTTGTAGTTAAAGCATATCTGTTTTAAAAAATAAAATAAAATTCTGTCCTATAAAGTATATTTCTATTAGAAATAACTGGAAAGGATACAGTCAGTTTTTCTCCATAAAGAAGCCATCATTTTGCATTTAAGTAGCACCAGCCTCTTTCTGGAAATAGATAATTGACTCAAGTAATCATCTGAAGAAGTTGTAACTTCACATTATCAAAGCATGTTCGAAAAGTCATTTAGCCAATGTTATTTTCTTCGTTTTCTACTAGATAACCAAAATTTACCCAAAGCACAGAATTCTCTCCTAAAATTCTGTCTCCTCAAGCCAAAATACGGTTTATGGTGTAAGTTGCCATGGCCAAGTGAGTGTGTAGGTGCATGTGTGGGTTTGGGTTAAACAGGGAAGAAAAAACATTGCTTTAGAGTACTCAATACCACTTTGTTATAGAGTTCTCATCACTGTCATCCATTCCAGGGCCAGTGTCAAAGATTGAGATCTTTTCATCAGACATATCCAAGCTGCAATTTCAAAACAATAATGAGTCACGCTCCAAAGTTCAAACCCAACAAAATTTCAATAAGAATGCAGCTAGCAGAAGCATTGAGATGAAAGATTAAAATATAGTTAGCCCATGATCATATGGCAACAAACACCTATCGTGTTGAAGGAAATGCGACAATCTCCATGTGAAACTTATGATTCAATATTATGGCTGAAAGATGTCTGCATTGATGAAGTCCTATGGGGTTCGGACTTAAAGAAGAATTTTGTTGGCAATTAGCAAACTGGCAGTGATACTTCCAAACAAAGGAAAAGCTTCAATGTTGCTTTCCATTACTCTCATTTATTGTTCACTAATTTAGTTGAAACAACAAGAATGCATGTTTACAATTGTTCATATTTATCCAGTAAACAAGTCATCAATCACCTCTTATAGATTTGCTTAGTATAAAATTTCTATTTGAAAAGAAAAGGTTCCTTTTATAGGAGAAGTTGTAAGATGCACCCGGTTCAACAACTAGATCAACGCAGAGAAGCATCATCCTTCGCATAGTTTCCACCATAAACCACAGTATGGATTCTAATGTTCCACAAATTCTGAGCCTTAAGCCACAAAAGGGTCGACGTTCCAATCCTAATGGTAACATGACAAGATCAAGAAATCACCTAATCAATCTTTTAGATTTCAGGGATTAGCCCCACGGCTTGCAAGGAATTATCCTGGTGAAAGGAGCAGCAGTCAGTTTGGCATCAAACAGGGATTATAACTTCCAAAATCATCAGGAGAACTTACTATCAAATATGCAAGAGCAGTTTCAAAAGAATATTCTTCAGGTAGCTCCTTCAACAATTCCGTATCAGGCGTTAGATCCCACATATTCTGTGAGAGATTTCACGCATATATCAATGCAATCGCTTGAAGAAGCACAGAGAACTAGAGAAACTCTATCAGAACTGGAGAAAATCTATCATAGCATGTCATGTGTTCAAAGGCCATGATACAACCCCCCTAAAAATTCACAACAAGAGAACTCCCAAAAGGCAAGTGATACCCATTCTTGAGAATATATCGACAGTTGGGACAGTTGGGTACGGTGCAAAAAGGAATAAAATACTAACCTCAAAAGTATCAGTAGTTGTGTTGCCAGAGCCATCCTAATTGGAAAAAGAGATTACATATAAACAAACAGTAAAATAAGTACAGCCAATAAAGTGAATATGCACACTCTCAGTAAATTAAAAGACATAGCAAGCGAACAACATATGACTTTTGCCCAATACTCACGTGAAGACGCAAGACGTGGTGCTTGTGAGGCTTGAAGTTGTCGAAAATAACTCGACTTTTGATCCGGTTGCCATTTGCATCTTCGAGACGCAACTCATTACTCTCCCATGCGATGGGACGCTTCGACCTTAGCGTTGGATCTTGCGCTTTGGCTCGATTGTACCTTTCTTTGGCCATCAGCATGAAATCTCGGAAGGCCATGGTCGGGTTGGGTTCCCTTAATGCGATTCCCACGGTAGTCCCATTAGGCAACACTATGGTGAATCTATATATCCTGTCGATATCACCATCATTCATCGCCTGATCCGCAGGCCTCTTCCTGATGCTCCTCAGCTCCATCCTTAGCCAGCCCGAAACCTGTCGTGCAAAGAAGAGCGGTAACAAAGATCACACGAGTTGAAAAAGCACGAGTAAAAGATAGCAGAGGAAACCATCACCCCCTCAACACATTTGACTGTAGAGGTTCAAAACTGCATGCAATTTCCGGGTTTTCCCCTGCTAACATTCTTTCCCATCTTTTCGTTATCCACAAACCAAACCAACACACGTCACCAGATATTGAAGAGAGAGATTCGCGGCGCTACGAGAGACGAAGAAGACGAAGCGCGATGTTCTCTTCTCTGCATTATGTTTTTCCTTTTCTTAAAGTTTTTGTTTTTTTGTTTTTTATTAATATAAAAAAGAAAAAAAAAAAAAGAAAAATTTTAAGAGACGAAATTGCCCTTCATAGCCAATGAGTTTAAGCCCTTCTTTGATATTGAAATGCGCATTTCAAATCTTTATTTAAAAAATGATAGCACATTAAGTCATTATTTGAAATAATGTTCACTTCATAATCTTGTTTTAAATTAATATGGGTAATGTGGACCCCTTATTTGAAAAAATAACAACACTCCGAGCCTTTGTTTCAGAAAATGTCTATTTCAAATCATTATTTGAAAAAAAGATTGCATTTTGGGTTATTATTTAGAATTTTTTCTTTTTCTTATGACAAATTCTATATGTATAAATATATTTGTTTTTTTCTTTTGGTTTGGTTTAGTCTCATGGAAGATAAAAACGAATAGATATTACCTTCGAACATGTTAATATATTAGTTCGCTTTTATGATCGCATTTTGCAACGCGTTAATAATGCGATCATTCGTCTTCTTAAGCAACAACTCTGAGTCGGACCACATGCTGCATACTGCATTCTAAGTGGAGAGTCAACGTCGTGACTAGTTTCGTACAAAAATAAAGTTACATGTTTTTAGGAGGTTTTTCTGCTGAAATTTTTTACGTCGAAAAACAAAAAGTCGCCTCACGGTCATTGCATTAAATTCGCTTACCGTGCAGAGGTGGCACCTTTATTCCGAAAATATTTCGTTACACTCAAAATGTCAAATTCATAGCAAGGTAGTTTATCTTAAACTTTTTGACGACACTAAAATTTCCACACTTATATTCATACGATACATTTATTCTAAATTTTCTTTTAACTATGCCAAAAATCCCAACATTAAACTCATGCCACATATTTACTCTTCATTAATTTTTTTCTTTCTCGTTTGTCTTCACCGAAACCCTCATCACAACTACCCTCAGCGTCTCCATTGCCACTATCCTCGCCAAATCAAGGAAGAAAACAAAGGAGGAAGTTTAAAAAAACAAAAAAAAAAATAAGATATACATTGAGTTGACATATTATTATTAGGTGAGCGTCCTATCAATACCTTTTGATTTCCATCGTAACATAATTAGTTGCGAGATTTCATGTATCTCCGGTATTTTCATCAAGACATGATCAAAAGGTCTATGCATGCGCAAAAACGCAAAACGTAGATAGTTGCATCATCCATTAATTGAATTAATTTATGATATATGTTTGATACCGATATAAGTTTTGGGTTTATGATGCCATGGAAAAAAATTTAGAGCAAAGGTGTCGCAGCCATCATAATTTAAAGTATTTTGTGGCTTTTTTAGCTATTCAATATGATGCATTAATCAAGATCAGTGCAAATATCGTCTCCAGGGGTAGTCAGTACTACCTGACGGATGCATGATTTAAAGACTATTCATTTGAAAAATGGTCATACAACTTTTACGAAATATTGAAGTACGGACTATATTAACAATTAATTTTTCGTGGCCAAATCAAATTTATTAATCACGTACGGATGTCAAGTCACTAAAATCAGCGGTTCTTTTTGTATATGAAGACCGACCACTTCGCGTGGACGAGGCCAGCATGAAAAAAATAGCGACCGAATGAAGCATTAGTCAAATATAGCAAATCTATCGTCCGCTTATATAACTTACTAAGTAAATCTACATGTCGTAATTATTTTTTTCTATATCGGGACTTACCAATCACATGGATATGCCTCTAGATAAGCGTAGACTTCTATTTTCCTATTGAGAAAGTTATTGACTATATAAGTAAATTACGGACGAGATTATCATTAAAGCTTTTTTTTTTTTTTTTTTACATGTGAAACCCTGCTAATGGCATGAGAAGTGGATGAGATGATTAGGGGCACACATGACAAAATTTCTGGAATATAAATCAACTTTCGGGTAGAAATTGATTTCTCAATTTCTATTTCATGAACAAGTTTCTTAGCAAAGAAACGCGTTTAATAACGACTCAAAATTTCTATTTCTAGAGTAAAAATTAGTTTGATAAGAGAATAAAATTTCTATTTCTAGAAGCGGCAACGACTGATATTCGGTGGCACATCCGATGATCAACGTTCAGCGTTCGGTGATTGACGGTGGGTGGTCGGAGTTCGACATCTGGCAGCTGACATTCAAAGTCTGGCATTCGACGTTCGACATCTGGAGGCCGGCGATAGGCGACTAGTGGCGGGTGGCCAACGGCCAAAGTGTTATAAGTGACTCAAAGGAGGGATTGCATCAATACAACTAGTAGATTCGATGAATTAATATTTTAAGAGAATTACATTGAGTCACCTTTTATTTCTTCAACTTATGCATTGACCATATAATTTATTCAATTAGTATAGTTTACACTCCAGGTCGATCTATCTTAGTTATTCATTATAGCATTGATCAATTGAAGCTTAACATGATACCTATAAACAAAGATTTGGGTACTCCCATTTATGAGGTAAATAACAGTCCTTTTTCTTGGAGTGCAGACTTTCTGCGGTGTGGACTCGAAATCACATAGTTTTATCAAAAAGGTGTTTTATTATAATCTTGCTCCTGGGACATATCAGTTGATGCTATTTATTGCTAGGAACTAAAATTATGGTGTTTGTATTTCATGTTCACACAGCATCTATCATAATAATTTTGCTAAAGATTTAATATGGAATCAGTAATCAGATTTGTGGGTAGGGAGATGAGTAAGGATCTGAGAATGTAATGTTCCCTTAATAATACTGATTCCAAATGTTTGGTCAAAGTCTATATTTCTGTATGTGTAAGAAAATGTTCTCATAATTTTAAACTATTATAATAAGGATTAGAAGTACCAGGCATCTATGCCTGGAAAAGGTGCAATTTCTTTACCAACAACTATCTATTTTGTTAATTTCATTGGAGGGTATGAATTCACATTTCACTACATTGAAGGAAACTCCAATAGATTCCATATGGTCATCACTTAGCAGCTGTGCTGAAAGTGAAGCTTCAATAGTTGAACCATCAAGTGTTTTAAGTTTCAAACTTACAGCAACTACTGACTGTCTGGGGATATCTACATTCATTACCTGCATACAGTATTGCTGTCTGGGTGAAGAAATATTCAAGGAAGAGCTCCAAACAGAAAAAAAGGGAGCTCAGAGTTGGAGAACCAGTTAGTATATAGTCTTCTGCTTCTAGTTGCACAATGATTTCAATTTCAAAAACTTGTTTTAATGTTGGCATGATTTACAGGTGCCTCAGCGTTGTGTGGCTGGTTCCCAACTAGAGAATTTCGTCTTCGAAATTGTGGATACGGAGGGTAATCTTGATGAGAATATCACAATGATGAGGAAAATGGCCATTTTCATACACTTTCCATAAAACTGGACTCATCCGTTACAAAAACAACCACTTTATATGCTTTCCGAAAGGGGCGATGCACTATTCCTTCTCTTACTGTCCCTCGAGATGCCGGTTGCTTTAGCTTTTCTGCTGTTCATTCTCCTCACCGAGAGTTATCTTTGAGCATCAAGGTCGCAACGTTTTATTTCTGGTAATGTGTTGGTAATATGCAGTGGTACATTTATTGAACTTTATTTGTATACGCAGATTGGCATTCAGCCTTCTTCAGATTTGGAGCGTGAGATTCAAACCTTATGTCCAAATATGTGTATAATGATGCTACAGGACACATCAACCCCTAATGATATAGGGAATGTAATTTCCATCATCAAGAATGAGGTATTGTGTTAGATCTTCATTCAACATTACATCCCTCGTAAATCTGGTTATTTGTGGTTTGTAAATTCCTATTGTAATCTTGAAGTTGTAACTATTCTTTAAGTACCTGGCTTCAAGATTCTAAATTTAAGCTTCTCATGTTCTAATGAGGTCAGTTGCAGCTAATGCCCATCATCCTCACATACTTATGTGGTCAGTTGTGCCTTGTGACTTACAATTACTGCTCCTCACAGGTTCTTGAGGAAACTGCTTTGTGCATTGAACATCCGGAAAGGGTAAATTCCTATTGTAATCTTGAAGTCGTAATTATTCTTTAAGTACCTGGCTTTAAGATTCTAAATATAAGCTTTCTCATGTTCTAATGAGGTCAGTTAGTTGCAGCTAATGCCCATCATTCTCACATACTTATGTGGTCAGTTGTGCCTTGTGACTTACACTTACTGCCTCTCACAGGTTCTTGAGGAAACTGGTTTGCGCATTGAACATCGGGAAAGGGTACTGAAGTTGCTGCACGACCGGAAGGTTGAAATAGTGCAATCTTTGGTGGAGTTAGGAGGTGATTTGTCTTGGTTAATGCTATTACTGAATATTAATTGGTTTTGATAAATGCATGCAACATTGTTTTGCAATGACGCATTTCTTTGTCCTTGTGGTCTTGTCAATATCAGTGACCTATGGCTACTTAGTTTGGAAAGTTTAAAGAATATAAATCATGTTTTGATTGTCATATTATGACTTTCTCATCATATTATCATGTTTGTCTCTAGATGAGAGAAATGTGATGCTTTTTATTATGGCTAAAAGTAATTTTGCTAACAAGTGGGAATTAACTATGCTAATCATTGATTAAAAAGTGGCTTGTATTAAGAAATAATCACGTAGCCTATAGTTATACATAATCATTTTTGGCTCTACTCTCTCTTAATGAAACAAGTTGGGTTGCATTGTTATAAAAGTTCTATCCTTCTGCAGATTAGATGACATCTTAAGGAAAAATTATGACCTTTTCCCAAGGATTGCATAAAGACATTGGACTTAGTAGTTCCAAGTTTTATAGTTAATCAACAAGGACCCGACTCGCAAATGTTGTCACGCCCCAAACCTTGCGCTCGTCAACATCCCACCATGGTCATTCAAATGCGACGTCTCAGGTTAAGTTGCCGACCCAATTTCTTTTATTATTGCGCAAGCGGAACGTATTATAAACCTCC
>CM027853.1:50198490-50200990 GCA_016097595.1 Eucalyptus pumila
TACGGAAACACGTATGGGTTCGGGTAAAGGATCTCCCGAATATTGGGTAGCTGTCGTTAAACCAGGTCGAATACTTTATGAAATGGGCGGAGTAGCAGAAAATATAGCCAGAAAGGCTATTTCAATAGCGGCGTCCAAAATGCCTATACGAACTCAATTTATTATTTCGGGATAGGAACGTAGAACCAAAGAAAAGAAGTCTTGGGGATAAAAAAATTGCAGGTTTCTTTTTGACAAACAATATTTCTTTTTTTTACTTCGCCCTTTGGATTAACATTGAAAGAACAGATTCAAAAATGATATGATTCAACCTCAAAGCCATTTGAATGTAGCGGATAACAGCGGGGCCCGAGAATTAATGTGTATTAGAATCATAGGAGCTAGTAATCGCCGATATGCTCATATCGGTGACATTATTGTTGCTGTGATCAAGGAAGCATTACCAAACACACCTCTAGAAAGATCAGAGGTGATCAGAGCTGTAATTGTACGTACTTGTAAAGAACTTAAACGTGACAACGGTATGATAATACGATATGATGATAATGCTGCAGTTGTGATTGATCAAGAAGGAAATCCAAAAGGAACTCGAGTTTTTGGTGCGATTGCCCGAGAATTGAGACAGTTAAATTTCACTAAAATAGTTTCATTAGCACCTGAGGTATTATAAGATGAGATCATACGTAATATAGTTATATTATACATAGTATTTGGATGAAATAGAGTAATTAGTGGATTAGGTTGTATCGGACGCATATCCCTTTATTTAATAACAAAAATATAAAAATTAAAAAATAAATAAAAAATAGCATGTTGATTATATCAAAAATGGGAGACAACCAAAATTTTAGTTTATCATGGGTAGGGACACTATTGCTGACATAATAACCTCTATACGAAATGCTGACATGAATAGAAAAGGGACGATTCAAATAGCATCCACTAACATCACGGAAAACATTGTTAAAATACTTTTAAGAGAAGGTTTTATCAAAAACGTGAGGAAGCATCAGGAAAACAACAAATATTTTTTGGTTTTAACCCTACGACATAGAAGGAATAGGAAAGGACCCTATCGAACTATTTTAAATTTAAAACGTATCAGTAGGCCTGGCCTACGAATCTATTCGAACTATCAACGAATTCCTAGAATTTTAGGCGGGATGGGGATTGTAATTCTTTCTACTTCTCGAGGTATAATGACAGACCGAGAGGCTCGACTAGAAGGAATCGGCGGAGAAATTTTGTGTTATATATGGTAATCTTTCTGTTCTGATATCCGAATTGGATCCGGAATTTGCTATTTGTCAAAAGAAAAAAGGGTGGGTTAGTTGATATCATTCCTACTACATTAGGTGATACTTCTAGGGCTTTTACCTAGAATGAAAGAACAAAAAAATGGATTCAGGAAGGTTTAATTAATGAATCACTTCTCCTTCTCAATGGTATGTATGCTCAGGGTTTTTCGATAATGAAGATCTAATTCTAGGTTATGTTTCATGAAGGATCCGACGGAGTTTTACACGTATACTATGGGGGGAGAGGGGCAAAATTGAAGTAAGTCGTTATGATTCAAGCAGAGGGCGTATAATTTATAGATGCCACAACAAGGATTCGAATGATTAAGTTGTTTTTTCAACTTCAGCATTCCCTTCATGGGGATACAATTTGAGGTTCAACATTTCAAGAAACTTATTTTCTTCCAATAAATAGAGTCAGAATTAAGTTAAGGAACGACAACTATGAAAATAAGGGCCTCCGTTCGTAAAATTTGTGAAAAATGTCGACTGATCCGTAGAAGAGGACGAATTATAGTAATTTGTTCTAATCCGAGACATAAACAAAGACAAGGATAATCTTTTGAAAAGGGGCTCTCTAACGTAAAGGACCCAATGAAAAAAATAGGATCTGTTTTGACATGAAATGGATATATCCATATATCTCGAATTTTTATTTATGAGATGATAAAGTATGGCAAAATCTATACCAAGAACTGGTTCACGTAGGAATGTCCGTAGTGGTTCACGTAAAAGTACACGTAGAATACCAAAGGGAGTTATTCATGTTCAAGCAAGTTTCAACAATACCATTGTGACTGTTACAGATGTACGGGGTCGGGTAATTTCTTGGTCCTCCGCCGGTACTTGTGGATTCAATGGTACAAGAAGGGGGACACCATTTGCTGCTCAAACCGCAGCAGGAAATGCTATTCGGACAGTAGTAGATCAAGGTATGCAACGAGCAGAAGTCATGATAAAAGGTCCTGGTCTCGGAAGAGATGCAGCATTAAGAGCTATTCGTAGAAGTGGTATACTATTAAGTTTCGTACGTGATGTAACCCCTATGCCACATAATGGCTGTAGACCTCCTAAAAAAAGACGTGTGTAGAAATCAAAATGAAAGAGATTTCAAGAGAAATAAACGATTCAATGATCTGATCAAATAATATTATTATGGTTCGAGAGAAAGTAAGAGTATCTACTCGGACACTACAGTGGAA
>CM027853.1:50205990-50410013 GCA_016097595.1 Eucalyptus pumila
TCAATACCAGCAAAAACATCTCTGAACAAGGTTCTAGCACCATGCCAAATGTGTCCGAAGAAGAAGAGCAGAGCAAACGAAGCATGTCCAAAAGTAAACCAACCCCTTGGACTGCTACGAAAAACACCATCGGATTTCAAAGTAGCACGATCTAATTCAAAAATTTCACCTAATTGGGCACGTCTAGCATATTTTTTCACAGTAGCAGGATCACTATAACTGACTCCATTGAGTTCCCCGCCATAGAACTCAACAGTTACACCCACTTGTTCAACACTATACTTTGATTCCGCCCTTCGAAAAGGAACGTCGGCTCGAACAATTCCGTCTCCGTCTACCAAAACAACCGGAAATGTTTCAAAAAAGTAGGCATACGACGTACAAAAAGTTCACGCCCTTCTTTATCTCGAAAGATAGGATGTCCTAACCACCCAACAGCTATTCCATCCCCGTTGTCCATTGAACCCGCTCTGAATAATCCCCCCTTTGCCGGATTATTACCGATATAATCATAAAAAGCTAATTTTTCAGGAATTTTAGACCAAGCTTCTGATAAACTTTGATTTTTGGCTAGCCCAGCACCAACTCTTCGATATATTTCTTGCTGGAAGTATCCCTGATCCCATTGATAACGAGTGGGACCAAATAATTCGATAGGGGTAGTTGCTGAACCATACCACATAGTTCCAGCAACAACAAAAGCTGCAAAAAAGACAGCAGCAATACTACTGGAAAGGACGGTTTCAATATTGCCCATACGTAATCCTTTATATAGACGTTGGGGCGGACGGACACTAAGATGAAATAGGCCCGCTAATATGCCTAAAGTACCTGCTGCAATATGATGAGAGGCTATTCCTCCCGGAACAAAAGGATCAAAACCTTCTACACCCCACGCTGGATTTACAGGTTGTACCTTTCCAGTTAGTCCATAAGGATCGGACACCCATATTCCAGGACCATACAATCCTGTTACATGAAATGCGCCAAACCCAAAGCAAGCCACTCCTGAAAGAAATAAATGAATTCCAAAAATTTTTGGCAAATCCAAAGAAGGTTTTCCTGTACGCTCATCACAAAATATTTCTAAATCCCAATACACCCAATGCCAGATAGCTGCCAAGAAGCACAAGCCAGAAAACACAATATGTGCACCGGCCACGCCTTCGTAACTCCAAATACCCGGATTTGTTATAGTCCCTCCTGTAATACTCCAGCCGCCCCATGAATTGGTTATTCCTAAACGAGTCATGAAGGGTATAACGAACATACCTTGTCTCCACATTGGATCAAGAACGGGATCAGAGGGATCAAAAACTGCTAATTCATATAGAGCCATCGAACCGGCCCAACCAGCAACCAAAGCTGTATGCATTATATGGACAGAAAGCAAACGGCCGGGATCATTTAATACGACGGTATGAACACGATACCAAGGCAAACCCATGTAAATACCCCTTTATCAACGAAAAATAGACACTATGTAACTTTATTGCATTGGAAAAAAATATGCTATGGACCTCCCCTTTTCAGGGGATTATCTCGGAGAAAGGATTAATATTTGTTCTATTCTTTTTTTAGTAAAAATGGAACAATTCGGTTCGTAGGAACAAAGAGAAGCAGATCTATTCTATATCCGATAAGTACCAATACGCAATGGGGGTTGATCCCATTTTCTATGAACGAATGCATACATATTTGTTAATCATTCAAAAAACCTATTCGTAAGAATTTTTTTCCCAATCTATGGATAAAATATGATAAAAGACAATATTATTAAGAAAATAAACGCATTGTTACGCTTCCACATCAAAGTGAAATATAGTACTTAATTCTTTTTTCTTTCATTTTATGCCTATTGGTGTTCCAAAAGTACCCTTTCGAAGTCCTGGAGAGGAAGATGCCTCTTGGGTTGACGTATAGTGCGACTTGTCAGATATATCGGGTCATATGGGATTTCCCCGTTCTCTCCCCCGATCGAGATATCCTCTGTTTCGCCCAAAAAAGATTTTGAATTATCAAAAAATTGGAGCGTGAAGTGAAATCAAGTGAAATTATATCCTTTTTTGTTTTGGAGGGTATTCAAATTTCTATTATCAATTAGAAAAGTCTATAGAATAATTTATGGTTGGATTGGTTGGACCAATAAAATGAAGTATTCAGACTCCGTTTCGAAAAAACCCAATTGGTAATATATTTATGATTACTACTACTTATATTATAGATCATAAAATCTTTTTTTTATATAATAAGAGAGTAGTCTTAAACTTTTAATCAAGCGAGTAATATGATAAATACGTCGAATATTTGGCATTGGCAGAAGACATGAATTGAATTGAAAAAAAAAGAAGTAAGTCGTAGAAAAAAGACGTAGTATTAGTGTCATTTGTCCTATATGTGCAAATAAAAATCGGGCAGATTTTTTTTACTCGGAGTAGAGCATAAACCTAAAAGAATTGAAAAAAGGCCCATTCAGGAACAAGAAAATGACATCGTGATTTGGATTAGATCTCGATGAAACAATACATTGAGAAGTTTATTTCATAAGTTTAATGGATTTTTTGTGGAGGGAAAGGGGACAAAACCAAAACTCATCTTTCTTGAAAAATGGAAGAAAAAAAAGCCGCTTCATTAAGAAATTCAAAAATTAGATTAGAAAAGGGCCCTACTATGAAAAAAAAAAAAGCGGAGAGATTACCAAACGTCTAGCATTCCCTCACGCTTGGCGCCAATGAGTTTTTTAAGAACAAAAAAAAAAAAAGACTATGCCTTCGCCATATGAAATAGGAATATTAAGTAATAATAGCATGGCACTTCGAATTCGATATGAGAAATTTTTTTTCAAAACATTAGATTATATATCGAAAGAGTAGTATGAAATTAGTATAAAATAAAGGGTATTCTCGATTTTACCTTATTTATCGGTGACCATTACCATTTCAGCGTCACAAACTTTTTTTGTTTTCACAACAGAAAACTTTTAACAATATTTATGTTATTGTTAGGAAAGAGTACGAAAAAAAAAAAAGAAACTTTGGGATTGCTGAATCAAAGACGAGATAAATATATAAAAAGCAACGGAGCCATCATAGTATTTTTTAACTGCTCCGAAAGGAAGGATGGTAATTGGATCATTTGCCGATCTGAATCGGATAAACCCTCTATCTATATTTTTTTCTCTTTCTTCGATGGAAATGGAAGGTAAAGTGAATTCCATTGTATAGCCGTATGCAATGCGCAAAAGATGCCTGTACGGTTGCTCAATTCTATCTTTCTTTTTTTATTATTCTTTATCTCTTCTCCTCACCTCATCATGCGAGATAGAGGAACCATTTGTTATATTATCAGGGTAATGATACATCAACCTGCGAGTTCTTTTTATGAGGCACAAACGGGAGAATTTATCCTGGAAGCAGAAGAAATGCTGAAACTGCGCGAAACCATCACAAGAGTTTATGTACAAAGAACGGGCAAACCCCTATGGGTTGTATCCGAAGATATGGAAAGGGATGTTTTTATGTCAGCAACAGAAGCCCAAGCTCATGGAATTGTTGATCTTGTAGCGATTGAATAAAAAAATAGCAGTAAGTTTAAGCAAATCGCCACTTTGCAATTTTCTCTTCTTACTTATTACCGGGTTTAATAATATTCTATTCATCTATTAAATAGAGAAGTAATTCATACATGTACTAGGGTGTATGTGCGACTCGTTCAGATCACCATTGGTAGAAAAAAAGGGAAAGAAATTTTCCAGTATCAATGATCAGTACTAGTGAATAGTATAAAATGGAAGGAAGAAGGTCGTTCACTATCTATATATCGAAAACTAAAAAAAAAAGATCTATTCAATTCTTCTATTGTATATGAAATTTATGGTTTCCGATGAGAAAAAATTCCTCATTGGTAACAAATAGTTATTCATTAAGCGGGGAAATCCTATTTTCAAAGCCGAAATCTTATGCCTATACTCTTGCAAAAACGGACTAAGAGGGTCAGTTACCCCATCCAATTTTCATAATTAAATACCGTTACTGTATAGGTAGATCTCGTTGTGAAAGACCTATTACTAGATAATTCATAGGTAGAGCCGAAGAATGTAAACTGTACAACTTGCTAATAGCATTGATTAAATGAAGTAGGGGACTCCGGTATATATAGAGGACCTCACCGTTTAAGACATAACCATAGAAACGATGGAATCCACTATTTCGTTATTCATTTCTATTTATTACTTTTTTCTGTTTTTTGATACCTAGTATCAATACTCGTTTCGAGGTGAAATGACTATAAAAAAAGAAAAGACAAATCGTGGTCGGGAAGGTTATAGTAGCAAAAGCCATTGGAATTTTTATTTTATACATTGGAAGAATCCGTTTTGTTATTAATAAACTAGGAAAAGGGAAAAGAATAACTGAAAGAAAGGAAATCAATTAGTTATTCATGAAAGTTTCATTTATTCAATGACTAGAATTAGACGAGGATATATAGCTCGGAGACGTAGAACAAAAATTCGTTTATTTGCATCAAGCTTTCGGGGGCTCGTTCAAGACTTACTCGAACAATTATTCAACAGAAAATAAGATCTTTGGTTTCGTCTCATCGAGATAGAGATAGGAAAAAGATAGATTTTCGTCGTTTGTGGATCACTCGGATAAATGCAGTAATTCGCGGGAATAGAGTATCCTATAGTTATAGTAGATTAATACACAATCTGTACAAGAGACAGTTGCTTCTTAATCGTAAAATACTTGCACAAATAGCTATATTAAATAGGAATTGTCTTTATATGATTTCTAATGAGATCAGATCATAAAATAAAAAAGGAAATTGTAAGGAATTTGTCAGAATATTTTAAATGGAGTTCGCTGGAGAATGAACTCCGGGAAGGTAGAGTAGAAATTAGTATGATAAAGAGAATATGATAAAGTCGTTCAAAATTAAATGAGCGAATATGTCCAATATCCAATAAAAAAAGATTTCTTCTTCTTCCCCAATTTTTTTCTTACGATTTTTCGAACAAAATATCAATCTGTGTTTGAGTTCGGATTTTTATTTGGGTTCAATTGAGGAGTAAAGTAAGTCTACTTTTTTTATTTATTTATGGTTCTAAGACCAGTAGCTCCGGCGGTCGACTCGCTTCTTTCAAATTGTTTCTCATTATTAAGAAAAGGTAACAAAGATAAAATACGAGCTTGTTTTATAGCAATAGTAATTAATCGTTGTTGTTTTAAGGTTAATCTATTTACCCGTCTAGATAATATTTTTCCTTGTTCACTAATAAATCGACTAATTAAACTCATGTTTCTATAATCAATTCGATCCCCCGATTGGATCGGGGGCAAACGCCTACGAAAAGATCGCTTGGATTTAAGAAAGAGTCGCTTGGATTTTTCCATGGTTTGTTTATTCCTTATCCTCAAAATCCTATTTCAATTTGATCCAAAAAGATTTCAAATTCAAAATATAGGATTTGATTTGGCTTTTTTTTTTAGTTAGTTATATTATGTTAACTAAAATGAAAATATATAGAATAATATGCTATATATAGAATATGTCCTTTTCGTGTTACTTGTAAGAGTGACACACAGGCACTTGATTCGAGTTATTTCTTTATCTCCCCGTGAATCGTATGTTTGTAACAATAGGGACAGAATTTTCTCAATTCCAATCGACTAGGCGTATTGTGTCGATTCTTTTGAGTAATATATCTGGAAACACCCCTTGATTCCTTATTAAGACCGGTTCTAACACAGTTGGTACATTCTAAAATAACCGTTACTCGGACATCTTTACCCTTGGCCATGAACCTCCTTTGCGTTTTTGATTCAACCAATTCTTCTACTTTCTGCGAAAAAAGAAATAAAAAAATAAGAAGTAAAACAACAAACTAATATTTAGGTATATTTTGAATCGAATTCGATTCAATGTACAGTATTTTATTAAAAGATCTTGTATGATCTTCTTGCCCTAGACACATTTCTGTTCTCACAATATTATTTCTAAATGGAATTGGAGAAAACCCGAATTTCGCCGAGGTTGAATCTACTTTTTTATTTCTCTTTCCTCCTTTCTTGATTATACTTCTACTTAATATATTGTATCGAATTCGATTTTTTCTAAAAAAAAAGAGGGGGAGGGATTAGTCACAAATCTTTTGATTCTACCTCTAATCTTCTTCACCCCTTCCCATGTCAATAACTAGAATGAAAAAAAAGGGAATGTCAACGCATCCGGAAATAAACGATTGATCTCTATCAAAAGACCTGCTAAAGCCCCAAACCATAGAGTACTTAGTACCGGTGCCACGGAAAGATATGTTTTTAGATCTCGCATTTTAAATCCTCCTTCTTTATTCTTTTTATTTATTGTATTATTTATTGTAATGCCTAATGTTAATACATATATGATCCGATATAATATATATGTAAGTAGTTAAGGACCGCTTGTATTTGTACACGGAATTCCTAATTCCGATTGAAATCTACAATGATTCGGTAGATAAGATTTTTCTTTTCTTAAAACCGAAAAAGACGTCCCTTCCGACTGAGCATTCCCAAAAAATATTCCCTTTTTTAGTTATTTTTTACGATGGGTTTCATATTCATGTGTATATAAGCCTTCTACTATTATTATATGTTACATGAGAATAAAAAAAGAAATGGCAAGATAACTTGGATATATCAATGGAGAAAATAAGGATTTTGAAAACAAGACAGGGATTCTATAAAATGATACTGTAGACCAATTGAAAGGGATGTAGCGCAGCTTGGTAGCGCGTTTGTTTTGGGTACAAAATGTCACGGGTTCAAATCCTGTCATCCCTACCTATTACTTCTCGTCTGAGCAGTAACGAGGGATTTATTGAAATCGATTAAAATCAGGCATACATAATCTTTTTTTATTATATCATATTCTATATGATAGTCTTATGCATACAAGATGTATTCGGGTTATAAAAAAAATCCTCTTCTTTTTTTTTTAGTTTTAGCTAGTGTGATAATGATAAGAAGATAAGAAAGCGCTCTTAGTTCAGTTCGGTAGAACGTGGGTCTCCAAAACCCGATGTCGTAGGTTCAAATCCTACAGAGCGTGATTCCATTCTTGGTTAGGTTAGTCCCAAAATTACAATTAAATAATTGACCAGTAATCTTAATTTGACCTCCTTTGGATTAAAGAAAAGAGGAGGTCAATGAAAAAAAAAGATGTTAATTAATTTAATCAAAGATCCAACTGATCACCACGTCTGTATTGTAAATATGCAGTTACAAATAATCCAGCTAAAGTAATAGGAATTAGGCCTAAGACAATTCCAAATAGAAAAACTTCAATCATTTCAATTTTTTTGAAAGGGAAAAAGGAGAGGTAATATCTATCCCTACATATTAATCCGCATTGCCCATGAATCTCAATGACCACTAATTGGAAATTGACTCTCTAAGGAAATATAGAGTCTATCAATACCACAGAAAGATTTCTTTTTATGCGTTGTGTTCATTCAATTAATTTCAAATAAGTCGTATCTTGGTCAGACCAATAAAGAGAGCTGAGGTTATAGTTAAAGCTGCTAGTAGAAAACCGAAATAACTAGTTATAGTAAGCATGAAGATGAAGGAGCTAAATGAAATGTGTTCTTTTTATACATATGTTTAGAAAGCACTTCCCTAAGTTTCAATATACGAAGATAAGCAAAAATACCAATTCAAATGAAAGAATAAGTTCAATTGATAGTTGTTAATTCATCAATCATTATAGACGGGATTAACAAAAACATAGAGTAAGGGAGGTAGAAAAAGAGATCAATTAATCATTTGTAATGTCTACCTATCCCTTAATTTCGAATCAAGTGATTCATTAGATAATTCTTGAGTAGACTAATATTAAAATAATAAAATATTAAGAAATTCGAATCCATATAGAACAAAATTTGAAAATCATTTATCTTTTCTTTTGATCTTTTTTTTTTAATCGTATCGAATCTATTTTTCGATTTTCGAATAAAGAGTGACCTTATAACAATAACACCTTTTTTCTTGTCATTTGAGATATTATGTGAATGAATCTACTCCTGAATTTAATGAGTAAAAATGAAAATAAATAAAGTAAAAATAACAAAGGTATCGTACAACTGATCAAATCACTCACGAAAATCAAATCTTTATTTTTGTCCAACTCGATTCTAAGACTAGTAATTCCTATAATTTTTTCTTTCTTTTCTAGGTTCTACATTTTTTTTCCATATTTATTAGAAATAGAAATTGTCTTTTCATATCATAAATTCCCATCCTCGCAGCTAGTTCCAGAAAGAACCTTTCGATCTAATACAAGAAAACAATGTGTGCATCACGAATACTGATTATTTCAATTCTATTTTTTTTGTTGTTCTCTTTTTTTTTTTTCAATACTATCTACCCCTTTTACTTGTTACTCTACGAGGAAACAATTCCTCTTAAAATGTAAAATGAAAAAAAAAGAGAACAACAAAAAACTTTTCTACAGTTTAAGCTTATATCTTTGAAAAGGAGATTTTTCAATTTCGCATCGAATTGAATTGTGGAAAAAATGGAGAGAAAGAAACCTTATAGAAATTGGAGAAATTCGATATTGAATAATACATGCATGATTCTACATCGACAAGCAACAAGAAAAGAATAAAGAAATTATCGAGTACTTCATTTTCATACTGATTAAAATTTTCATACTGATTAAAATTGCGTTGCTGTGTCAGAATAAGGATAGCTATACTGATTCGGTATACTCGAAAAACACCCTTGGTACAATATTGACGATCTAACAAGGATGGAACTTCAGTGAATTTCCATTTACTGATATCATCTTTTATGGAATCGATCCCCCTTTAACTGTACAAGAATATGTGGAGCTCAGCATGTCTGGAAGCACAGGAGAACGTTCTTTTGCTGATATTATCACCAGTATTCGATACTGGGTTATTCATAGTATTACTATACCTTCCCTATTCATTGCGGGTTGGTTATTCGTCAGCACGGGTTTAGCTTATGATGTGTTTGGAAGCCCTCGTCCAAACGAATATTTTACAGAGAGCCGACAAGGAATTCCATTAATAACTGGCCGTTTTGACCCTTTGGAACAACTCGATGAATTTAGTAGATCTTTTTAGGAGGACCCAATGACCATAGATCGAACCTATCCAATTTTTACAGTGCGATGGTTAGCTGTTCATGGACTAGCTGTACCTACCGTTTCTTTTTTAGGGTCAATA
Organism: Eucalyptus pumila; assembly: GCA_016097595.1. Classification (NCBI taxonomy): domain Eukaryota; kingdom Viridiplantae; phylum Streptophyta; class Magnoliopsida; order Myrtales; family Myrtaceae; genus Eucalyptus; species Eucalyptus pumila. The sequence continues at coordinate 50,215,229 of CM027853.1, forward strand.
TCAGCAATGCAGTTCATCCAACGATAAACCTAATAAAAATTATAGAGCTACGACACAATCAAATCCGAACGAACAAAATGTTGAATTGAATCGTACCAGTCTCTACTGGGGGTTATTACTCATTTTTGTACTTGCTGTTTTATTTTCCAATTATTTCTTCAATTAAGAGAAGAAAAAAGAATAGTATAATACTAAATCATAATAAGAATTATCTTAACCCATTCGGAAGGATCACATCTCATAATTATCTATGGCTGTTTATGTCTTTAGCATGACAACTTTGATGAAAGAAATGGTGGAGGGAAGCGGGATAAATGGCCGATACTACTGGAAGGATTCCTCTTTGGATAATAGGTACTGTAACTGGTATTCTTGTGATTGGTTTAATAGGTATTTTCTTTTATGGTTCATACTCCGGGTTGGGTTCATCTCTGTAATAATCTAATAATAAGATGAACTAAGTTGGAGACATGAAAGCTTAAGAAGGCAAGGGGATCCTTCTTAAGCTTTCATAATATTTTATTAGTCTAAATAAAAAATAAATAACTTTTCCCGATTTTGAAAAAAAAAACTTCATTTCATTTCTTTTCTGATAATGTTTTTGAAAATTTCATTAATTGATTTAGAACATCTCTTATTCGCTGATAGTATCTTATCTATCTTTCAAAGTTCGAAGAAAGAAGGAATCGCTCGATTTGATTTTCCTGAATGACACAATTACAATATATATTTCTATCAATCAGATATTATCCAAAGCAAATCCTTTTCGAATAGATCCTTACTCTACTCTATTTAGTATCTCATCAAAGTTGAATTTTTTTCGAAGTTCATTAGAATAAGTTCTATTTTATCAAAAAATTTCCCTCTATTTTTTGTTTGTTCACTACTTTATATATGTATACGTAATAAATATAAAGTAGGGGTTCTGATAAACCTGGAAAAAATATAAACTAAAGATAGTAATCTTTTACTAACGGGATCAAAAACCGGTTTTCTTTGACACAAGAAAGGAACTTTCTGCATTCCTTTCTTGTGTCAAAGAAAAGACTAAGAAGAAGAAGGCGAATAATCCTTTGTTTTCTATTCTCCACTTACTTATTTTATGTTTAGTATCCAGTGAAATTTTCGATTTGATTTATTCTATTAGAATAGAAAACGATTGATCCATTCTATGACATTTCAATCTCACAAGAGTGACCTAGTGACACCGCTCGAATTTGGCTTAAAAAAAGAAGGGATAAAGTAAAATAATCTTTTTCACAATATACATACTATGACTAGTAATGCGGTACAAATAATTCCCGATATCGACATCTGGAATAGAAACAAGCAAAAAGCTTTTCATAATTTTTAATCATACATAATATAATTGAATTGTCAAAACAAAAATTGGATTCTTTTTACGAATTTGATATTGGAAATCCGCGAATCTAGAAATTCATTTCGGACAATTGAACCTTCTCAAACTGTTTCTTCTTAAGAACCAAAAATATTTGTGCCAAAATAACAGATGCCAAGAAGAACAAAAGGCCTTGGACACGGAATGGATCTTGAAGTACTATTTCCGCATCTCCTTGACCAAATCCACCCACATTAGGATTACTCGTTAATGGCTGATCAAGTTTGATAGATTCGCCTTCGGAAACAAGAAGTTCTGGCCCTGGTGGAATAATATCAACCACTTGACGTTCATCTGACGCATCCGATATGGTTATTTCGTACCCCCCTTTTTCTTTTCGTATGATTTTACTTACTACACCAGCCGCTGTAGCATTATAAACTGTATTGTTACTCTTGCTCCCATCGGGATAAATCTGACCCCTTCCTCTGTTCCCGCCTACATATATGGGATATTTTAAGAAGTGAACATCTTTATTAGTAGCGGGGTCCGGGGAAAGAATAGGAAAGGTGACTTCACTATATTTCTGACCAGAAACAGGACCTATCACAAGAATATTTTTTTTATTGGGGCGATAGCTCTGAAAAGACAGATTGCCTATCTTTTCTTTCATCTCGGGCGAAATACGATCGGGAGGCGCTAATTCAAATCCCTCAGGTAAAATAAGAACAACCCCCACATTCAAACCTCCCCTTTTACCATTAGCAAGAACTTGTTTAACTTGCATATCATAAGGAATTCGAACAACTGCTTCAAATACAGTATCAGGAAGTACCGCTTGCGGAACCTCAATATCCACGGGCTTATTAGCTAAATGGCAATTGGCACATACAATACGTCCGGTCGCTTCTCGTGGATTTTCATAACCCTGCTGTGCAAAAATGGGATATGCATTTGAAATGGATGTCCGAGCTATGATATATATCATCAGCGATACGGAAATAGATCGAATAATCTCTTTCTTTATCCAAGAAAAGGTGTTTTTAGTTTGCATGGTCCAATCATTGATCCCGAAAATTTCTACAATAAAATTAGGTAGGTCGCTTGTATAGTTCCCTATCCACAATTCTGCTATTTACTTTATTGAAATCATTTTACTGGAATATAAGGAGTAGGAGAAATCCCTGTAGGGTAGAAAGAGTAAGTACGTCTTAAAATGGAAATGCTTTGCTTATGTACCTTATGTTACAAAGTAACAAATATTCTAGTTAGATCAGTCATTCATTGAATGATAAATCACTACAAGTGATGGAGATATACGATTTAAATAACGGAAGATCCAATATTTCAAAATTGTATCCAGAATGACTGGAAAAGTAGAAACAAGACCCGATATAATTTGATCGTTGTGAGCAAATCCAAAATCTTTGTAGACATAGCCAATCATTAGTTCCCAACCATGGGGCGAATGGAATCCGATACATAAATCAGTTAATAAAAGAATAGAAAAAGCTTTTATTGTGTCACTTAAGTTATATAGGAATTCTTGAACCCAAGAGTTAAGAATAGCAAGTTCTTCATTACCCAGAATAGAATAACCACTTAAAATAATGAAAGAGGTTATATTTGTCGATAAGTGCAAAATCATATGGATATGATCCTCATTGTGCATCTTGATCAATTGGATCGTTTCTTTGTGGATTCCTATACGAAGTGTTTGTAGATGTGTTTCCGGGTATTCTTTTATCATTTCGTCCAAGAGTAAGAGTTCTTCCAATTCGATGAATTTTTCTAGAATACTCTTTTCTTGAATATCAGTCAAAAAAGTTTCGGATTGCCTAGTATTCAACCAATTAGTAATCCAAAATTCAAGACTTTTCTTAAATGAGAGAGAGATCCACCAGGGCAAAAATACTATAGATGTAAGATATAGAAGAGGAAGAAATGCTTTCTTTTTTACCATTTTTTCATCTTTGAATTGTTAATGAATCCACCTCATTTGTTGAATCTATGTGATCTACTATTTCTATTAACCCTAAGTTCTATTACAGGGCATCGGACCTATGAATCTATTCCCTGTTTTTTATTTGTGATTCAGTAGTTAGTCCTTGAATTTAGAAAGAATACAGAAATAGAATAAGAGCCCGTTTCAAATGAAGAAATAAGAAAAAATCTTGTTTCCAGATACCTCAATTGAATTGATCAAATTCGAAGCCCTTTTCGATAAATGCTTGAAAGAACCAATTCAAGCAAGTAATGAATAGCAAGTAATGAATATTATTTTAAAGAAAAGATAAAAAAAAAAAGAAAAGTCGATTGACAAAAGAAAGGAGAGAGAATTTCCAAGATATGATCTATTTGTATCTAACCTATCAATTCATATTGAAAATAAAAAGAGAAATCCTTTATTCCGAAATGTTTTGATATACGAGATGAATCTATTATTTTATTTCGATTTGTTACTTTTACTTGTTTGTTAGTAAATTGAGTTGAGTGGATTTCCATACGCATAAATTCTTTTTTATGCATACAAAAAAAATTTCGTTTTATGGATGTTCCATATACGTATACTTTGGCTCGAATGAACGTTCTGAAAAAATTTTATTAAGCTATGCTATGCTGAAGAAAGAACAGAGAATTCTTGAATTTTTTCCCTGCCGCTGGGAAAGAATTTCTTCTTCAGTTCAAGTTCATTTCAAAATACTTCAATCGGTACGCGCAAGAAATAGGCCAATTCGGCGGCTTTTTGCTCAATTTCACGCGGAGTCAAATTCTCATCAGTACGCGTCAAGGGAACGGCCCCCGTCCTTTGATTTCCATATAAAGGACACGACGAGCAGAAATACCCTCTTTAACTTCGATTCGGATGGACTGAATATCTTTCATACGAAATCGTAGAAAGATGCGACGATTTTTTCCAGGAAATCCCCAACGAAAAATACACACTATTCCTTCTTTTCTATCGAATCGATCATAGCCACTACCTACATTCCACGAGATTGTGCACCACAAATAGGAACTAATAAAGAGACCTGCGATACCGTAGAAAGACATCACGATCCCTTGTGGAAAAAAAAGAATTTGTTGAGACGGAACTAAAGATATCAAATTCTTACCGAGATAACTGGAAGATCCAACTAATACGAATCCTAGTGAACCTAAAAAAAGGATAAAGGCCCAGCAGAAATTACTTATTTTTCGAGACCCCACTATAAGTTCTATCCATATATGTTCTGATCGACAACTCATACTAGATCCAGTTGCATTTTATTGGAATTGAGAAAATAGTCCAAATGAATTTGACTTTCGTTTTTTTGTTTCCGAAGTAACTCTCATCAACTAGTGTCATTCGAATGTAAGCCTTTAGGAGTAATTCATCTAATTGGTTAGATCAAATTGGTTAGGTCTAAAATAAGAATATCCCTTTTATATGATCTCCTATAGATATCCACATATAGATACATTGACTTTCCATTTCCTACATCCACCTCGATTCCGATCTATTTGAAAATTGCTATAATTTATTTACCCATATATTTACGCATACATAAAAGCTATGTTCGGAGGAAACTGCCATATTCTACTAAATAGATATCTGTGTTATCTATATCTAAGTCTTGAAAAAAATAGATAAGATTTGCACCTATCGAATCTAAAAAATCTTGTTTTTTTGAACATGAAGAGATAAAGAAGCCATTGCAATTGCCGGAAATACTAGGCCCACTAAAGGCACAAAGAAAGAGGGTAAGTTGTTAAAAATTATCATAGAATGGGTACCTCGATTTAATATTTGTACCTGTTATTGTTAGAAAGATACCTTAGAATAATTATAATTCGTATATAATTATATTGAGTATATCGAAGTGACTATATATATTAAATAATAAGTGTATGAATGGATAATTAAATAAATGAGACTTATTCTTCTTTATCTTTCTACATGAAATATAAATATACGTATGATAATCTATTCTATTCTTGTCTTCAAATTCGAATTCAATTCGAATTTTTTATTTTATTTAAGAAATAAAAAATAAAGAGTTTCTTACAAATTCACGAAGGATTCGTTAGAATTCAATCCAACAACAGGATTCTTAGTAAAAATAGAGATTCTCGGAAGATATAGTAGAAAGAAAAGATACTCTATATCTATCTTTTCTATATTTGAATTATATATACTATACATACAAAGCAAGAAGGAAAGATGACCTTCGGTTTATTTTATTTGCCTTGCCCAATTTGAATTTTGAAGAAGGAACCTTTTTTTTTTTTATCTTGTTGCTAGAGGTTTCCTAATTAATAATCAGGAATATCGGTAGAAAAAAAAGAATTATCCGCACGATTCTTTCTACAATTTACAATTAAATATTATGATTATGTCACCAAAGAAAAAAGAAAGTCTTCTTTAGAATTTTTTACTTTGATTCCGATAAACTACCTAATTGTTCGCTACAAATACAAAAATGTAACTAAATAAAATAAAAATAATTTGACTTAAGGCTCCACTTAACTTAATAAGTGAATTTTTAATTCAAAGGAAAAAAGCGTGAAGCTTAAATAACTCACTCAGAACACCCTTTAAAGGATTACGTGGTACGATTGGATCGAATAAGCCCTTATGGAATAAATATTCAGCCGCTTGTGAACCTTCAGGTACTATCTTATTCAATGTTTGTTCAATTACTCTTTTACCTGCGAATGCAATGTAAGCATTAGGTTCGGCAATAATAATATCCCCCAACATCCCAAAACTAGCCGTTACCCCACCAGTAGTAGGAGATGTAAGGATTGATACATAGAATAACTTTTTATGGGATTGATAATCATATAAAGCAGCAGATATTTTAGCCATTTGCATCAAGCTCAAGCTTCCTTCTTGCATACGTGCTCCTCCGGAAGCACACACTAGAATCAGAGGTAAAAATTGATTGGTAGCATACTCGATCAAACGGGTGAATTTCTCGCCTACTACGGATCCCCATACTACCCCCCATAAACTGAAAATCCATAACTCCAATTGCTATGGGAATACCGTTTGAGTCGACCTGTGCCTGTTTGAACAGCATCGGTTAATCCTGTCTTTCTTTGATAAGAATCAATACGATCTTTATAAAGGTTCCTCCTCCGAATGAAATTCAATAGGATCAGAGAAACCATGTCTTCATCCATAGGATCCCAAGTACCTGGATCAATCAGTTCGATTCGATCTGAACTACTCATTTTCAAATGATATCCACATTGGTCACAAATATTCATTTTGGACTTCAAAAGTTTCTTATAATTTAATCCATAACGAATTTTCGCATTGAACCCACAAATGCCTATATTTTTGAGTCAAATCGAGAAAATCAGTAGAATTTTCTCTTCGAGTGAAATCAATACCATTCCTGCTAGTTCTTACTGGAGCTCCCCTTTCATTACTATTTCTACTTTCACCATAAATGTAACTAAATGTAACTGTCATTGAACATCAATGACTCACCGGAACAAAAAACTTCATCATTCTTCAAAATTCTGCATTCCGACAGCTGCTCGCTGCCATCATAGGGCATTACCTATCATATATCTGACCATCAATCACAGCATGGACTAATCTACACCAAACAAGCTCAATCACGGAGAGCATTACAACCAGAAGCACAAAACAGAACAATCCGTGATGATAGAAAAAATGAAATCCCAAGCAGCATCAAGCTGCTTCTGTTCAGTTCGATTGAGCAAGCTAAATTTGGGAGAAAATGGTAATAAATCAATACACTGCCATTTTGACATAGATTAGCCAATCAAACTGAATCATGTCCTAGCCCAATCAAAGGCAACTAAATTGCTGATTGGGTTGAGCTGGACTTCAGTGGCAGAGATTAGTAGTGAGTGAAGGTACCTTGCCGATGGAGGTGCGGAGAGAGAGGAAGCCATTGCAATAGACCTTGCGCTTCAGCTTCTGCTTCAAGTTTTTCGAAGGTGACATTCCAGCACACGCAATCTCAAGCACATAGCTCATTTCATCAAACACCAAATTGCACATGATCACCAAACACTGGACATGCAAAATTTAGATGGTTCACACTCACACGAAGCATAATTCAGCACACTAATTACAAACACAATCCAAGAGAAGTTCAGGATTGAACAAGGAAACCAGAGCACAACGTCGATCCGTTCCTAAAACCTGCATTGCCGGCTCAAAATGCAAGCGTTGAGTCCATCACAGACGAGTCATACTGGATCCCTGAAAGCTCTGACGTATTCATCTGTGGGATTCTGCTGAGTCTGGATGTTCTGTATAAGGGCAACAAGGATGGTGATGCCAGATTTCTGTCCCTCAAGATTCCGTTTGATGCGATGTTCGTTTTCCTGATCAAAACTCCAGAGTTAGAGCATAAGCTACCAGGCTTGAAATCCATATCCTAGATGCAATTTCTCTCTCTTTGACCGACCTTGAATGAGGATGAGGACCCCGATAACAATGTGTACGCAGAAGCTCCTCCTGATGCTCATAGAGTTCAACTTGACTAAAATTTCTGAGATTCTACAACCAAAGACAGTCAGCCACTGCTTCAGATTTTCACTTGGTGATCTGTCCTGTGCAAATGTGAATGATGTTGAGCTGCACGTGGCTCTGGCATCGGCTCCAGAAATGGATCCCAAGTTGCTTTCTCAACTGAAAGTAGTATGGCGGATTGGAATCCTTTTGGAGTTTGTACAAGCGAAGAATACGGAAGAATTTCTCAAATTGTCGCTTGGCTTGTGTAAAGCTCTTCTTTTATGATTACTAGGTTCTATGAAAGGTTCAGCGTACATGGAAGAGCCACCACTACTTGATGAAAGTTCTTCTGAGGTGGCGAGTAGCATATGACGCATAACCAACTTTGGTGGCAGTACCAGTGTTTTACTAGAATTGAGTGGATCTCATGACAGAAACAATGCCAATATTGCTTCAGAATGCATAGTTCTATTACTGAAGGCAGCCCCAAGGGAAGGTGCTCTCTTTTTCTCACCAATCTTTTGTAAGTGAGTGCAATTCTCAAGTCTCAGCAAAAGGGCACTCCTTCTCTACTGGTATAGCGAATGCTGCATCCTGTAGGCGATGTTTGCTGCACAGAATGATTTTTGTCAATGTGCCCGTCAAAGATTGCTATGATTGAAGGCATCATTGCTGAGATAAAATATTCTGGTGCTGCTGCTTTAGCCAGTGCTGCCACACTGGTAATCTCAGAATTGCGGTGGCTCCCTCATTTATGACTTCTCCATAACATTTGCAAATCCCACTAAGAAGCACACCTTTCCTGAAAAATAAACTGAACTTAAGCTTAGCAATACAGAGTGTCTGTCTACTTCAAAGTTGCAAATGAGTTGATTGTGCTGTAAAGTCCCAGGATGAGAACCATAGTCATACGACCTTCGAGCACACATTCCACCTATTTGTTTACAGCATAGCGAAGTTATCTCCAATGCGAAGCCAAACCAAACTAGGAAAAGAACACGACTACTTGTACATAATATGAGCCCTTTGGCTGTTCGGAGGTATTATAATTTCAATGCCGTCATCAGATTTTCATACATGAACCCGCAAATAGGTCATTAAAAAGTGCATGCGAAGCTTCTCTGCTCATATTTCTGCAAGAATTTGATTGCCAGAAAAGGAAAACATTGGTACTTACCTCAATTCGTTTAAGGTTTGAACACAAGGGAACAATTTGTGGTCGTGCATCAAAAAGCTTCCAAGTGCAACGTGCACTTATTCATCGTATTCTTCCACAAATTCGTCTTCTTCATCATCTTCTCCCACAAATTTTATTGACTTCTCTGAGCAAAGCCGAGAAATTTCCTCCACATCTAATTTCCCACAACGTTTTATTACAACCATTCGCAGTCTCTTCAAGCTTGACAGATCAGGCAACTTCTGTAAAGATTTACAGTCTTCAATCTTCAATTTTTCCAAAGACTGGGGTAGTTCGCCTTGAATCTCAACCACATTATCACAATTTTCTACATGAATATCACTTAGTTCATTCCAATTGCTTAGATCAGGTAGGATCTGCATCTGTTCAAAGCCCCAAAGCCAGAATCGATATTGGCTCTTATGAGCATAAAGCCGGGAACCATCTATATCAATAACTGTCTTACTACCCATTAAGCTGAATAGAACGGGCAACACCAGGAACGAAGAACAGGAATGAATGTCAAGTTGATCCAAACACCACGGTAGTTCGCCTTGAATCTCGACCAGATTATCACAATAGAATACTAGAATACGCCTTAGCTTGTTTAACTTGCTTAGATCAGGTAGCACCGCCAGCTGTCCGACGTGGCGAAGGTCCAAATCTCGTAGGTTCTCCAAACAACCAAGGCCTTGAATCTTTGCAACTGCAGAGAACGGAATCCGGAGAGACGATAGTTTCCTCAAATTCGATAGATCCATCGAGCAAAGTGAGTCGCAATAAGAGAGATGTAAGGATGATAAATTTGAGGGAAGCCTCGGGAGGCGACGCGGATGAGGAGGGAGGCTCAGGTCTTTCGATGAGGCGGTCTCCTCGAAAAAGCGCAATTCCAAAGATTCCAATTTGCTTAAGTTCCCAATCCACCGTGGTATCTGTTTTTCCAGAAGCCCATAAGATTTCCCATCACAATTAGGTGGGCCAAACTCCAGATGCAATACCTTTAAGTTAGCGAGATTTTTGAGATCCGGAAACGTGTCCACCCTCAACTCCTCCACTTCTAATACAATGAGACTTTCAGGAAGTTTCCGTGGGGCGTGTATTATCGCGTCTCTCAATCTCAAGATCCTCAGGGATTTATTCCCGTAGATGCAATTGCCGATTTCCACTTGGAAATATCCGTCAGACTCATAGCGGCAGACTTTTATTTCTTCGAGCTTCTCTATCATCCAAAAGGCATCGGGTATTTTGCTTATAGAAGTATTATACATCTTTACTACTTTCAAATTCTTCATCTTTCCAATGGAATCGGGTAGTTCTTTGATGCATGTGCCCCTTATGTCCAAGTGAGTCAGCGATTCCAAATTCCCAATTGTCTCTGCAAGCATCTCCAAACGCTCGCAGTTTTTTGCAAATAGGTATTTAAGGCTTGCAAGATCTCCACCCAGCTTGTCCGGCAGCCTCTTAAGTTTCCAACAATAGCTTACATATAAGAAAACCAAGCATTTCAACTGACAAATTGATCTATCAATTTCGATTAACGAAGCACAACCCAATAGGATCAAACATTCTAATTTTGAATGAGCAGATAAGTCGGGGGTTATCTTCAAGCATTCGCAATAGGACAGATCTAGAACTTTCAAATTTTTAATCACCTGTAAAAGAAAAATCATGCTAAGTTTACTTTAGAATCTAATAAGGCGAAAGAATAAGTGTTGTCTAGCATATAACATACCTTCATGTGGCTCCACCCCTTCCAATCATGCGTAATTTTACTCTCGGATAGATCAAGAATAATCACATTCTGCATGGAGAAATTTGTAATCTCAAATGTTGGGTGAATATTATGCCAAGAAAGCCATCGTAATTGTGGAAGGAGATTCGAATTCTTCTGGAATACATTAGTTGAAAGAATATCTAATGGCCTTATGTGCCAAAGATGCTCAACTTCAAGGAACGTTAGATTGGGTAGGTTCTTAAAGTCCTCATAGGTAAATTGGTGCTGATCATCAAACTTGACATGAAGAGCTTCAACTTTTTTCTTCATCTGTCCAAAGGAAAAATTTTAAAAACAAGAGTTGAAGGGAAACACATTTATTCAAGTTCACTATTTTAAGGGGTTAAGTTGAATACTTATATTCCTTTAATCTTAAAAGAGAAAAAATATTGGTTGAGTAGGTCGCGACGGTGCTAGAGAATACAAAAAATAATTGCCTCCTTTTGAAAAGAAAATGTCCATAAGTAACTTGGAGATTTATTTTTACTGGGAATTTTACCTTATGGCTCTTCAACAGATCCAATCCTTCCTTGGGATTCCACACACGATGTTGCTTCTCAATTTTCATCTTACTTTCTTGACGAACTATTTCTCTTCCAAGATCTCTAAGTTGATCCTGCATCCACAATTTATTATGTTTTTCAATTTTTATCAAAGACATGTTCTGCAAAACTTCCAAGGTTGCTTCCGAAAAAAGTTCAGATGCATCCCAGAAAATAACCACAATGTCTTTGCGATATCCAATGAAATGACAAGCTATATCAAGGAATATATGCTTCTGTCGATAATCTAAGGCATCATAACTTATTTTCAGCTTATTCTGAACTTTATCATGAGGAACACTTTCTAACACGTTCAATGTGGCATCCCACATTTCCTTATTTTTGCTGGATAAAAGTGAACCTATGACTTCAAGGGTTAATGGAAGACCTTTAGCAATGTGTATCGCCCTTTTGGCATGGTTGATGTACTCATCTAAAGGAGAATCTCTTCTGAAGGCATGTTTGCTAAAAAGTTGAAGAGATTGATGGGGATCCATGCCCATAAGCTCATATGTCCAGTCCACTTCCGGAACATGGAGAACATCTTTCCTTCTTGTAGTAATAATAAGTTTGCTCCCTTCACCAAACCAATCACGCTTGCCTACAAGTGCATCCATATGATCCTTTTCTTCCACATCATCAAGAAGAATGAGGGCTTTGTGAGTAGGGAACCTATCTTTAATGATCTTAATCCCTTCATCAATGTTTCTTATATCCGTCCCTTTCATCTTGAGGATGTCAGAGATGAGCTGCTGCTGCAAGTACTCAATGCCCTTGAGCTTTGCCGTTTCACGGATGTTGGAAAGGAAGCAACAATTGTTGTGCTTGTTGGAAAGCTCATTGAAGATGATTTTGGCAATTGTCGTCTTTCCAACGCCACCCATCCCATGAATTCCTATAATCCGCGTTTCACTTGTGTGAGCACCTATCTCTTCCATGATTTTACCCACTTGGTCGTCCATATTGACCAAGTTGTTTGATACCACCAAATAAGCCTTTTTCAACTCATTGAAAACCTCCTGGGTAACTGTTTTCACGATCTCACCTTCTTCCCTAATGTTTGTTGGAGGTCAAATGGCAATGAGTAAGAACATTGTCTTGAATTAAACTATGTTCCGACAAGAACAAAGTGAAAACTGAAGACCTAATTGAAATGCATTATGTAAGGATTTACTCCGGTGTAGATGAATTAGCATCGCTACATATGATTAATGAATGACCTAAATTGAAACAACAACAAAAAAAAAGGTTTTTTGGAATGAAGGACAACATTGGGATTGTACCATTATTTTATGTGCTTTTACAGTATAATTTCAATAGCATAAAATTCAATTTCAACAAGGCTAACACAAATCTAGAAAAGAAATCAATTGAACCACGCCAAGTTTTAATGATACAAGGCACATCAAAGGAATGATAAGAGGCAATCACCTTTTGGGGTTGCTTTGCAAGTCCCATCCATTTAGTTCCCCAACTGCATTGAGAGCAGCCTTCCACTCATGTATAGTTGCTTCATCATACCGCTTCTTGTTTTCATGTGAAAGAAAGGCCTCGTCATAACCCTTAGTTTGGTGTCGAACCTCTGAAGGTGCCACGTCATAAAAAATTGGCATAATCTTTTGTCCCCTAATTTTTTGGCACTTAACCATCTGGACTAGCTCCTTGAGACACCATGCGCTAGATGCATAACCTTTTGAAAATATAGGTATTGAGATCTTTGATTCACTAATTGCTTGGAGAAGTTCCGGGCCAAATTCTCCCCCCTTGCGGAGCTCTTTGTCATCCTTATAGACGCGGATTCCCACACCTATCATACTAGTATAAAGGAAGCTGGTAAAACCTGTTCGAGTATCTTTTCCTCTGAAACTCAAGAATACTTCATATTCATATCTTGATGAATTAACCACTCCCTGACCTTCTTTCGTAGTGTGAGTAAAAGAAGTGCTCCCTACTATTCCATCATTTTTACAGGTATGTTGTTTTTTTGCACTCCCTCCATTAATTTCACTCGATCGGATCTTCGAGAGATAACAGTATATCAGCAAAAGCAATGGTAGCTAGAGATGGAAAATGTTTAGACGCCTAACTTGCAAATGATGAAGATCTCTGTAGGTCATTAAACTTAGTAGCCAGGATAAGCTAAATATACAGAGTCGTGGGCCAATTTGCTGCAATTGTTTAATAAGAATGATTCATTGTAGCATCACTCCAGCCTATCAAAGTTGACAATGCATGTGAACATAGGAGTATTAAATCTCGAGGGGCATTTTAAAACCTTAAGGAGTTTTGAATTCCCGGGGAAAATAGTGTAAAGTTTTCATTTTAAATAAAACGGCTCACTCTTCTCAAATCTTGAGAACATAAATTATTTACTAGGAGTTCTAAATCCTAAGGGAAGAACGTGAACATGTTCTCATTTGACATAACACAATGCAAGGCATTCTTTTTAAAAAGGAAAGTTCCACACTTCTCGAATTTCTACAATATAAATTGTTTCTTCTTAATGTCACTTCTGCAAATATGACCACCACTCTCTCTAGAATGGATCGAAATATTAACCAGAGTCACTCATGTGGTGGGATAGTTATAGTTTGAAGTCTTACACATTTCCAAAATTCCGCTGACCAAAAATTGAGTTTTGTTTCGTGCATGCTAGATTTAAAGAACCAATTATAAACTTAAAGTATAACTAGTAAAAAAAAAAATTAACCAATAACTTGTGATTCTGGGCAATTGTTAGAAAGTTATAAAAAAAAAATAGTTTTTTCACCCTCAAACCAAATAGTGGATTACCATTTTTTCTTTTAGATTTTACAAATGGGTTAGTATTTTTGCATGTAGAATATGAATGCTTACACAGTTTATTAATAGTCTCGATTGATGTTCCAACTTACAAACAAGATAACTATTTTTACCCCTCCAAATCCAAATATGGTGTTAACATTGTTTCGAATTTATGAGTAGCAATGTTCATTTGTAAATACCATGTGAACAAAATAATCGATTTACCATGTGGAAAGTACTCTTGTAACTTACGAGCAATCGTGTGCCTTTAGGCAAGTATTTTTGGTAGTAAATTACGAGTTGATTGCATGCTTTGTTAGTAGTCTTGGTTAACGGCCATAACGTACAAACAAATAACTATTTTACAAGTATAAATCCTTACAATATTATTAACCTTGTTTCGATACTATGCGTTGCAATTTTATTGTTAGTAACGTGTTGACAAAACAATTGATTTAACTACTTGAAATATTCTTGCAGGTTACGAATAGTCGTTTGCTTTTACAAGTGCCTGTGTTTTTCCTCTAGTAGATTACGAGTTCCTTACATATTTTTTACTAGTGACACCAGTTTATATTTGTAACTTCATAAAAAAAATAAACTAAATTTTTAGTAGATTATTAACATCGTTTCGACGTCTATTTCTTAGTAACATACAAACATATTCTATGCAATTGTATTTATGCCAAACGATCGTGTATTTGTTTACTAGTGATATTGATGATTATTTGTATTGATAAAGCATTCTACTTGTTTATATGGTCAACCATAAGACACCGATTAGAAGCTCCGAGATGACTAAATATGCCACACGAGATGACACGGTGATACTGTTTTGAAATGATGTTGCAATGTGATTGGACATTGACAAAGTTAACGATATATAATGTTTGGAACTTATATAATATACAACCAAATAATAGCATGGTTCAGTGTTATTCAGCATCTAATGCATAATACAAGATTCAATAGCAACTTCGTAGATGCTTCCGATATAATTTGTTTGTTTGATAATCTAATCGTGGTGGTTAAGAGTTTGCTCTATCTAGGGAGGAGTGGACATAGAGTAGTAGCTTCCTGTATAATTACTCTATAAAATCAGGTGAGGGACATGCCATCATTGTCGAGCATCTCAAAATTAAAGATGTCCACACTGAATGATTCTGGTATTAGCACTGGGCTCCAACTTCATAGACTACGATTATGAAAAGAAGAAGAAGATTCCTCTCATATCTAAGCTCGAAAATTGGTTCTGTTTTATATTGGTCCTAGAGACGTGCCCCTCCACTTTCCAATATACTAAAAGTGTCGAAATTTTTTCTGCCAAGGACTTGCAGACATTGTGAGACCGTTAGTCTATAGGAATTCCGAGTTGAAAATAAAATACCGATACACTTCTATTCATTTTATGTGTTAAAATAAAAATTAAGTTTCACTATTGTAGCCATTACTTCAAGTATAGCTCGACGTTCAAATTGGATTTGAACAAGGGTATGAGTCTAAGTAGTTTAAATCTAGCCTCCATGACTCCGCCTCTATGATTTGATCACCTTAAGTGATTCAAGGATCCTGTTGCTTTCAACTTCATCTTAAGATAAAGTGTAAAATCAATTGATGATAAGAGTTGGCAATTTACTGACCACATGGATAAAATTTCATAGGAGTTGGTTAACTACTTCATTAATATATTGGTATACTTTTTTATAGTGCTGGTAAGTAAATTTCAGAGGAGTTGGTAATATATTAATTCATTAAAATGTTGTTAAATTCTTGTATGTGCCAATAATTCATTTATGATTCTGGTAACAAGAGTTGGTAATTAACCACTTGACTCGTATGTCAGTGAATTCTTGATATTGCTAGTAATTTATTTAACACACTGGTAAAATTTGAGAGTGGGTAATTTAATACTTCCATGTAGTGTTTATAAATTCTTGACTGTGTCGGTAATCTACTTACCACACTCATAAAATTTTGTAGGAGTCGGTAATTTACTACTTTATTGGTATGTTGTTAAATTTCTAGTGTTGCTGGTACTTTACTTAACAGCACAGATGAAATTTTCAAGTGAGTTATTTTGCTAATGTCAGTAAAATTTTGATAATCTTGTAATTTACTAAATTTCTTAAGAAATGGTAATTTACTAAATTTCTTAAGAAATGGTAATTTATGAATATTTTTTGTTAGTCGGCAACCATAAGGTTTCAAGCTTGAAGTACACTGGCGAATGGTGGAATAGCAGAGATGAGAGCTAGAGCTAGAGCTAGAGCGAGGCTTGCCCGGCCCGCCGAGGCTCGGCCTCGGTAGATCTAGCGAGGTTGAGCCTCGTCGGTGGCCGGGCGGGCCTCGCCCGGCCTCGGCGAGGCCGGCTTGGCCACCGGCGGGCCGGGCGAGCCTCGCCGTGGGTGCGAGCCTCACCGGCAGCCGGGCGAGGCTCGCCCGGCCACCACGCGAGGCTCGACCTCGCTTGATCGGGCGAGGCCAAGCCTCGCCCGGCTGCCGGCGAGGCTCACCTAGCCACCGGCGAGGCTCGCCAGCCTCGCCGTGGACCCCGCCTCGCCGGGCCGGGGCGAGGCCGGCCCGGCCACCGGAGAGGCTTGGCCTCGCCCGGATCGGGGCGACGCCCGGCCCTCGCTGGTGGTTGGGCTTACCTCCGGCGAGCTCGCCGGATCTCGCCCTAGCTGGCGAGCCTCCGGCGACGGCGGCGGACCGGCGACCGGCCGAGCGGCGGCGGGTGGTGGCGGACGGCGGGCGATGTCGGACGACAACCGAGATAATGAAAGAGAAGAACGAGGGTTTTACCGTCTTGATTCTTTTTCTAATTCTCGGATGTAGAATCAAAAAAATTTGATTCTCAAATCTTGTCCAAAATCGTTCCCGGGAACAAAAATTTTACTAAATGCGATTCTCGTCCCAAACTGATTCTGGGAACAAAAAATCAGAATCAAGACCTGTTTTGGCACATTGCCAAACAGACCCTAAGAGAGTAGAGAGGGAAAATCAAACGTAATTTCCCCCCTGACGTTTTCGCTGTTGAAGATTAAGTTTGAACCAAAACTACTCAATTTACACGTACGTATACAGGTCGGTCATTGCTGTCTTACTGCGTGCTAGAAGCCAGGAAATATCTCCCTATGAGGTGGCAATATATGCAAGATACAAGCTCGCCAAGGATTCACTCACAATGTGGTTCGAATTTGTCAACTCTGGAAAAATAGTATGACCAGCCTATCGTTAAGTCATCACGTTCGAGGACAGGCTACAATTTTTTCACGTTCATTCTTCTTTCTTTTTTAACTCGTTTCAAGTGAATGAGTCGTGTATGAATTTGATAAAAGCATGAGAGGTGTATAAATCTGTTTGGTACTTATTAGCACCTAAGTTTGATGAGTGATTGATTTATCAATGCTAGCTATAAATGAAGAGATTTGGGGATTGTTCTCTACAAAAAGTTATTGTTACACCCTTCACGCTCTTGAGTCACACCTTGTTCTTCACTTCCGCTTGTTGTTTTGTGTACTAATTTCTTTGTACTTTTTGAATAACATGAATTTTTAGATTAAGCTTGAATCTGAAAATATTCGACTCAAGAAGCTTGCCATCGTAATGGAGTAATTGCAATTTCATATACCTCCACTAATATAAATAAATAAATGAATTATATCAAATTTAATTTTGGTGTATAGTAACTAACTAATTGAACCGTAGAACACCCATTTGTCCAAAAGAACATCTCATTCTCTTGGGCTAAAATATAATGGAAGGCATCACCACGCGCTCTTTTTGAACGTTTCAATTTTAGCAAAACTTACTTCAATGCCCTCATGCACACAACGTAAATCACCGAATGTAACATTAAAAATGCCCGCCGACAAAATAAGATCCCAAGGGCAAATCAAGAATGATTTGAAGAATATGGAGTGGAACAAATCGCATTTGAGGGTGATGGTTGTTCTGACATGCTTGATTGCCGCAAAGTGAGGCAATACTCAATTATGAGTTCTGATAGTTTCAAGTTTGATAGGTCAATCAATGTATGCGTTGATTGGCAATGTCTGTTTCATAAGGGTGATGAACTTGAGAGAAGCATTAGGAGGCACCGCAGACATTCATTAGAGAGTTTTAAGTCTTTTGAGATGAGAAAGCTGTGCAATATATGGTGATGTGGTGATCGTTGTCGAAGAAGACAACTATAAAGACACCGGTTTGTTTAACCTATTGATCCACCGGGCAATAGCATCTTCCACAAACTTAGACAGGTCAATAGGGTGAGGAGACTTTTGGCATCCCAAAGACAAATCTCTTAGGCTTTTCAAGTTCGAAAGATTGGAAATGGCATCATCAGCTCGGTATGAATATATAGATGGAGAAGAATTTATAGGAGTCTCGGTACTTGGGGTATTTCAGCACATGTTAGTTTTTAAAATCTTCCAAGATGAATATCTCTAGATATCATTGGAATTTTTTATTAGCAAATTTTCAGTAAGCTCTGCATCTATTTTTCTAGCTTTTCCTGCTTCCATTTTGCACTAGTTATCATGCTTATGACAGAGAACCTCATCTTCAATACTTTCAAATACTTCTTTTTAGGCTGTTCATATATCGAGTTGGTCATTCACAAGTTTAAAACCTATGTATAGGCTTCGCTCCGAGTAGCTACAAAATTGGCAAGAACAATTCAAGCATTCCCCCATGAAAAAACAAATGATAGGCTTGAACCTGGTATGGGCAAACTCCTGCTCATCCCCTTTCCCCAGAAGCAGCATGTTTCGAGTGACGCAATTATAATCACACAGCAAGATCGTTCGACCCAGGACAAACATAATGACCCAGACTTCAGATATAATGTAAGTTACTTGCAGCCACTTTGCTATGCTTGCTGTTATAGTTCACATGACATGGTGGACTACTTACCGCACATGAAACCTGGAAACGGTGTGTTTTGAGAGATGGGAAACTTCTGCCGCCGACAGGGAGGGAGACGGACCTGACCTTCGATATCTTGCAGACAGGTACCTGTTAAAAATGTCAAGGAACTAGTTTTCAGAGATGCGGTCTCATTCAAAGTGCAGAACCTCAACCGGGTAGCCAAGCTCTCTGCCTAAATTGCACTGAACATTTGGTAAAATTACATTTTGCACCCAAGTTTTCGGGATAGTGGCAAATTATCCCTGTCGTTTCGATATTTGCAATTTGTTAACTGACTTTTCGAAATTTGGAGGCCATGTGCTCTCAAACGTTGACTTGGGCAATTTTTTTTTTTTTCACATATCTGACAACGTGACTTGCTATGGAAGATTAATTGGACATTTAGCATTTATGTATGTGAAAAAAAAAAATTATAGGGACTACCCAAAGATATATTTGAGAACTATATACCGATATGCATTTGGTGTTGATTCCAGTCAAATTATTGCTGGAGCTCTGGTCACATGCTGTCACATGTAATGTGTTTTTGAATTTAATATTCTACTTTTTCATATCTATTTACTCATATGATAAATTTTTCTTTCGTAATTACTCACGTGCCATCCCGTGGCCGAAGCTCCAAGCAAAATTTCACTAGAGTCAACACAAGGGGACACATTGATACAGACTTCTACCTTTCGGGGGCTAGATTGCAAAAATTGAAACGCCATTTGGCAATATGCAACAAACTCAAAAGTTAGAAAATACGTAGTTTGCCCCCCGAGAATTTACTGAGTTTTTGGACCACTAGATCAGTAGCAGGAAGCCAAAACCGGGTATTGCCGGCCTGAACTCATTATTAATCTCAGGCAGTTCATTCTAAGCATCTGAAAAGCTCATTTGGCAGTGCTGTATCTTTTCGATGCAGTTTCGAATGCATGAAGAACTCAGCATTTACTACAACTCAACGGACATAAAAGCCTCCAGCACCAAAGCAAAAGCAGATTCATCCTAGTCTGGGAATAGTTAACGTCAAGCTGATAATGTGCCTTGAAAATCTAAAACTGGAGGAAAACAAAAAGTATAGCACTCGCATCCAATATCGATCATAAAACTATGTCCGGCGGCCACAGCGATCAAGCATCAGAACCCGTTGTAAAGAAAACACGAGTCAAGCAATCTTGAACCGACTGATACCCATTTTCGTACCTGTGCTGGCTTCAAAGCGAACGAGGCGCAAGCCGGTGTTGCAGTGAAGGTGGCCATTCCGAGCTCCGGTTCAACAGAAGGTGAAGGAAACGAATGAGAGAGAGAGAGAGAGAGAGAGAGAGAGAGAGAGAGAGAGAGATCACAGAAGGAGAACGCGAGAAGTTTGTGAGAGAGAGGCGATGTATATATAGGGGAGAGGGAGGGAGCGGGAGCTTGTAGGACGGTGTTCGTTTCAAGTTATCTGAAAAGTAAACATTTTAAATGAGCACTTTGCCAACGTTACAAAAAAGAAATTCAAAGCGGAGCAAAAGAACATGAGAGAAATTGGCAATTTGCCACTTTAAGTACTGTTAAGGAATTTAGGTAAGTGCACTTTTAACGGAAAGGCCTAGTTAACTTCTTCCTCAAATTACACCATTTTATCCTGGTTTTTTCTTTTGCCAATTTTACATTTTTCTCTCTCTTTGAAGCTAAATTGTATTACAGTATTAACATAACATGTAGATGAGCGCGGAAATGAGAAAGTGAGATAAAATGGTGTTTTGGCTTTTACATTTATAGATAGAAAAGCTGGTTTCTTTCTTTCTTTCTTTTTTTCTAATGATCTATAATAATCAAAACTAGAAGAACAATGTATTTCATACTGACGTGGCTACACCGTGATGTATTGAAACACGTGTACGTGTTTGGCAATGCATCTTTGAAAGTTGCTGTGCTATAGACAGCTACGATGACTAATATGTTTGATCGCTGTAGTTATTAGAATGAAGAAAAGACCTCTTAATATTGTCGTAGAGCTTTTACCAACGTTTATATCTGTGTAATTGGAACTTTTGCAGGATACCATTTTCACCATATGATGATGATGATGATGATGATGATGATGATAGTCGAATCCGGAATAGACATTTTGAGAGGACTTCATTTCCAACTGAAATACCAAAGTAATCCATGTTTATATATGAAATTGCGGAAGAAAATATGAGGCAGTACAACGCTGAACCCTTGAAATGCACAATCTACTACAGCCCAATGAGGCGGCAACCATATGTATCCAATTGCAAAGGGCCACGAGACCGACCGTACAATCGCACAAGAAAGGAAATCCCACTTGGAATTGCTCTCCCCAACTGTCTTCCTCAACATCATATCCTGTTGAACACAGTAGCAATCTGTCCCTGTGAGCTTTTTTTTTTTTTTTTTTTTTTTTTTTTTGGGTCGAAGTCCCTGTGAGCTTAACTATTCAGATTTTGAAAGGATGTGTTCTGCACCATGTCTTGGAGATACAGCAAGATTGGCATGATGCCAGGTGATGAGGGTAAAGATAAAAAGTTCATACTACTCGCCATGCAGGTGATGGGGGTAAAGATAAGCGCATCTCTCTCTCTCAATTGTGCAAACTTCTCTCCTCTGTTAATTTATTACTGATGCTAAGTTCTGCCCGCAAAGTTCTGGCAAGTTTTTTGCCATTATCTTCTTTGAAAAATCAAAAAGAAAAGTGGGGTTCAGAGGTGGAAAGAAGAACAGCTTGAAGAGAAACGGAAAAGCGCAGACTTGCAACAGAAGGCATGGAAAGCTGTTTCCTTTAAGATGCATGACAACCATGCAGATGGCCAATGTGGTCTTCTCCACCCAAAAAACAATTGTTTCTCGTGGCCCGAAATGGAATTTTATATGATTTGCATCCGAATTGAAGAATAATATCGTAATCTAATATCATCTACCGCCTGCAAAGTTGCTATTATCTTCGTTGAAAATTCAAAAGAAGGGGAGAGGCAGAAAGAAAAACAACATATGAAGAGAAACAGTGTGCAAACTCTCCATAGAAGGCACAGGAAAGCAGTTCGCTTTAAGATGCTCGATAAACTACTAAGAAACGATTTCATGTGGTCTTTAATGAAATGTTATAAGATCCTACATCAATGATAATCGTACTTTGCGCTCCAATACTGCCTGCGAAGTTGGTATTATCTTCTTTGAAAACTCAAAAGAAGGGGCAATGTAGAAAGAAAAACCGCATCGAAGAGAAACGAACATCACCAACTCTCAACAGAGGGCACAACAAAGCTGCTTGCTTTAAGATGCATGATGAACTACTAATGAACAATCATTTCACGTGGTCTCTGATGATATTTTATAAGATTTACATCCAAATACCGGATCGATATCGCACTTTATGCTCCACTACTGCCTGAAAAGTTGCTGTCATCCTCTTTGAAAACTTCAAAGAAGGGGGGAGAGGCAGAAAGGAAAACAACATTGAAGAGAAACGAACATCACCAACCCTCAACAGAAGGCACAAGAAAGCTGCTTGCTTTGAGATGCATGATAAACTACTAATAAACAATCATTTCACGTGGTCTCTGGTGAAATTTTATAAGATTTACATCCAAATACAGCGTCAATATCGTACTTTATGCTCCACTATTCCCTTGAAAGTTGCTATCATCTTCTTTGAACGCTCAAAAGAAGGGGAGAGGCAGAAAGGAAAACAACATTGAAGGGAAACGAACATCGCAAACTCTCAACAGAAGGCACGAGAAAGCTGTTTGCTTTAAGATGCGTGACAACCGTGCATATGGTCATTGTTGAATTCCTACTTAAAACCAATTATTTCTCTTAGCATCTGATGAGAATTTATAACCATTACAGCCAAATGGAGGAATAATATTTTACTTTATGCTTCATTACCATAATATATGTACATATCTATTCAACGCAACCAAAAGAATCATGTTTCTCACACATAAATAGGACAAGTTTTTTGAGTGTCTGAATTTTTTACATTCAAAATGTAATTGTTTTGCATGGAAACATTGTGACTTGACTCTGGAGAATTGAAATTCAGTTGTAAACCTATCATATGAATTCAAATTCAATCCCGAACATTTTAATTCAAACAATGTTGTTTTAAACCTTTGAGTGAAAATGTAATCAAGTCCCCTTGGTCAAGTCTCGCCTAAATGGCAGTCCAATCATTTGTCGTTGTACGTGTCCCGACTAGTGATTTGATGTGGACAAATTTACTCGAAACATACGCCATTGTTGCTCAACTCCACAAGCCGTCAACCTTGCCTAGAACCACCCTCTCTCAAGTTGATATCTATCAACAGTCACAGTTCAACTAGAGCTGGCACCTCCCAAATGTGGAGGCTCGGCAGTCGGTCACCATGCCCATCGGGCTCCTTGGCCCCTCCATGGAAGATGATTGTACAACCCTCAAATTTTTAGTGATGTTTGTTTTTCCTCCCTGAACTTTCCATGCCATGCAAGATGATTGTATAACCCTTAATTTTTTTTTTTTTTTTTTTGTGACGAAGAATTTTTTGGTTAATTTTTAAATAAATTTTTTTTTTCTTTTTCCTTTCTTCTTCTTCCTTCTCTAGCTGGTCACAGGACCTCGGCGACTAGCCAGAGACGAGTTGACAAGGCCAACCTTGCCCAACCATCGCAAGGCTCCTCGAGATTGGTGAGGCCACCCTCGTCGGCCCTCCTCTCTAGCCGGTCATCACGGCTATCATTGAGGCCTGACGAGAAGAGGGAGAATAAGAAAGGAAACAGTAAAAAAGAGAAAGAAAATGACCTTCATTAGAAACTGTTCTTGAGGACAAATAAGTAAATTCTTTCTACTTCCTTTTTGTTTTAAATCTATTTTCTGGCTACTGATCTATTTCGGAAAATTAAAAAAATAAAATTAACTAACATTAGCGAATAATTTTTTTTTTCTGTTTCGAGAATGAAATAACAGAAAAATAGAGAAATAAAATGATCACCAAATAGGACCTAACTTTATAACTGAATTTGCAATTCTTCCAACTCAACCTATGCCCATTATAAGTTTTCTTTTCTTTTAATAATTCTTCCTCTCTTCTGTCTCCTCTCTTCATCGGTGTAAAATGGGTAATCAGGGATGGGTGGCTTGTGTAGTGGAAGAGAAACCGTATTCCCAACGGTCGATACAGCGAATTTGGGTCCAAATTCAAATCCACCAGGGGAAGTAAACTGACCTCTTTCACCATTAAATCACCATGCTGAGTGTTGATTTTAACTCCATAAAATCCTCTGACACGTCTGCCGCTCGGGACCTTCCGGATTATAAAAGCGAGAGCAAAAGTCATATCCTATGATTTCCAATCTTTACCGACACAGAGAAACGGATTCGCACATAGTTAATATGAGAAAACAGCTATCCTATACATTGGCATTTAGTTGATAAAAAAGGTTGATCAATTTATGGATGACATGCAGCAACTTGAATTCCATCCACACATAGATAATGTGCAGCCAAGGCTATGTCAAAGCCCCAATACATGTCTTAGATACTATGCCATCTCAATCCACCAAGAGAAAAGGTATGCATTTTCGACTCCAGCAGATGAGATATCCTTTGGGATGGTAGTCTCGGAAGATTAATCTTGCTTCTGGTCTCCATAATTTGGCAGCAATGATGGTGATTCCACTGGACTGGTTAGGACTACTTTTATCTTCCTCTCCTCTATGTATTTACCACTTTCTTTATCAAATTTAAAATTTAAAAGAAAACTTCTCAGGTTACTTGACCCAAAAGATTATGGAACGCAAAGCAGCAAAATCTACCGTGTCAGCAGTAATGTCTTCACCTGTATCAAAGACTTGTCTCGACGCTGCAAGACAGGTGGAGCTACCTGCTGTGCTTACATGGTAACGGCATCAAACAGAAGATAGGATGAAGGGCCTACTCTAATTCTTTCGAAGTATCAGGACATAGCTTCTGAGGTCTACCGTGGTTTTCCTTTGTCTCAATGTATATTAGGCTACTATGGTAGGCATTCAAAATCTTATTCAAAGATGATCCTTACTGCAATGTGACTGACATTACCTTAAGCAGTTCATGTCCCAGTAATAATACAGTCTTACAGACATGTTGTGGCAAAGAAATTGCAAAATAATCGTTCAGCTGATTCAAGTACTGTGGGCATGTCCATCCTCACAAATATGTCAGTGGCTTTTGAGTAAGTATGTGAACATGATGTTTCACTGACCTGAGCAGGACAATTTCGAATCAGATTATCCATTTGGCTTGATGATGCCTACATTTGGCCGCACACAGAATTTCTTCAGAGACGTAGCCTTAGCCTGGAATGTTTTGGATATCCAGTATAGATCTCATAATGTTATAGAGAGTTCTTAATGCGCTGATGTACTACTCTGAAAATTAAATTACATCAAGAGAATACAAGATTGAAAGGAAATTGTCCACCCGCCATAACCTAAAAAATAAAACTTGATCACGGTGAAAGAAAAGGTCCAAAGAATATTCATCTTGAAAGCAACATACCGATCAGTCTTATTGCCTAGCGGAATGAGCATGAGCTTTGTTTACTCAACTCAATTGCATAAACACGGAGAAGAGGCTTCAGATGAAAGAATTTAAAGAGAAAGGGGGCCCGACATGAGGACAGGATGTGATGAAACGGACCATCTTACATTTTCTTTGATATAATGCATTAATGCAATCTCGTCTTGTTCATTCATTTTCTCTACTAATCATTCTCTCAGTCATTTGGCTACAACAACCTATCACCTACTTAATCTCCAGAAAGAAATTTACCTCAGAAGTCATTCTAAGACTTTGTGGTGTGAGGATAGAGACTATGCAAAAAAGAACAAACCTGACCAAATATTTGAAAACAACACAAGGAAAAGAATTTGAAAACGGGGCAACCAGTGACTGATTCATACATGGCATTGAAGCTTATGCCTTATGCCTTAAGATATTTCCTTTAACATTTTATATGATGTTGAATCGCAAATTCTCAAGCAAATTATTGTAGAACAGAGAACTATCATAACCTTCACTTATTGCCTAATAAAACAGGTGGCAAGCAATGCAAATTTAACGTGGCGCCAAAAATGAAAATGAACCAAATGTGCAGCACTATATACTCACAAATTAAACTCAAGTTCATGAGGCCAGATCTCCAACAGCTCTTCAGCCATGATGACAACTTTAGCACCGATCCACATAAAACGACAGGTCACATGGCAGGGTAACAACAATCAAGCAAAAAGCTCTGCATGAAGCTCAATTTCAAGCACCCATTTCGAATAAATCTGATCATGCGATGTCTCTAGCAGATTCCTCATTTCAAACACCAAAATTGCACATGATCACCAAACACTAGACAGTAAAAAATGGCTCGGTACCCAAATTACGAACACAATCCAAGAGCAGTTCAGGATTTACCAAAAATCAGAGCACTACATTTAACAATGAAAGCTTAACCACCGGGGGAGTATCTTACAGGTCAGAAAGTTCCTTTGGCAGTGAAATCTTAATCTTCAAGGGAGTATCTTACAGGTCAGAATCTTCCTTTTGATGGATCCCAACAATGAGAAAATCAAACTCCAATGCAAGTTCACAACGAAGGACATGACAATAATATCAGCTAAGGGATATGCCATGGCTCGCACAACCCAAGAGAAATCGCAGGAAAGACCCCAAGTCAGCAGGCCTAAATTATCTCTAACCACCTCTCCAAGACATAACACTAACATAGCAGCAGCAGCAGCAGCAGCAATACCAAACTCGAGTAGTCCCTGATGACAGTTGGGTTGACTCTGACTTGGCAATAACAACTTCGTGCCATTTTACTCAGTAAATGAACCGTAATCTTCAATACATGTGGCACTACAAAGTCATAAGAACCAATGTAGCGGGAGTAGCATTGAACCAAGAATCCGAGAGAGCAAACATGTTTTCCATTATTTGATTATTCATACAATAAATTTATGACTGAATTTGCGATTCTCCCAACTCACGTATGCTTATTATGAGTTTTTTCCGCCCTTCCTTTTAATAATTCTTCCCCTCTTCTGTCTCCTCTCCTCATCTGTATAAAATGGGCAATCAAGGGTCGCTTGTGTAGTGGAAGGGCAACGGTCCTCCCAATGATCTTACTGGTGAAAGTAGACCCAAATACAAATCAACCAGGGGAAGAAAACTAACCTCTTTCAACTTTGTATCACCTCACTGAGTGTTGATTTTAACTCCTTAAA
This sequence comes from Eucalyptus pumila, assembly GCA_016097595.1. Classification (NCBI taxonomy): domain Eukaryota; kingdom Viridiplantae; phylum Streptophyta; class Magnoliopsida; order Myrtales; family Myrtaceae; genus Eucalyptus; species Eucalyptus pumila. The sequence continues at coordinate 50,242,484 of CM027853.1, forward strand.
ACCTCAGACACATCCAACCCTTCAGGATGCTGACATCAAAGACAATCCTTCTGTATTATAAGAGTGAGAACAGAAGTCATATTCTATCCCGAGTCATAGAAATGGATACACGTACAGTTAATATGAGAAAAAAGCTATCCTATACACTCACATTTAGTTGCCAAAGAGGTTGATCAAATTATAGATGATGTGTAGCAACTTGATTTCCATTTACATAAATAACATGCAGCCCAACCAATGCTGTGGCAAAGCCCGGATCCATGTATTAGATACAAAGCCATCTCAACCCAGAAAGACAATAAAGTGACATATTGATGTTTTCTGGCAGTCATACCCTGAGAAAAGGTGATGCATTTTCGACTCCAGCAGGTGAGATATCCTTTGGGATGGTAGTCTCGGAAGATGAATTTTGCTTCCGGTCTCCATAATCTGGCAGCCCTGAAGGTGATTCCACCGGACTGGTTAGGACTGCTTTTATCTTCCTCTCATCTATGTATTTACCGCTTTCTTTATGAAATTGAAAATTCAAGAGAATTTCTTGAGTCACTTGACCTGAAAGATATGGAACATATAGCAGCAAAACCTACCATGTCAGCAATAGTGTCCTCTTCACCTGTATCAAAAACTTGTCTCTGCACAGCAGGACAGGTGGAAATACCTGCCGTGCTTACATGATAACTGCATCAAACAGAAGATGGGATGAAAGGCCTACTCCAATTCTTGTTGCCTAGCGGAATCAGGCATGAGCTTTGTTTACTTAACTCAACTGCATAAACACAGAGAAGAGGCCTCAGATAAAAGAACTTAACGGGGCATGACATGAGAGCAGGATGTGATGAAATGGACCATCATACATTTTCTTTGAAGATATAATGCAGCAATGAAATCTCATTTTGTGCGTTGGTTTTCTCTACTGAACATTCTTAGTCATTTAGTTACAGCACTCACCTACTTTATCTGTAGAAAGAAATTCACTCACATGGCACTATAAGAGTTTGTGGTGTGAAGATAGAAACTATGCAAAAAGAAAGAACCTGACTAAATATTCGAAAACAACACAAGGAAAAGAACTTGGAAAACAGGGCGACCAATGACCAATTCATACTCACCATTGAAGCTCATGCTTTAAGATATTTCTTTTACCATTATTTACGATGTTGAAACACAAATTCTCAAGCAAATTATTGTAGAACTGAGGAATATCATCCCCTTCACTTATTGCCTGTAAAACAGGAGGTAAGCAATGCATTGAATGTAGCGCCAAAATAAAAATGAACCAAACGTACAGCACTATATATACTCACAGATAAACTTGACTTCATGAGGCTGGATCTCCAAGAGCACTTCAGCCATGATGATGACTATATTGCTGATCTACATGAAATGGTGGATCACATAGCAGGGCAACAACAATCAAACAAAAAGGTCTACATAAAGCTCAATTTCGAGTACCCATTCATATAGGGTGCATTTGGTTTGGCTTTTGGAGAAAACCTTTGGATAATGCAAAGGCTCTTAGCCTAAAGGAGTTTTGTGAAATGCAAAGACTGTTTAATTTGCAATTTTAAAGTGACTTGGGAAGTAACATTGGGAAAATACTATTTTATAAACACATATTTAAAAAGTCATTTAATGTAATCAATTTTTTTTTTAAATTTATTTAAAGTTAAAAAAAAAACACAGCGATGGCAACTTTTATATCTTCACATTAAGAGTGATGTAAAAGAGACATATTAACAAGTTCAAAAAAAAAAAAAAAAACACACGAGAAGTGTAAAAAATAATAGGGCCCTCAAATATACAAACAGTAAAGAAAGTGTAATCACCAATGAGCTAAGTTACTGAGGATATAAAAATAAAATTTAGTTGTTTCTGATGTCATATGGAAAGTCTTATCTAAAACTGGCATATGATAAGAAATATGTCTCTTATTCAGCAATAAGACAATTAGACATATCTCAGCTGCAACATGACAGCACCAAAAGTCATATCTTGCTCTTTCTGAATGGACAACTGAGCACCTCTTTGCCTTAAATGACTCTATCAATTTCCCCATGTCTTAGAGGTAAAAATTACTATGAGAATGGACTGAACCGCCTAACACTTCCTGGAGATTGATTGCAGAGCGAGCAACACATGAACACATTTGTGATGGCAACCAAAATGAGCTTTTGCTCATGTTCAAAGCCTAAGCATGCAAGAAAATTAAAGAGCTCCGACTCTTGAAGAGCAATGGACTTCTGTGAACCTCTGATTGCTGACAAATCGAGGATTAGCCTTAAAAAACAGTTCCTCTCATAAACATAAGTACAATCACAACATCTCAATTCACAAGGCAGTGCATGTATTAATATACAAATCATGGATATTCCAAAGAACTTACAAGAGAAGATAACTCGTAGTAACTGCTGGGTACAATGGAAATGAACATTCAAAGCCCAGGATTATTCCTGGCAAAAATGGAAAAGTGGGGATCAACAGACTTTGACTTACATCACATGAAGTAAGAACGACATAATGAGTGAATATAACCGTCCCATAGTATTCTATTAGCAATGGCAGTGTCCACTGATTCCAGTTCTTCCACGACTTTAGTCCTGGAAGGCCACTCGTTAGGAATCATTTGGAGGCATTGTAAAGCACGTTGTGCTATTTGGAATGCATAATCCATATATGTAGGGTATACGGACAGTATAAATTTGGTTCCCATTTCCGGCAGGTTGCAACATCATGAGCGACCAGTTTCCTCTAAAATAATTAGTATTTCTTTTTCGGTTTCTGAGGAAGGGGAACATCTGCAGAAAATGAAAAGTTATGTAGGCAATGCAACTGTGGATTCCTTGCCAAATGATTTAAGTAGCTGAAAGGGAAACACACCTCGTGTTTCATAGAGGGGATTATAGTGAACCTCATATCCAGAAACTCAACCAAAGCTCTGCATCAATTGAAAGTAAGGTTAACAAAAGGAAAAACTTAAAAAGAAAATGGAGTTTCAAAAGACCAGTTGCTCATTGAACAAAAGCAAAAGTAGATCAATTGCAAATGTTTACATCTAGGTTCTAAATCAATCAATATATTTAACCCTACCCAAGTAGCTGTTCTAAGCACGCAAAAGAACAAATATTTAATTTCCGAGACGAAAAACAAGCAAAGCATCACAAAGGAGGGTCTATGCGTATTTGTATGCAAGCAACGCTCCTTTTTCCAAGACAACCAAGGAGTAAAATATACCCATTCGGAATTTTAACAAACCAAACCCAAGAACTTCACATTTATCACATTGCACCTACTGACGATTTGAACCAACAAAACGACTATGAAGAAGAAGACAAGCAAGTGATACCCTCGGCAGAGGGAACTTATAAATCCAATTGCCAAACAATAATTAGGCTGCGAATATAAGTATCATCTAGGGGCTTTTGCCCTCCTTCATGCTCTCCAACAACGACCAAATAAGCATTGAACATCAGTGACTCACCAGAATAGATAACTTCATCATTCTTCAAAATCCTGCATTCCAACAGCTGCTCGCTGCCATCATACGGCATTACCTATCATATATCTGACCATCAATCACAGCATGGACTAATCTACTCAAAACAAGCTCAATCACGGAGAGTATTACAATCAGAAGCACAGAATAGAACAATCCATGATGACAGAAAAAATGAAATCCCAAGCAGCATTGAGCTGCTGCCGTTCAGTTCGATTGAACAAGCTAAACTTGGGAAAAAAAGGGTAATAAATCGATAACCATTGCAGTTTTGACATAGATTAGCCAGTCAAACCAAATCACGTCCTACCCAATCAAAGGCAACTAAATTGCCGATCGGGTTGAGCTGGACATGAATGGTGGAGATTAGTAGTGAAAGCGAAGGTACCTTGCCAGTGGTGGCGTGGAGAGAGAGGAAGCCGTCGCAATAGACCTTGTGCTTCAGCTTCTGCTTCAGGTGCTTCTTGAAGGTGACATTCCAACAAGCACGGTCTCAAGCACATAGCTCATTTCATCAAACACCAAAATTGCACATGATCATCAAACACTAGACAGGCAAAATTTAGATGGTTCACACTCACACAAAGCATAATTCAGCACACTAATTACAAACACAATCCAAGAGCATTTCGGGATTGAAAAAGAAAACCAGAGCACAACATCTATCCATTCCTAGAACTTGCATTGCCAGCTCAAAATGCAAGCGTTGAGTCCATCACAGAGGAGTCATACTGGATTCCTGAAAGCTCTTGACATATTCATCTATGGGATTCTGCTGAGTCCGGATTTTCTGTGTAAGGGCAACAAGGATGTTGATGCCAGATTTCCGTCCCTCCATATTCTGTTTGATGCGATGTTCATTTTCCTAATCAAAACTCCAGAGTTAAAGCATAAGTTGGCAGACTTGGGTGCAATTTCTCCCTCTCTGCCCAGCCTTGATTGAGGATGAGGACCCCTATACCAATGTGTGCGCAGAAGCTCCTTCCGATGCTCATAGAGTTCAACTTGATTAAAATTTCTGAGATTCTACAACCAAAGACAGTCAGCCACTGCTTCAGATTTTCACTTGGTGATCTGTCCAGTGCAAATGTGAATGATGTTGAGCTGCACGTGGCTTTGGCATCAGCTCTGGAAATAGATCCCAAGTTGCTTTCTCAGTTGAAAGTAGTATGGCCTATTGGAAACCTTTTGGAGTTTGTGCATGAGAAAAATATGGAAGGTTTTCTCAAATTGATGCTTGGCTTGTGCAAAGCTCTTCTTTTATGATCACTAGGTTCTACGAAAGGTTCCACATACATGGAAGAGCCAACACTACTTGATGAAAGTTCTTCTGAGGCAGTGAGTAGCATGACACATAACTGACTTTGGTGGTAGTGCCAGTGTTTTTTGGGAATTGAGTGGTTCTCATGACAGAAACAGTGCCGATATTGCTTCTAAATGCACAGCTCTATTACTGAAGGCAGCCCCAAGGGAAGGTGCTCTCTTTTTCTTACCAATCTCCTATAAGTGAGTGCAATTCTCGAGTCTCAGCAAAAGGGTGCTCCTTCTCTACTGGTACCAACGAATGCTGCATTCTCTCAGTTACTCCTGTAGGCGATGTTTGCTGCACGGAATGATTTTTGTCAGTGTGCCCGTCAAAGATTGCTATGATTGAAGGCATCGTTGCTAAGATAAAATATTCTGTTGCTACTGCTTTAGCCAGCGCTGCCACACTGGTAATCTTGGAATTGCAGTGGCTCCCTCATTTATGACTTCTCCATAACATTTGCAAATCCCACTAAGAAGCACACCTTTCCTAAAAAATAAACTGAACTTAAGCATAGCAATACAGAGTGTCTGTCTACTACAAAGTCGCAAATGAGTTGATTGTGCTGTAATGTCCCAGGATGAGAACCGTGGTCATATGACCTTCCAGCACACATTCCAACATTCCACCTATTTGTTTACAGCATAGCAAAGTTATCTCCAATGCGAAGCGAGGTTATCAATTTCAAAATATATGAAGCAGCAAATCGACAAGGATCTCTTATAATTTGGTACATATCAAATAAAAACGATGCAATCAAAATGCATATCTCTAGAGAAATCATCCTAGGAAAATGTAGCTAAAAAAGCCAAACTAAACTAGGAAAAGAACACAAATACGTGTACATAATTAAGAGCCCTTTGGCTGTTCGGAGGTATTATAATTTCAATGCCATCATCAGATTTTCAGAGATGAACCCGCAAATAGGTCATTAAAAAGTGCATGCAAAACTTCTCTGCTCATATCTCTGAAAGAATTTGATTGCCAGAAAAGGAAAACATTGGTACTTACCTCAATTTGTTTAAGGTTTGAACACAAGGGAACAATTTGTGGTCGTGCTTCAAAAAGCTTCCAAGTGCAACGTGCACTTATTCATCGTCTTCTTCATCGTATTCTTCCACAAATTTGTCCTCTTCATTGTCTTCTTCCACAAATTCGTCTTATTCATCGTCTCCCACAAATTTGATTGACTTCTCCAAGCAAAGCCGATAAATTTTGTCCACATCTAATTTTCCGCATCCTCTTATTGTGACCTCTCGCAGTCTCTTCAAGCTTGACAGCTTAGGCAACTTCTGTAAAGATTCACAGCTGTCAATATACAATGTTTCCAAAGATTGGGGTAGTTCGCCTTGAATCTCAACCAGATTATGACAAGATTCTATTGAAAGATATGTTAGTCTGTTCCAATTGCTTAGATCAGGGATCTGCATCTGTTTAAAGCCACAAAGCCGCAACCCATGTCCACCTCTATATTCAAACTTCTGATTGCGAATATGCATATAAACATTTATATTACCCATTAAGCTGAACAGATCAGGGAACTCCTGTAACGAATCGCAGTCATAAATTTCAAGTTGATCCAAAAACCGCGGTAGTTCGCCTTGAATCTCAACCAGATTACCACAATTGGTTACTAGAATACTCCTTAGCCTGTTTAACTTGCTTAGATCAGGTAGCATCGCCAGCTGTCCGAGGTCCTCAAGCCTCAACCCTCGTAGGTTCTCCAAACAACCAAGGCCTTCAATCTTTGCAACTGCAGAGCAGCAAATGTCAAGAGACGATAGTTTCCTCAAATTCGATAGATCCATCGAGCAAAGTGAGCCGCAACCAGAGAGACGTAAGACGGATAAACTTGAGGGAAGAGGCGGATGAGGAGGGAGGCTGAGGTCTGTCGATGAGGCGGTCCCCACGAAAAAGCACAGTACCAGAGATTCCAATTTGCTTAAGTTCCCAATCCACCGTGGTATCTGTTTTTCTAGAAGCCCATAAGATTTCCCATCAGAGTTAGGTGGGCCAAAGCCTAGATGCAATACCTTTAAGTTAGCGAGAGTTGAGAGATCCGGAAACGTGTCCACCCTCAACTCCTCCACTTCTAATTCGATGAGACTTTCAGGAAACCTTGGTAGGGCGTGCACTCCTGGCCATCCCAATATATACCTCCTTAAATCCCCGTAGAGGCGATAGCCACTTATTGTGTGGACATGCCAGACATGATTATAATGGTCGGCAATTTCCATTCCCTCGACCTTCCCCAACTTCCTACAGGCATCATTTTTCATTCTGTTTTGGACATTATTCTGCATCTTCATTACTTTCAAATTCTTCAACATTCCAATAAAATCAGGCACTTCTTTGATGCTCGTGTGACTATGTCCAACTTAGCTAGCGAATCCAAATTTCCAACCGTCTCCGGAAGCCTCTGAAGATTCCAACAATCGCTTACATCTAAGAAAACCAAGCTTTTCAACTGACAAATTGATCTATCAATTTCGATTAATGATTCACAGCCTGATAGGATCAAATGTTCTAAATTTGAATGAGTTGAGAAGTTGGGGGTTCTCTTCAAGCATCGGCAATCACTTACATATAAGAAAACCAAGCTTTTCAACTGACAAATTGATCTATCAATTTCGATTAATGATGACACTGATAGGATCAAATGTTCTAAATTTGAATAAGCTGAGAAGTTGGGGGTTCTCTTTAAGCGTCGGCAATGAGCCAAATTCAGAACTTTCAAATTCTTAATCACCTGTGAAAGAAAAATCATGCAAAGTTTAGTTTTTGAATCTAATAAGACATAAGAATAAGTGTTGTCTAGCATATAATATACCTTCATGTGGCTCCACCCCTTCCAATCATGACTAATTTCACTCCGAGATAGATCAAGGATAATCAAATTCTCCGCGGAGAAATTTGTAATCTCAAATGTTGGGCCAATATTATGCCAAGAAAGCCAACGTAATCGTGGAAGGAGATCTGAATTCCTTTGGAAAATATTAGTTGGAAGAGCATATGATGGCCATTTGAGCCAAAAAAGCTTCCTTTTTGCATGAAAATTTTCCTGCGAGTTGTCTACTTCAAGGAATGTTAGATTTGGCAGGCTCTTGAAGTCCTTATAGGTAAAACGGTGCTGATGGTCAAACTTGAGATGAAGAGCTTCAACTTCCTTTTTTCCTATCCAAAGGAAAATTTTTAAAACAAAAAAGTTGAAAGGAAACACATTTATTCAAGTTTGCTATTTTATGGGGTTGAGTTGAGTGCTATCATTCCTTTCATCTTAAAAGAGCAAAAACATTGGTTGAGTAGATCACAATGGTGCTAGAGGACACAAAAAGTAACTACCTTATTTTAAAATAGAAAATTTTCATAAGTAACTTGGAGATTTGTTGCACTAAGGCTTTTACCTCATGTCTCTTCAGCAATTCCAATCCGTCCTTGGGATTCCACACATGACGTTGCTTCTCAATTTTCATCTTGCTTTCTTGACGAACTATTTCTCTTCCGAGGTCTCGAGTTGATCATGCATCCACAATTTATTATTTATTCCAATTTTTATCAAAGACATGTTCTGCAAAACTTCCAAGGCTACTTCCGAAAAAGTTCAGATGCATCCCAGAAATAGACCACAATGTCTTTGTGATATCCGATGAAATGACAAGCTATATCAAGGAATATATGCTGCTGCCGGCAATCATTTAATGCATCATAACTTATTTTCAGCTTACTCTGAACTTTATCATTAGGAACACTTTCTAGCTTCTTCAATGTGGCATCCCACATTTCCTTATTATTGCCGAATAAAAGTGAACCTATGACCTCGAGGGCTAATGGAAGACCTCCGGCAATGTGTACCACCATCTTGGATTGGTCGATATACTCGTATAGAGGAGAATCTCTTTTGAAGGCATGTTTGCTAAAAAGTTGAAGAGATAGATTTGGATCCAAGCATGTAAGCTCATACCTCCGGTCCACTTCCGGAACACATAGAACATCTTTCCTTCTTGTAGTAATAATAACTTTGCTCCCTTCGCCAAACCAATCATGCTTACCAACAAGTGCATCCATATGATCCTTTTCTTCCACATCATCAAGAAGAAGGAGGACTTTTTTATCAGGCAACCTTTCTTTAATGGTCTGAATCCCTTCATCTATGTTTGTAATTTTCTCCCATTTCGTCTTAAGGATGTCACGGATGAGCTGCTGCTGCAAGTACTTAATGCCCTTGCGCTTTGATGTGTCACGGATGTCGGAAAGGAAGCAACAATTGTCGTACTTGTTGGAAAGCTCATTGTAGATGATTTTGGCAATTGTTGTCTTTCCAACACCACCCATCCCATGAATTCCTATGATCCGTGTTTCACTTATGTGAGCACCTATCTCTTTCATGATTTTATCCACATGGTTTTCCACACCAACCAAGTGGTTTGATACCACCAAATAAGCCTTTTTCAACTCATTGAAAACCTTATGGGTAATTGTTTTTGCCATCTCACCTTCTTTCCTAGTGTTTGTTGGAGGTCAAATAGCAATGAGTTAGAAAATTGTGTTGAAACAAGCTATGTTCTAACAAGACCAAAGTGAAAATTAGAGACCTATTCAAAGTGCTTTCTGCAAAGATTTACTCCATTGTAAATGAATTAGCGTTGGCACATCTGATTAACGAATGACCTTAACTGAAAAAAAAAAAAAAAAAGTTGTTTGGAATGAAAAAGGACAAAATGGGGATTATCCCATTGTTTCGTGTGATTTCTATGGTATAATTTCAATAGCATAAAATTCAATTTCAACAGTGAAAAACATCAAGTTTTAATGGGACAAGGCACATCAAATGGAACGATAGCGGCAATTACCTATCGGCCTTTTTTTCCCATCCGTCTAGTTCTCCAACTATGGTGAGAGCAGCCTTCCACTTACGCATAGTCTCTTCATCATATCGCTTCTTGTTTTCATGCGTGAGAAAGGCCTCTCTATAATGTCCAATTTGGTGTCGAACCTCTGAAGGTGCTACATCATAAAAAATGGGCATAATCTTTTGTCCCCTAGTTTTTTGGCACTCGACCATTTGGACTAGCTCCTTGAGACACCATACGCTAGAGGCATAACCTTTCGAAAATATAGGTATTGAGATCTTTGATTGATTAATTGCTCGGAGAAGTTCCGGGCCAAAGTTTTCCCCCTTGCAGAGCTCTTCGTCATCCTTATAGACCCGGATTCCTGCATCTATCATACTAGTGTAAAGGAAGTCGGTAAAACTTGTTCGAGTATCTTCTCCTCTGAAGCTCAAGAATACTTCATATTCATATCCTGATGAATTAGCCATTCCTTGACCTTCTGTTGCAGTGTGAGTAAAAGAAGCACTCCCTACCAATCCATCAATTTTTACAGGTACGTTGTTTTCCTGCATGATTTCCCTCGACATGATCTTCAAGAAATACCAAACAGCATATTAGCAAAAGCAATGGCAGTCAAAGATGCAAAGTGTTTAGAAGCCTGACTCACAAATGGAAATCTCTATAGGTCATTAAACGTGGTAGCCCGAATTAGCTAAATATGTAGAGAGTCAAGGGCCAGTATGGTACAATTGTTTAATAAGAATGATTCATTGCAGCATCACTTTAGCTTGTCAAAGTTGACAATGCACGTGAACATAGGAGTATTAAATCTCAAGGGGGGTTTTAACACCTTAAAGGAGTTTTAAATGTCTTGGAAAGAACGTTAAGATAGCGCAATGCTAAGTTTTCATTTAAAAAAAAAAAAGAAGAAAAGGGTCAGTCTTCTCAAATCTTGAGAACATAAGTTATTCCTTGGGAGTTTTAAATCTCAAGAAGAGAACGTGAACATGTTCTCCTTTGACAAAACACAATGCAAAGCATTTTTTTTTATAGAAAAGAGTTCCACACTACTCGAATTTCTACAACATAAGTTGTTTCTTTGTAAATGTCACTTTTGCAAAAATGACCACCACTCTCTCTAGAATGGATCAAAAAATTAATCAGAGCTATTCATGTGATGGGATAGTTGTAGTTTGAAATCTTACACGTTTCTAAAATTTTGTAAACCAAAAATGGATTTTTGTTTCATGCATGCTAGATTTAGAGAACCAATTATAAACTTGAAGTATCACCGGTAAGTAAAAATTAACTGATAACTTGTGAGTCTAGTCAATTGTTAGAAAGTTACCAAAAAAAATAATTTTTTCATCCTCAAACCATATAGTGGATTACCATTTTTTCTTTTAGATTTTACAAATGGGTTAGTATTTTCACTTGTAGATTATGAATGCTTACATACTTTATTAATTGTCTCGATTGATGTTCCAACTTACAAACAAAATAACTATTTTAGGCCCTCTAAATCCAAATATGGTGTTGACATTGTTTCGAATTTATGAGTAGCAATGTTCATTTGTAAATATCATGTGAACGAAATAATCAATTTACCATATGGTAAATACTCCTGTAACTTACGAGCAATTGTTTGCTTTTATAAGTGGGCGAGTATTTTTTGTAGTAAACTATGAGTTGCTTGCATACTTTGTCAGTAGTCTTGGTTAACGGTAGTAACTTACAAAAAAATAACTATTTTACAAGTATAAATTTTTACTATATTATTAACCTTGTTTTTGATTTTATGAGTTGCAATTTTATTGTCAGTAACGTGCTGATGAAACAACATATTCTTGCAGATTATGAGTAGTCATTTTTGTGTTTCTCCTCTAGTTGATTACAAGTTCCTTACATATTTTTTACTAGTGACACCGGTTAATATTTGTAACTTCCTCAAAAAAAAAAAAAAAAACTATTTTATTACCCTAAATTTTTAGTTGATTATTAACATCGTTTCAACATCTATTGTCAATAACATACAAACATATCTTACGCAACTGTATGTATGCTGGATGATTTTGTGCATTTGTTTACTAGTGATATTGATAATTATTTGTATTGATGGAGCGTTCTACTTGTTAATATGGCCAACTGTGAGACACCAATTAGAAGCTTTGAGATGACTAAATTTGCCACACGAGACGACACGGTGGTACCTTTTCGAAATGATATTGCAACATGATTGGACATGACAAAGTTAACGAAGAATAAGGTTTGTAACTTTTATAATGTACAACCAAATACTAGCGTGGTTCCATGTTATTCAACATCCGATGCATTATATAAGGTTCAATAGCAACTTCGTGAATGCTTCTGATATAATTTGTTTGTTTAATAATCTAATCATGGTGGTTGAGAGTTTGCTCTATCTAGGAAGAATGGACATAGAGTATTAGCTTTCTCTATAATTACTCTACAAAATTAGGATAGGCAGATGCCATCATTGTCAGGCATCTAAGAAATAAAGATTTCCACATTGAATGATTGTTGTATTAGCACTGGGCTTCAACTTCATAGACTACGATTATGAAAAAGAAAAAAAGAAAAAGATTCCTCTCATATCTAAGCTCAAAAACTGTCTTATTTTGGTCCTAGAGACGTGCCCTTCCACTTTCTGATATACTAACAATGTTGAAATTTTTTCTGCCAAGGACTTGCACAATTTGTGAAACCATTAGTCTATAAAATTCTGAGTTGAAAATAAAATACCGATATGCTGCTATTCATTTGATGTGTTAAAATAAAAATTTTGTGCCAATATTGTAGCCATCACTTCAAGTATAGCTCGATGTTCAAATTTCATTTGAACAAGGGTATGCGTTCAAGTAGTTTAAATCTAGCCTCCATGACTCTGCCTTTATGATTTGATCACCTTATGTGATTCAAGGATCCTATTGCTTTCGACTTCATCTTAAGATAAAGTGTAAAACCAATTACTGATGAGAATTGGCAATTTACTAACCACATGGGTAAAATTTCAGAGGAGTTGGTTAACTATTTCATTAATATATTGGTATGTTTTTTTTATAGTGCTGGTAAGTAAATTTTAGAGGAGTTGGTAATATATTAATTCATTAAAATGTTGTTAACTTCTTGCATGTGCCAGTAATTTATTTATAATACTGGTAACAAGAGTTGGTAATTAACCACTTGACTTGTATGTTGGTGAATACCTGATATTGCTGGTAATTTATTTATAACACTGGTAAAATTTGAGAGCATATAATTTAATAGTTCCATGTAATGTTTGTAAATTCTTGATTGTGTCGGTAATCTACTTATCACACAAATAAAAAATTTTGTAGGAGTCGGTAATTTAATACTTTATTGGCATGTTGGCAAATTTCTAATGATGCTGGTATTTTACTTACAACACTGATGTAATTTTTCAAGTGAGTTAATTTACTACTTTATCGGAATGTAGGTAAATTTTGATAATCTTGGTAATTTACAAATCACACTGATAAAATTTCATAAGAAATGGTAATTTAGGAATATTTTGTTAGTCAGCAACCAGAAGATTTCAAGCTTGAAATACACCGGTGAATGGTGGAATAGCAGAGTTGAGAGCTAGAGCTCAAGATCAAGATGGAGTAGGTACAAGAAACCAAGTCTCCAATCAGACGATTGCTACAGTACTGTGGAATATTATGGAAGTCAGGAAACCATGCCATCTTCAGGAATTAAAAACCAGAACCAAGCAACCTTGTGTAGTCTGCTTTAGCTGGGTTGAAGAGTTTCAACAGAAGGAACCCGAAATCGAGCGAATCTAGTAAAACCAGCAACGGTCGTCACGATTTTGGAACCCACCGCAGGCTGGAACACTAAAGACAAACATAGATGGTGCCTACGAACCTGGAGCTACTGGAGGCTCGATTGCTTGCGTCTGTCGTGATTCTGCCAAGAGGTTGGTGGACTGAGTGGTGCGAACAGTTGCAGCGTCTTCAGCATTTGGGGTTGAGGCTCTTGCCCCCTTATAGAAGCCCCAACGCATCTGGATCCTCAAAGCAAAGTGCTGCTATGCCCAAAAAAGAAAAAGAATCATTTTTCAAATGGTGGCCGCCTATCAATCAACTATCAAGGTAATTAACCCACCGGGACCACAACCATCATTCACGGCAAGAATCCAAGGAAAATCTTGTCAAGAAAGCAAATGGATAATGAAAAGAAATAAAGCAATATAAACAAAGAAAAAGAAGATGGTTCACTCCTAAGGTGGAAAAGAAGACCCGCCAATGCTTTAGCGTGTGCCGTTGGTCGTCCAGGTCTTTAGAGACCTGGCTCATTCATGGGTGTGAATTCTCCTTGGAGCAAGGGTGCATTTGGATGGGCATTTTAAAGTTCCCCCATTCAGTTCTGCAAAGCCCTTTCACCCTAAATAGAGGTGTTTGGGAGGCCAATTTAAAAGGCATTTTAAAGCCCATTCAAGCTAGTTCATCATGGACGGTTGGTAGTGCAAGTCTTTGTAGACTTTGACTTTGCCCTTCTAATCCAGTGATGTTTCGGTCTTCATTAATTAATTACTTCCAGTAATATAAATAATAATTATCATTCGTGAAAAATGGAATATTAACTTTACCAAGTTCTTGTTTTGCTTTTTCCTTTTTCTCTATGTGCTTGAGACTTTACGTTGTCCACCTTCTTTTTGGCATTTCACTTTTGCTCTTCTCCTTTTCAGGACAAGAAAGAATATGAAGGGATATGATTGTTCACTTTGGATCTCTTTATTGACATCAATTATATGGTCTATCGACATACAAAACTGACATTTATCAACGTCTTCTTTTTTCGGTTTGGATTCATCAACAACATTGTTGTGCAAACACTCGTACAATTTTGTTCCGGAGGGTAGTACTTTTCCCAAAAAAAAAAAAAAAAAAAAAAAAAAAAAGGAATTGCCCCTCACGATCTTCCTTCTTAGTTTGATGAAAAAAAAATCATATTTGGGAAATTTGTTTCTGTAATTTTCAATGTTTGAATCATGTAAAGCTATTCGATCCATAAAAATGTTTACCATGGGCTAAAAGTAATAAATAAGCTTAGAGAAAAATGACTTGGCAAGAAGAATCATTTTCCCTGATATCTATCCTAATTTCTTTGTAATCATTGTTATTTTGATGGATTATAGAATAAATGACAATGATGTCATATCCAGTTTATTAGTCATTACATGTTACTTTTAACTATACAAGCCACATTTAATGAATTCACTTATTATAAATTATAATAAAATCAATTTCTTCAACTTGTTTTCAGTACAATCAATTTTTTTTTTTTTGGTTTACTTTTTTTTTAGATTGAATTTCCTAGAACATTTTCCTGCTAAAAAAAAAAATCTCAGCAAGATAAGCACAACCTAAAAGTTTGTTTTCATATGATGTTATTCAATGGAAGGAAATGGTAAGATAGAATCATCAATGGATAGGGGAATTGAACATCAATTTGTTATCATATGACTTTTGGGGGGTGAATTAGAGAACCATGAATCAGTGTTGGATTTTACAGGGCGATCTTGGTGACATATATTTTCTTTTTAATAAAATCTCTACGTCTATGGAAGTATGATTGAGAGGCGCAAAGTACCAAATAAATGAATCATTGGTGTGATTCTTTCTTAAGCAAGCTGGTTAATCATGGACTGTTCGTAGTCCAACTCTTCGTTGACTTTGACTTTGCCCTTCTAATCCCATGACGTTTCAGTCTTTGCATCACCCCGTTCACTTTTCTGTCTTTTTTTCTCTCTCTCTTTCTTAGAGTGATAGCTAATGCGATTTTAAATCTAATGATAGTATTCAATGCAAGGCAAAACTATATGTATACAGCACTTTCGTTCTTTTCATTTAGTTAAATTAGACAGTATCAATCATTCTATTGATTGATGACATGATTGGCTAAACTATTTAAAGATCAAAGTTTTTCTAAACAGATGGTATTTGTTATGCAAGTATTTTTCAAGTTTCTAAATCAATTCCGAGGCTATTAAATATTTCTTCTTTCATGATAGAAAATAGCCACTTCGCAATTAATGTTTTACGATATAGAATTGATAGAAACCAAAATAGCCAAAATCAACTTCTATCAACCATTCCTTATACAATCAAAGTTATTCGTAAAGAGTTGGCCCGTACAATATCATAAGCTTTTCACGGTCTGGATGACGGTCAATCCCATGGTGAATGCACAAAGCATTGCCTCCTCTCCATTGATCTCTCTTGATCTTCTCTCAGAGAAAATAAAATTCGAACTGTATAGTAGGAAAATCAGTACAGCACTTTGTGAAATCAAAATCACTCTTAGAAGCTAGAATTACAAATGGAGATCTCTGTGGGTCAATAAACATAGAAGACAGGATTGGCTAACCATGCTGAGAGTCGGGGGCTAGTTCGTATTTTAATAATAGTCTTTGTAAAGTTTGCTTTCACCCTGAAAGGGAATCGTACGATGGCCAACGCATCTTCCTTCTCCCTTTAAATTACCCGACGACACTGTGTTGCGATAAATGCCCACGCCATTGCCCACAAATTTACAAGAATGACAAGGCACAAGACCCTCTCACAGCTTTGCTTGTACATAATTGTAGTGTCACTTTTGGGACAGGGGTGTGTCCCAATCGAGGAAAAAGTAGGGGTGAGCATCGGTCCAGGGTCAACCCTAAACTGACCATGGACTGGCTTAACCCTACTGGTCCTGGTTCGGTTCCCAGGGAGACTGGGTCGATCCTTGGTCTTAGGATTCATGGACCAGCACTGTGTGAGTAGTCATCGATTTTGAGAGTTTAGGGTCAATCCAACCCGGACCAACCACGACTATATATATAATATTATTTATAATTTTTTATAGAGAGAAAATCTTAAAATAAATGGCATCAACAACATTAAACAGCTCTTTAGTGAGGAGTTCAAGTAATTTTATATTATTCTTTAATAACTTAGATTTTTAATGTCTTTTACGCATCAATAGTCATAATTTATGAAGGAGGAAAATGTTTTTGTGAGGTCATGGCGTCCAAAAGGGCATAAACAGCTCCTTACGACATCCTTATCTAGTACTCGTTCTCTTCTATCTTGTTTGTCCTCTTAGTCTTCAATTTGCCAAAATCGAAAGATATAACTTCTCCGCTTGCCATTCAACACTAGCCTCGCTCGCTCTAGGTTACTCGTGCCGTTTGCCGCTTGATGCTTGCTTGGCTTGTTGCTCTCCGCTCGACACTCGATGTTCACTTTGTTCGATGCTCACCTTACTCAACCTTCACCGCTTGTCTTTCTTAGCTGACCTCGCTCGTTATCAAACCCATTGGGTTGGTCCGATCCTCGATTGCCCTTTTAAAGAGTACAAAAAATGAAATAAAAAAAAATTTATTAGTTGGTCCCAGGTTGACCTTAGAATCGGATTGAGCCCATTGAGTCAGTTTGGTCCTCAATAAGTTTTTCAAGGAGTACAGAAAATGAAATAAAAAAAATTATCGGTTGGTCCCGGGTTGACCTTAGAACCGGACCAAACCCCCCGGGTCGGTCTAGTCCTCGGTCCTAAGCTCAATAGGGTCGATTTTTGGTCTAAAAAATTAAGGACCGGTACTATGCAGGTTGATCCTAGAGTTAAAGGGCGGACCGGTCCAACCCGGACCATGCTCACCTGTGACAACCTGATTTTTGAGTCTTTTTTTTATTGAATGAAATGGGCCATTTATTGACATGCCTATAGTCTCTTTTTTTTTTCTCTGAGCTAATCACTCACAAGATAACTAATTTATCAGGTGAAACCATTAAGGAATCTAAACTTGTTACTGACTTGAGATATCGATCAAAAATCGACTGCTCGACTGTGTTAATCTGCAAGGGTCAATACGACACCGTCAAAATTGATTAGAGACCGGAGATAGGTCGATTCGATAGAGGCATGTGATTAAAGTGTAGGTGATTCCACCTGATTGCAAAATTTATGTCAAACGACACTAAACCGATTTTTTTGTCGTTTTCATGCCTTGTGCTCGTATTTAAAATCTTGATATTTTTACGATAATCGAAAGTCACCTATGAGTCGAAGATGCACAATGTGGATCGAAAATAATCAACTACAGGTCAAATGCGCTAAAAATTCCTAAAAGCTACTTGGTAGGTTAGGTCACGTTAAAATCGCGTCCAGTTGAAATTAATCATGAAATTGAACCCGATTTCAGAAATTGAAAGTTTTGTCATGTCATGATTTATTTTAGGAACGTCGACTCATCATTCGAAAAATTTTCGGCAAGCTTGGATTTTCGGCAAAAAGTCAAAATTGGATGATTTTGAATCGAGAAATTCGGAGGGCCGTTTTGTGTGGATTTTTGGCATCCAAGTTGGATCAATTGGCAAGGGAATTGCAAGGATTTGATGTGGTCTCCTACCTTGGTATTTTGGCCATTTAATTTGAGGCCAATGAAGTGAATTGAGTCCAATTGGAGAGGATATGGGTGAAATTCGCATGCCTTGGTGGGCTGCAACATTTGGACCTTTTTGGTGGCTTGTTGGGGAAGCTTGGGAGGGGAAAACAACTGTGGGATAGGGCTAAAGGCTGGTGGGGCATGGCACTTGAGTTCTTGAGATATTTTAGTGGACTTTTGTGGCTTTTGTTCCCTCTATCTTCTTCTTCCTTGCTCCCTTGGTGCTCTATTGTTGCTGTTTTAGAGCCCAAGAACCAGTCAAGGCCAAAGCGGTTAGAGCCGGCCCATCGCTATTTGGATCGCCTCACGCCCGTCCGAGCATTGCCCGAGTAACCGCGTGCTCGTTCGAGCACCGCCCGAGCGCCGGCCTGCCTCCGCTCGTGCGACTCCAGTCCCGCATGTCCCCCGCTGTCCTAAGCCCTCCTTCCAGCTTGTCGAGCCACCTCCGCTGCTCGTCCAAGCTGCCGTCATGTCCTCGAGCCGCCAGCAGCCCTGCCGTGCCATTTTCGCACCGTCCTAGCCGCTCGACCAACTTCTTCAAGCCTAAGGTAGAACTGAAACTCACAATTAGGTTGTGAGCTTTGTGGCTTGTTTCTGGCCCTTTCTTGGCCTCTCTTGGCATCACTCTAGGCTTGAGTCTTGCTCACCTCCACGTTGCCATCACCGTGAACTCATCAGTTCGTCAAACTGGTGAGTTTACTTGCTAAACCTTGCTTAAGGGGTTAATTACACTTAGATGATGATTAGCTCAACCTAAGATTGGTTTAGGTGGTTAGATTAGTGTAATTAATAGTTTATTTAGTTAATTAGGCTAAATTAGGTGGTTAAGTTAGTTTAGTTAGGGGTCAATTAGATTGTATGATTTAATTAAATTAGTACTTTATTTATTCAAGTCCAATTATGTGGTTAGATTAGTGTATTTGGCTTAATTAGGCATTTATTTAATTATTTTGTAATTTATTTAATTATTTATTATTTCTGGAAATTATCTTGGGATTGTAGGTTGCTAGATTTTCGTGCTGATTGTCGTGGTGTGATTGGTTTGTGCAATTGAGTGTTAAATCGTGCAATTGAATGATGATTGTTGATTTTGATTTATTATTTCAAAATTATGGAGTTTTGGTATTTAATTAGAAAATATTGAGGATTGGGTTTTAACACCAAAAACATTTTTAAGTACTATATCAAATAGTGAGATTTTTAAAAAGAATGATATCACTTTTTGTGGCTTGATCTAACCGTGTACTCACGCAAGATTATTTTACTTGGTGTTTTTAATATGAAGAAAATAGGCCGCACGCATTATTTAAATTGAGGCATTTGAGTGCAAAGCACAATGTCCTTAGTTGGGATTGGATGTACATGTGAACGTTATGAGAACCCGTCATGAGCTTTTACGTCGGACGATACTCTTTCAAAAATGCCCCAAGTCAATGGATGTCGGTCGCAGTAGAGGCTAGGCCAATGCTCCTTCGGGAATGCCGTCTAGAGGTAGACATTGCCATGCTTGATGAGGCGAGACAACGTTAGGCTATGCCGGATGACCGTTGACTGTTGATTCGGCCGTGGCCATTGGGTTGTAATCAATTGGGACACATGAATGAGTGAAATAGACGCGCCTGATTATGGAACAAAATTGTGTGACACGGAATGGGACGTGTCATAACGATTTGGCCTTATAATCGAGACCCCTGTATTGGATAGATTTGAAAGTGAGCGTTCCAATTGTTGGTTTATTTTAACTGCATTTATAAATATTATATGAGTCGTACTGATGTGCAGGGAGGTGCTAAGCCGAGGTAAGTCTTCTGTCATATGTGATTAGACTGCCTCTAAGTGTATTAACTTCCTAATTGGGGTTTAGGGCGTAAACTCGCTAAGACATTATCTCACATCGTCATGGGTTTCATTTTTACAAGTCCTTAAATGGAGGCACGCCATATATGTTATGGGGTTCCAAGGGAGGTAGACTTTCAGTGCTCCTATTTTCCCTATTTCTGGGACCAACTTGACCCGTGAGCTAGTTGAGTCCACCGTTTGGGTCAATGAGGGCCTACCCCACTTGGTACCTCATCGTTTTAAAGCGTTGTTCCTTTACAAGCTCGATGGAAGTTGGGAGGGTCCTTTGGGTGGTTTTGACGGGCCTACCGTTGGAATCGAGGAGTGGAAGATAGGGCACCCTTTGGATATTGACACTCCTGATGGTGCCGTGGAAGACTCAGAGCTGGAGATTGGAGAGTGCGGAGTTTAGGTGGCTCCGTAGCCCTTTTTGATCTAGACTTCTGTACATAGAGTTCACCTCTATGTATAAACTCAGTTTGTTTATAAAAATGTTTTTGTGAAATTTGATTGTCTTGCTTTTCTCTCCCATGTTGATTGTTATCTGGGGATTGTTTATTTCGCTTTCGCATGTGCATGAATCGTTTGGATCGGCGACGCGTCTTGGGAACATCGCAATTTGATCGACCACCGAGGGATGTGCGCGCGCTCGAGGTTCGAGACGTGACATCACCCCTAGGAAAAAGTATCGGGGCTATTTTGGGGAAAACGTCCCCTTTCGTTTTTGGTGCTCTTCAATGCGCAAGTTGAAAATCCATCATTTCGGGGTTGCCCTGCCAAACGCGGCATGTGGACTGGATTACACCTCTCTTCGCTTCCTATTCTTCAAGTAGGTCTTGCCCTCTCGCACACCGGGGCATGTGAACCCGACTCATGCGCGGATGGATCATGTGTTCTCCATAGAGTCCATCTCATCCATCAAATGACCCCGAATTGATTTAGCATCTTCTTCCTATTAATTGGCTCTTGCTTCACTACACCCGATATCATCAGTCCCCTCATGTGACTCATGTGACCACTGACAGTTGATAGCTCTACTGTCTATTTACCAGAATCACGGCCACCTATCATTTTCCGCCTGCTCCTCGCCTCTCTCCCTTATCAATTCCTAAAAAAGTCAAGCGAATTAACCACGGCCATTCAACCACGGATTTGTGGCCATGTGAGGCTAGCAACCTCTACTAGTCACGAGTTCCATGGACATAGGTCATGAGATCTGTGCGGAAAGAAAAAGAGACAAAGGCATAGAGGACAGACTCAAGTGGGCGAGGTGCTAACTCGCCGGTGGATTGATGCATGAAGTGGAGTGCTAGTGATGGCAATGGGTGGGCAGCAAATTCGACGGCATTGAGTGCGCTATTCCATAAAAAATCCTAACCTTTATATTTTCCATATCACCTATTATCCAAATTGTATTTTTATCATCAAAATCCCAAACTTATATGATAACCAAAAAATATGTTCCATCAAAGTATGGTCTGAGACGAATTGGCGTCTTGCTTGGATAGTGACGAACTTAAAAATCTGAACTTTGCAATTTTTAGAGTCAAAGTTTAAGCTTTTGAAAGAAAATTGGACTTAGCAACTTTTAGGGTCCAAGAAATGAGATAATCCACTTCGTGGTCTTTCTTGCAAAAGAAATGAGCTACAATTTAAACTTCAGTACAATACAAGCTGCATTTAGTGGATTCACTTATTACCAATTACAATAAAATCAGTTTTTTTCAACTTGTTTTCACTATAATCAAAATTTTCTGATTCCTTTCTCTGAAATTGAATTTCCTAAAAGCATTTTCTTGTCGCAAAAAAAATTCTCAGTGACATAGAGACATCCTTAGAGGTTGTTTTTATTTGATTTTCGTGATTTTTGAATCGCATATGAAATTATAGAATCGGAGGAAATCATGTAATGAAATTATTGATGAATATGAGAGTTGGAAATCGATATGTTGCCATGTAAATTTTGCGGGTGAATGGGAGAACGATGAGTCGGTGTTGGATTTGCAAAGTGATCTAGTGACATTTTTCCCTTCTTTTTGATAAAATCTCCACGTTCATGGATGCCTGTCTGTGAGGGACAAAGTACCAAATGAATGAATCATTGGTGTGATTCCTTCCTGAGCAAAGCCGGTTCATCATGGACTGTTGGTAGTCCAAGTCTTCATAGACTTTGACTTTGCCCTTACCGGTACGCTGTTCTTTTATTTATTTATTTTCTTTGGAGAGTGACTAATAATGCAATTTTTAATCTAATGATTTTATTTCAATGCAAGGCAAAACTATATGTACACCTTATTTCGCTCGATAACTAAAAATTTTATGTTTCACGATAAAAAAAAAAACAGCTACTTCACAACTGAAGTTTCACAATACTAACTCAACAATAACCAATGTAAGTTGCATTATCAACAATTTTTTAGCCAATAAAAGTCACTCATAAAGCGTTGATAAGTACAATATCATAAGCTTGTCACAGTCTAGATTATGATCAATCCAGTGATGAATAAAACAAGCATTGCCTCCCCTCCGTTAAATTTCACTTGATCTTTTCTTTGGGAGACGATTCAGACATGGAAAAAAGTTCGGAGGCCCTATCAAGTGCTGCTAGGCCAAAAAAAAAAAAATCCTTGATCAAGTGGTGGCCGCCAATCAATCAACTATCAAAATAATTAACTCACTAGAGAACTTAAACTTCCCTGAGGATCTAAGGAAAATCTTGTCAAAAAAGCAAAGTGATAATGAAAAGCAATACAACAAAGAAAAAGAAGACAGATCCTTGCGTGGAAAAGAAGACCCGCCAATGCTTTAGCGTGTGCCTTTGGTAGTCCAAGTCTTCGTATACTTGCCTCAATCTTTGGTTTGATTCCTTCTTGGAGCAAAGCTGGCTCATCATGGACTGTTGTCAATCCAAGTCTTCATAGACTGACTTTTCCCTTCTAATCCCGTGATGTTTCAGTCCTTTTGCACACCCCCCCCCCTACGCTGTCCTGTCTTATTTATTTATTTATTTTGTCTTTTAGATTGTTGGCGTTCGTATCAATATCACATTGACCAATCTCATGCAATTTCTAATCTAATGATTGTATTTCGTGCAATGAAAAAACCACATATATACAACACTTTCGTACTTTCCATTTAGTTAAATTAGATGGTATTAACTTTTCTATTAATTGATGATACAATTGGTTAGACTATTTAAAAAAAAAATATTTCTAAATAGATAGTGTTTTTTTGCAATTTTTTTACTTTATTTTCTAAATCAATTCTGTGGTTAGTAAACATTCCATGTTTTCTGGCTAGATCCGAAGGTATAAAAATGTTCCATTCCAAAATTCATAAGTTCCTTAACTCTTTTAGGCCAAAATCCGAGTGTGATCAAAAACAACATTTAAGATTGAAGTTATTAATCACATTGACTTGATGAGTCAAAAAAACACTCTTGGGAAGTATCGAATTCCCATTTGAGTAATATCTATTTTCACAAATCTATTTATTCACTTGCTAAATATTAAATAATGGTTTGATCATATCACTTAATGTATCAATTTTAGTATACTTATTCAAATTACTTGTTAATAACCTAGATTTATTGGTTAAACTTCAAATGATGAAGAGTTCGTGCTTATTGAGTAAAAGTGCACATATTTTTAACAACATTAAAAAAAAAAAATCCACATATTGCTGGCAGTTGTAATTAAAATGACATCTATTATGTGAAACGTTAAATGCATGTTATTTTACAAAATTCTCCTAGTAATTAACCAATTGGGACCTCAATAGTTATTCACGGTGAAACTGCCTTGACGAATCTGAGGGAAACTCTTGTTAAAAAGCAAAAGTGATGATGAAAAGAAATAAAGAAATACAGCAAAGAAAAAGAAGATGGGGTCATCCTGATGTGAAAAGGAAGTCCTGCCAATGCTTTAGCATGTGCCTTTGGTAGTCCAAGTCTTCCTAGACTTTGACTTGGGTCAATCATTGGTTTCAATCTTCTTGCACTGCCCACGCGCTGCTTTGTCTGATTTTTTTCTCTCTTTCCGAGAGTGGGAGCTAATGCTAATCCCACGTTAAGACAAGGCACATGAAGCTTAGGTTTTAGATTGTTGCATCCTTATCAAAATCACCTCGACAGATCTCATGCAATTCTAAATCTAGTGAATGTATTTTGATGCAATGCAAAATTATATGTCTGTGACATATTCCATTTCCATTTAGTTAAGTTAGATCGTTCCAACTTTTTTATTAATTGATGACATGATTGGCTAATCTATTTAAGAAAAAAGCTTTTCTGGACTGATGGTGTTTCTTTAGAAGTATTTTTCTATTTTTTGAATAGATTTTGTGGTAACTAAACATTCCATGTTTCGTGATAGAAAAAAAGAATCTCGCTAGATCTAGAGGTGTAAAATTCTTCCATTTCATAATTCATAAGTTCTTAAGTCTTTTTAGGCATAAATCCCAGCATAACCAAAAATATTAAGATTAAAGTTATTAAATCACAATGACTCGATGAGTTAAAAAGAAGACTCTTGGGAAGTATTAGATTTCTTGAATTGAGATAGATTGAGGATCGAATTTGTTCTCCGATAGTTTTAGCTTTCATTATCACTCCATCGAACTTTTGTTTTAGTAAAACGAAACTCTTGTCGCAGATTTTTTTGAAATCAGACTCCATCCATTTGAATCCAGATTGAGCTTGCTCCTTTAGCTCAAAAGCTCGGAAAGAGGAGAAAACACATGGGATCCCACTACCTAACTCTTACTTTTTTTTAAAGGAAAAAGAAAGATTTCTTGTATATATGCGGGCCTTAATTATTGAGACCTTTGTTCCTTTACCCCAAAATATGTAGACAGTCGTGGGCCAGTTTTGCTGCAAAATTGTTCAATAAGGATGCTTTCTTGCAGCATCATTGCAGCTTGTCAAAGGTGACAGATATTATGTTTGTTAATGCGGAAAATCACTGGACTATTGGTGTAGAAATTTTCGGATGAGTATCTACTTTTGCCCCTAAATAATTCATTCAAAGTAAAGTCAACAAAAGCAGACATGGAACTTCCAAAACAAGTTCGTTTCCCCCATCCTAATTAAGGTGAACTCCGGTCGGTCCAGTTTAATGAGCTGATTGGGCCTAGGCCCGAATTAACTCTGAAGCACAAAGCCTGTTGGAATTGTCGAGCTTGATCTTCGTCAAAGCACTCCCTAGTGATCAATTGAATTAAGAAAAGATTACATTTTATTTTGGGGGTGAAGCATCCTTCACATTTAACCTATTGTTGGCGTCAATAAATTGCTTGTCACAAAGCATTGCAATTGGAGATTAAATCCATGCATTGTGCTGATTATTATACAAAAAATTACTAAAACAAGGTACAGAAAACCAATGTGTAATCGTATTAAAACTTTGAGCCATTGGTAAGTGTGGTAAATAAGCTCACGAACATGATGTGACCTATTAGATCTCATTTGGAATTTAACTCAATTAGCATTTCCACATTCACGATTATACCCGAAAGCCTCTATGATGACCGGCAAAAGTTTAGTGAAACCTCTCCAATGACTATAATGATTTAAAAAAAAAAAATGTTGTCCCCCCCTGAATTCAAGTATGAAAGTTCTCTATTTCAGATAATATTTGCGGAGGTCTGGCTCTTCACTCTTTCACTTAATGCTTGTGGGTTATCTATCAAAAAGGTAAAAAAAGAGGTGCAAATATAAGAACTTGCGGACAATGTGAGACTTATTCCACGTTAAATTTTGAGAATTGGAAAAATATTTGCCACACTTCTATTAATTTGAAATTAAACAATCTGGGTCATTATTTCAAATTTACCTTCAAGTTAGATAACGTCAGACCAAGTCCATTTGCAGCTGGAAACATTTTTTAGTATAATTAAGAATTGGAACGCCTCCTCTTCAAATTCTATGAATCCAGCTTAAGAGCCATGCTTTACCCAAAGAACAAATTGGACATGCGTTTACCGATGTAGAGTATCCATCCTCTTCTAATTCTCCTGCATGAAGAAAGCAAAAAATTTACATAGCAACGAAGAAATATTGGACTGGGAAGAAAAAAGGGAAAAAAAGTCAAGTCTAAGCGCACATGGCATGCAAAGAAAATCCAATTTCGGTAAGACTAGATACGAATTGTAGTCCATATTCAAGTTGGTTCAGTGAGGGCAATTGCGAAAGTCACTGAATAGGTCAGTCTTTTCCTTCAGTTTGTCCTATTTAATAAAATAAAAAAGCATGGGAGGACATTGTAGATGTCTGAGATGGACACGACTTCTTGTAACACTAGAAAACCACAGGAATACACCGGGGACCAAGGCAAGTCGTGAAAGAAGCACACTGGGGCATTGAACAGTTTCAAATACAGTAAGACAAAGCAGCAAATTATAAGGTATCTCAGATAAATCACCACATAATATATTGACAAAATAATGCACTTGGAATTAATATAATTTGACCTCGCCTTTAGCAAATCAAGCCATTAAAACATCTAAGCCAAACCAGACCAAAACAAAGAAGATCTGAACAAGGGTGTTTGCAGATAAAAAAGATTTTCATAAACCTCTTTGTAATTCATATGTTTAACAGAATAGGAAGCACTTCTTATCAGATAAAAAAAAGTACTCAAAAGGGCAGGTGTCCATTCTCTTTTCTATTGCAGAAATTTGCCAAGTTTGATCAAGCAAATTCCATAATGTGCTGAGTTTCCAAATCTCCCGTGGTGAAGAATGCCTATTTGTTTTAATTTCCTCCACATTGGTACATTACAAACATCAGGATATAGTTGCTAGAGAAGATGCGCAAATTGTCCAGTGATTCTGGTCGATCAGATTACCACAATGATCTAAATGAAAATCCATTAGTTTCTTCAAGCCACTGAGTAGGCCAATCTGTCCAATCGATTGAGTTTGTTCAGCTCCAAATTCCAGTTTGAGTCTGGTGCGTCTTTATCCACTTGCAATTTCTCAAAGACTACTGTTCAAGGCTTATGAAGGTAACAAATCGAGTCAATAAGCTCCAAGATCCCAGCTCCTTATAGAAAAAGCCTCAACAGGGAAGTCGTGTAACTGATTGAAGGTTTTGTAGTTAGTGAGGAACGATGGCGAGCACAGAGAATTTCTAGACTCTTCAATCCTTGACATTCAGGCAATATGCTTCATTGATGTCCCATCAATCAAGGGTTCTCTCAAACATTCCATTTTACTAGGCTCCTAGGGAGATGGTGGAGATCAATCTTTCTAAATTCACATGTACCTGAAATGTAGCATCTAACAGAACCATTTTGACATCGAAAGGTCCACCTGATCTGACTGAATTGAGGTCATATAGCAATCTCTTCTAAGGCAGTAAGCCCATGTCAGACTTTCCCCTTCCATATTGGTAGTTTGTAGATGTACGTTCCCGATAAGTTAGAGACTGTTGATGTTTGTCCATCTTGGTAGTTCTTACAATACTTTCTGTTCGTGTGAAGTCCTCCGAGATGCACTAACCGAGATATACTCCTTTGATCATTTTATTCAAATCATTTCACTGTTTCCGCTGCTCCATGGTTTACAGCAGCATCCTCATTTGGACTGCCGATCTCCAGTGATCTTACTTGTGCTTAGACTCCTCTGGAAGAAATATTTGAACAGAACAGCAGAAACAACGATGGTAGCAACTGTCACCACACACAGGACAACCTCAAGTGCGTCAATCGTTTTGCGCCAGCACAAGTGGTCCACCTTGGCAGAAACAACAATTGTTGAACTGCTGCTGCTGCTCCTCCTCCTCGGAGGCATCGGACGACGCCTGCTGGTTCCAGCTTGGTCGTCACTGCTCGTTCGAGAGAGAGAGAGAGAGGCCGAATCGGAATCCGAAGTGACGATTTGAAATAAAAATGGGAGGAGGAGAGAGTCGGAGGGGGATGGTGGGATTTTCGAAGTCGTATCGGAGTCAGTGTCGGAAACTGGAGGAAGCAGAGGAGGGTTCTTTGCGTCATTTCGTATTTTTGTTTTAATTTCTTTTCACGCGTTTCCTTTTTATCTTTCGGAGTTTGGTTTTTTTCCTTTCGGTTGCTCTTTTCATTTTTCGCTACATGCGAGTGGCCCGAAGATTTTCCGCCAGTAAGAGAGGGGGCGCAAAATTGTATTTTCGTCTCCCCTGCTGCAGAATTGAAGGCAGCAGCGTCAGCTCCCGCGCGAGATGGGACTTGCGGCTCGAGGATCAGAAGTGGTCCGACCTGCCCTTGCTGCCTGACGCAACCAATTCTTAACGTTGCAGTCTCACGTACGCTGTGGAAGATTAAGTTTGAACCAAAACTACTCAGTTTACGTACGTATATAGGTCTGTCATTGCTGTCTTACCAGCGTGCTAGAAGCCAGGAAATATCTCCACATGAGGTAGCAATATATGCAGGATACAACCTCGCCAAGGATTCGCTCACAATGTGATTCAAATTATTCAATTCATGGAAAATAGTGTGACCCGCCTAATGTTAAGTCACTGCATTTGGGGATGGGCTACAATCTTTTCACTTTCATTCTTCTTTCTTTTTCAAATTGTTTCACGTGAATGAGTCGTGTATGAATTTGATAAAAGCACGAGAGATGTATAACTCTGTTTCGTGCTTATTAGCACCTAAGTTTGACGAGTGACTGATTTATAAATGAAGAGATTTGGAGATTTTTCTCTGCAAAAAGTTATTGTTACACCCTTTATGCTCTTGAATCACACCTTGTTCTTCACTTCCTGTTGTTGTTTTGTGTACTAACTTCTCTGTATTTTGGAATAACACGAATTTTCAGATTAAGCTTGAATCAGAAAATATTTGACTGGAGAAGTTTGCCATCATAATGAAGTAATTGTAATTTCATATACCTCCACTAATATGAATAAACAAATGAATTATATCAATTTTAATTTGAGTGTATAGTAACTAACAAATTGAACTGTAGAGCACCCATTTGTCCAACTGAATGTCTCATTCTCTTTGGGTAAAATACAACAAAAGGCATCCCCACGCAGTCTTTCTAAACGTTCCGATTTTAGCAAAACTTACTTCAGTGCTCTAATGCACACAACGTAAATCACCAAATGTGACATTGGAAATGCCCGCCAACAAAATAAGATCCCAAGGGCAAATCAGGAAAGATTGTAAAGAATATGGAGCGGAACATATCGCGTTTGAGGGCGATGGTTGTTCTGACATGCTTGATTGCTGCAAAGTGAGGCGATACTCAATTATAAGTTCTGATAGTTTCTTCAAGTTTCATAGGTCAATCAATGTATGCGTCAACTGGCAATGTCTGATTCATAAGGGCAATAAACTTGAGGGAAGCATTGGGAGGTACCGCGGACATTCATTAGAGAGTTCAAGTCTCCTGAGATGAGAAAGTTGTGCAATATATGGTGATATGGTGGTCATTGCTGAAGAGGACAACTCTAAAGACTCTAGTTTGTTTAACCTACTGATCCACCGGGAGATAGCATCTTCCACAAGCTTAGACAGGTCAATAGGGCGAGGATACTTTTGGCATCCCAAAGACAAATATCTCTCAAGCTTTTCAAGTTAAAGAGATTGGAAATGCTATCATCAGCTCCGCCACTTAGTATAAATATGTAGACGGAGAAGAATTTATAGAGTCTTAGCACTTGGGTATCTCAACACGTGTCGGTTTCAAAATCTTCCGAGATGAACATCTCCAGATATCATAGGAATTTCTGATTAGCAAATTTTCACTAAGCTCTGCATCTATTCTTCTAGCTATTCTTGCTTCCATACTGCACTAGTTATCGTTCTCATGATAGAGAACCTCATCTTCAATACTTTCAAGTACTTCATGTTCCCGACCAACCACGCAGCTTCTCTATGTCCATGTTCAATTTGTCGAACTCAGCAAGTGATTTCAAATTCCAAATTGAGTCCAGTAGTGTCTTTATTGATTTGCAGTTCCTGGAAGACTAGTGTTCGAGGTTTACGAGGGATCCACTAGAGTTGAGAAGCTCCACGATCCCAGCTCCTCACAGAGAAAGTCTCGATAGGGAAGTCAGGTGACAAATTGAAGGTTTTATAGTTAGTGAGGAACGATGGGAAGCACAGAGGACCTACAAGCTCTTCAATTATTGACGTTCAGGCATATGCTTTATTGATGTTATACAGCAATCCCTTTTTAAGGCAGTTAAGTCCATGTCAGACTTTTCCCTTCCATCTTGGTAATTCGTAGATGTATATTCCCTTTTAAGATAGAGATTATCGATGTTTGTCCATTAAAACCAGCATGCGAAAATTGCGAATCGAACAAAGTCAACGTCTAGCAAGTTAGTCGCCATATCTGTCTCCCAAAAATCATGTACTTTTATTCGTGTGAAGTCCATCATCAGGTACTAACCGAGTTATCCAGAGTTAGATTCATCTACTAGTAAGAATACTTAGAGGGACCTTGTTTAGCTTTCTTATACATGTTTCATCGTTTGATTCCATCATTTCTTGGTTCACGCTGATCCATGGTTTATAGCAGCATCGTTATTTGGTTTGCCCTCTCCAGTGATCTTGCTGCTCTTAATCTTCTCTGCTCCATGGTCTATAGTAGCATCTGTCGCCACACACAATGCAACCTCAAGTGGTGAATCATTTTGTACCAGTACAAATGGTCCATCTCAGCAGAAACAAAACAACAATTGTTGAGCTGCACGAGGATTGGGGGTGGTCTGACTTGGCCTCCTCGCCCGAGTCGCAACTCGCAAGGGGTCAGGATATTTTTTTGATAAATTAAAATGTGTGGGAAGAGATGACCAATACAGTTATCCGTTCTTGTTGTTACATAAAGTGCTATGTATGTTACAGAATATCTCCATTGAGCCATAACCACTCCATCCATCGACAAGTGTGCGAGTCTATCATCATAACTAATATGCCAAAAGCCTAAAAATCTTTCCACGTAACGTTGTAAATACCTAAAATACTGATCGGTGAAAAGTTCGCTCACGACATAATTCAAATTGATGAATTAATAGAAGATGGCTTGATCCCTTCATCATTGGGTTGGGTCATTGTGCTTGGGGTTGGATTGCGATTGCGACTTTTTCATGTTCAAATATATATTTTTTTCACTTTCAAAGTGCATGAGTGGTGCATGAACCTGATCCAAAAAGAAGTGATCTATAAATCTGTTTTGTGCTTATAAAATTTGACTTAAGTCGAATGAGGTGTTGATGTGTTTATGTTACCAATAAAAGAAGAGGTTTGATGACTGGTTTCTATAAAATTGATTAATTTACTCTTCATAATTTTCTCTTGAGTTTCTCTTACTATTTAACTTCCACCTTTTTGTTTTGTGTACTAACTTTTCCATACTTTTGTAAACATTTGACTGTGAATATAAATCCATGAGAGCCACCAAATATCGCACATGCCACACATCGGGGTTCTTATATTATTTTGTTTGCGTGAGCTAATTGCGATTTAAGGAAAAAAAAATCTTCCACATTCTTTGATAATTTGAAATGACATTTTGTGACTTTTGTTGCGTGAGGTTACAGACTCTTTTTACTTCGAACATGGCCGATGAAAAAGTCTAATGACTCTTGTTCTCAAAGATTATGGACTTTTTTACTTGTTTAAATCTTTTACATATAAAGTATTCAATCCCAATGATGGTACAACTTATACATCCAATAAGCAATTATGAGATTACGATGGCATCATTTTATAAGATAGTGATCGGTCCGATCATATTCGTATTAAATATTTTGTAAATTCTAAATAGAACAACCCAGCTCAAACTATTGCATATACGTTCATCTACAAATAAAAACTATCGAATCCACTTCCATATATAAAGAATAGAATCGATCCATCGTGGTAAGTCATGTTCTCGAATTCTCTCTCAACCCGAGAGAAGTGAGCTCCACAAATAAGCTTAATTCACTTGTCTCGCATGTTGAATAATATTCTTTTCAAGTTCGAATAATATAGGCGAAGAATTTTTTTTGAATAATTCGAGTTATTGGATTGATTCGAGCTTGGAATCGGAAAATTTTTACTCAAGAAGCTTGTGATCAAAGGAAGCGCCAAAAGAGGAAGAGACAGAGAGAACGGAAATTTGTCCAGGAGCACGCCTCATTTTAGCGAAACTTCCTTCATTGCCCTCACGGAAACGACGAAATCACCGGACGTGACACCGAATATGCCCGCCGACAGAGCAAGAGCCCAAGGTCGAATCAGGAAAATTCGCAAATCCGTCGTCCTCTCCTTCCCTTCCCCCCACCTCACCCAAAAACAAAAGCTCGCCGTAGCTTTCGATCGCCATCCGCGGCGAAAATCGCTACGGAGTCCACGAACGCTGCGAAGACCAGAATTCGAGGGTTGAATTCGAGCAATGCGGACGAAGACCGCAATCATCTCTCCACCTCGCCGGGCGATCGCGCCATTTTGATTGCGTGAGATTGGAATTATGTTGTTGCTCGGCAGAATGTGGAGTTGAGGGTGATGGTTGTTCTGAAGTGCTTCATTGCCACGGGTGGGGGCGAGAGGTAATTGCAATTCGTGTTCATGTGATCAGTTACTGCTCTGATCCTCCCACTTGATTGGGATTGGGAGTCTAGTATCGAGCATGTCGGTTTTGAGGCTGGACAGTGAGGTTTGTAGTGTGAATTTGGCGGATTAGGCACTTCAGGGTTGGGGGGGATCGTCGACCGTGTTGTGGAGCTGTAGTGCCTGATTTAATGGGGCATACTATTACTGAATTATTTGGTTGGATTAGCTAAGCTCTTGGATTGCCGAGTTTGGATCAATACTACAACTGGAATATGGTCAGATTGATTGAATTTCAATATATTTGTTCAATTCAAATATTTCATCCCGCTGTTTCTACTTTGGGGATAAAATTTGTTGAGTGTCTCACAGTAGTGATTGACTATCGGCTATTCGGCCTTTCTCCAGTCGAGTAATGGACTGTAGCTTGTAGGTTTCAGCGGACTAGCATTTGAACATATACTTCTTTAAGTTCACAAACGAGGATGGCAGAAATATACCGAATATTATTTTGAGTTGATGTTTCCTTGTGAAGTGTTCCTCTTACTTGATTGTCGAAATAGCTTGCTAGAGACATAAGAAACTTGCTCCATTGCTTGTCATTAAATGAGTTTTTGACCACATTTTCAATGTGAAATTTTCTCAACTGGTAAATGCAGAACTCAGAGTGAGGTCCAAGGCTTGTAAAGCTGTTTACAATCACATTCTTGCCATGACATCGGCAGAGAATGCATCTGCTGGAAGTGTTCTTTATAAGGATTTTCACATTTACCTAGAGCTTGTTGTTGTTATTACTCTTCAGGTTTCACCATTTAAATACAATAACATTGTAACTAGATGCGCAGCTTTTTATTTTGCAGGTTTAATGTCAGATTTGACAGAACTTAGTAGTTGGACTTATCCTAGATGTGATGGAAAGACCAAGGTAATTTTTATTATGGTTTAATATGACATTGTTGCTAAGGTTGCCTGAAGAATGGATCCTCAGTACAGTATTAAATGGCCAATTCTTCTGATGAGATTTTGTGGGCATATGCTGCCTTCTCTTATTAGATTCTGAACTGGTAATTAATGCCTTTTGATATGAAAGGAGGGGTTTGAATTCATTGAATTGATAGTGGGCATTCAACACTGCTTACGCACAGATTATTTGGTTGCAGTGGCTTACCAATCTGCAATGCTTGCGATGCCTATATGTTTAAATCGCATCTAATTGTTTATATCTATTTCTAAACATACATATATGTTACCTGTAGGCATACGTTGGGGTGGCCAAGGATCTCAATGCTGTGATTATAGCTTTTAGAGGTGCACTAGAACATAGGTATGCATGTTAACTTTAGCAACTCTTCTCCTTACAAATGACTTGCAAAGGTTTTGATGAAAATTTAAGCTAAGAAGAGCAGCCTCCTGTGAGTGCGTACACAAGACCCATGGCTCAATTGTCCATAAGAAGGGAAAAGGGTGAATCATTTCCACCAAGATGCAAAAGTTACCTTCTTGTAATTTTAGATTGGTTCATGAGAAGATCACATACTTCACTAATTTTGTTCTGTGAAAAATTCTATCACCTCTCTTTGTCATTTGAGCTTTTCAGTTAGTGATAACTTCTTTTTATGTCTACAGCATACAGAATTGGGTTGAAGATCTCTACTGGATAGTGGAAACAGCTTGACGTACTACCCTGGCATGCATGGTGCCCTGGATAGCTCTAAAGATGATTATGCCTCTTGCAAGCTGTGGATTCTTCTCGTTTGGATTGAGTTACAGTCTTACTCTATTGATTTCTGCTTGGGTTAATCATGGATTTTACTATTCTTATCGTGATATGACAATTCAACTTGGTATTTTGGATGCTGTTATAAGAACCAAGGATTTATAAGGGGACATCAATGTCATGGTGACAGAGCATTCTATGGGAGGGGCTATGGCATCCTTTTGCGGAATTGATCTTGTGTAAGATAGTTAAAAACTGCTATGGTCTAGAATTGTGAATTTTATCATTTTTTTTTTCCTATTGCGTTCTTCCAATATTCGGATGATAATCTGTTAAGAGTCATCTAGAATTCTCTGCCAAATCTGTGTTGAAGAGTCTAGGCTCTTTATGTGGATCTTGAACTTTCTATTGCTCTCATATTTATATTCACAATTCATCATAGACAGCATCTTGTTTTCTTTCAGTTTTGGTAAGTCAAACCATAGAAAAAACACAAGCAGAATGGGGTGCAAATAGCCATTTACGCTAACCACCAATTGTTTAAGTATCTGGCAATGTAAATTGAGTCTTACCCATAAAGCTATGGAGCTTCAAGTTGGTCGAATACCTAAATATAGTGGATAAGGTCACTTCCAACTAATCATTACGAGGTTTACTTACTTGCTGGAAAATTTATGGAATTGTTGCTATGTTTATGGTCTGGACATATAACTTTTTAAAGCACTTGAAGCTCAAGTTTTATGTCATGTAATCTTGAAGTGCTAATGCATTTTAAGATAGATTATATATCAATCCTAAATTTGTGTTTGGTGTACTGTTTCTATCTAAGCCTCTCTCTATTCAAAAGAAGCAGCTCCTCTTCAGTAGGACTACAAGGCCAGATATGTTGTAGGCTGGAGCCAATGCTAAGATGTCTAAATTATGCCTTTTCTCTCAGCTTTATTGGACAGAGTGTTGCAGGGTACATTTGGAGGCACCTGTTGCTCAACTGGTACCAGAAATGGTGTCCAATCCAAAATCATGTCCCATTGATTCTCTTCTCCATGACAAGTGGTGATTTTTTAGAGTTAAACTTTATCTTGAAGTCTGATTACACTCATGTTCATGTGGCATCATAGGTTGCATGGACTTTAGACTATACCCTTTCTCAAAATATTAGTAGCAAGTATAACATCTTGTCCTAAAACTTTTAAATGATTTAAAATTTTATTTTTGTTTACTGGTTTCTTGCTGAAAATTTTGTCAAGCCAATTGTGACGCCATGCCCATTCGTTGCAATCCTTTTTAAGATTGAGTTTCTCCTTCGCTACATGTGACAGTAAGTTTTGTAGTTCAAGGGGCATTTTCACCATGAACCAAGAATTTTTTGTTTATGTTATTAGCAGGATGTGACTCACCCCACCAACATTCAAGTGCTTCTTGTGGAAGCAATTAAATGCGCTTCTGTTGTAAATTCATGTCCAATCCCACTATTCCATATTATTAACACCTTTTTGTGGTGCTGAGGGTGGGTTTGGTTTTGTTGTGTGTGGGGTTTGGTGTTGGGAAACTTATGGATGGGATCTTGATGGGGTTAACGCTAGACTTTCAACCCTTATGGAGACAAAGGGCTGTTCTATTGTTCACCTTTGTATATGAAATGCAATATATGGTTATTGATGCATAGTGTTTTTTTTTCCCATCTTGGAAGGGCTATTGATGTATTGACATTCAAGTTATTTGGCTGTCTAATTATGTGTGCTGAAACTGTCTTTTCCAGACCAGCATTCGCCTGATTTACTTAACCGAAACACTTTATTTCCTGGTTAACCATGAAGCACAGAATATTCAGGTTTAAACATTTGGACAACTCTGTATTGGCAATGCAGCGTTTGCATCTTACTACAGTGACTGCATACCAAAAACATTACGTATTCCTCCTGGACAAGACTTTTTGTCTTATTTGCCTCCGTACTATTTTTGGTTCCCACAGAAGACTACCATCAATTCCCTAGAGAGGTATGGTGTTGATCTTGACAGAATATCAAATAAATTATGGGGAATTGTTGATGACTGAATTTGAGGTTTGCTTTGCATTTCTTTCAACCTGTCTAACAGGTGAAGTATCATATATTCCGGCATTGTATGTACTCTCTTTTTTCAGCTTATAAATTATGACTGTCTTGTTTGTTTTTCTTTTTAACAAAGCAGGGTAGTTTGTAGGATTCATTACATTATAAACTTTTATTGAGTAACTCTCATTCTTGCAAAAGCCATCATGAGTTTTTCATATCGATTCCAAAGTTTAAGACACATAATAATGTTTATTATTCTCTCTCTCTCTCTCTCTCTCTCTCACACACACACACACACACACACACACTATGTATGTCTACTAATGCGTATAATTATTAGCGACTAGCTCAAAGACAGCCACGGTTGAACATATTAATGTGAGATGAAAATGATTTGATTCCACCTGCTTCTCTAATAACTAATCATACTCATAACAGTTTTCATGTAATCGGAATCTTCCCTTTATTGTAGGTATGGCTATATAACATAGGATTTGGTAGTTATCAGGTTGAGAAAGTTTGTGATACCTCAGGAGAAGATGCATCATGCAGCAAGTGATGAGCTAGTTTCAGTCGAAGCTACTTGTTCAAACAATTATTTTGTGGATTTATCATGCAAGATGCAATAAGTCGTGATGGACCAGCTTGTTCTAGAGAATGTCTGTCCTTTGTTACTAGGAATATTTGTGGACAACTGATCAGGGTATTTTCCTGCAGATTGGTACCAGGTAACAGCATTGTGGACCATTTAGTCTTTCTATAGTGTGCAATTAATGGCTAAGACATGAGAATCGTGCGAAATCGTCATGGACGCTATTGATGGAATGTGGAGGTGAAGATGTCAAAGGAAATCTTATGCTTTCCAGGAATCCTTTTGTTTCTGCATCGAGGCCGCATTCAGACTCTGATGCCAAGAGGAAATTCAGTTGAAATGCTCCTGGGTCAGTACCTGGATTCTCAAAGATCATCAGGGACCTTTGTGATGAAGTTTGGTCGCAAAATGCATTCCATCGATCTGTTGTCCATATCCATCACAAGATACAGGGGAGCTCTACTCTAAATTACTCTGAATGTAAATAGCATAAAGTTGAAGGTATCATCCTTGTAAATACAACTCTGTGGTTTCAATTGAATGAATATGTTCGCAAGTTTGCCTGTCAATCTATTATTGGGCTTAGGGCTTTGTTACCTGACTTGATGTGTGGATGCTGAGCTGAGCCATATTCATAGTTGAAGTCATGTTGAACTTCACAAAATTGGTAGATGTGTGAATGTTGCGAGTGTGACACTTGCATGGTTTTTATAAGGTGAAACAAAGACTACGTTCACAGACCACTTCTCAATCTATGATACCTTAACTTCTCCTACAGGCACATTGGCACACAAGATTTCTTGGCAGAACTAAGTACTTCAACTATTTCCTCGTAGGGAATTGTGCAGATGAACTGTTAAATCAAACCATCTCGGAGACAGATGATGACTTTGTCTTACATCATTTCCACTGGCAACCTTTGCAAATTTTTTACTTTTAGGAGGTAAACAATTTATATCATCTTGGTTTTGATATGTAACAATGATCATATCTGCATTTGGGACAATAGGTGTAAGCTCTTACGTTCTTTTTCTAATATGCAGGAATTAACATTAGTGGAAACCCTGCGGGGTCATCTGTTTTCTCGTGTCACTGTTCATCTCCTCTCTCAAGGCAGGCAATCGTGCACTGTTCACGCCGACTGGTTCCCTGCTCGGCTTGGACGATTCGGCCTCCCTCTTGCTCCGATTTTTGGGGGTTTTTCTTCCCCTCTCCTTCCTCCATCTTCCCGCTCCTCCTCGGCTCTGGTTCGACGGTCTTGCGGGAGCTGCGCACGCTCGGACCCGTCTCGGCTCTGGCTCGGGACGGCCGGGGTCCCTCTCGGCTCACGCTCGGACCCGCCTCGGCTCACGCACCGACCCGTCTCGGCTCTGGATCGTGACGGCTCTAGTTCGTAGCCTTTGCGGGAGCTGCTCACGCTCGGACCTTCACTCAGCCCTAGTTCGAGACTTGCGGGAGCTGCTCGGGATCGTGGCCTGCTCGACTCTGGTCTTGAGGTGGCTGGGGTGGTTCAAGTATCCCTCCTCTTCGAAGCTTGGCCTGGTATGGATCTCCTCTTTGGCTGTTGATTTGTTGTCTTAGTGACTCGATGGCCTCTACTTCGGTGGAACCTCGACTAGGTGGTAGGGGGGCAAGGGGCCGAGCTCCCCTCCTCACAAGGCCGTGGACCGGCAAGCTAGCAAGCGGGCCGGCAATCCCGACCCGTAGGAGAGTCTTCTGTGGCAGGGGATGGCTTGAGACGTGGGCCAATCTCTCGGCCTCTTCGGGAAGGCCGTTCTCGGGGTCGAAGTCAAGTTCGGGCTCCTAATAAGAGGGCCCCGAACAAGCCAGTAAGCTCGTCAAGGCCCCCCCAAGCCCGTTCGTGGGCCAATGTGGCACGGTTGGCCACAAAGGGCTACAGCCTTTCATATATTCCTCCTCCTGCTGCTGTTGTGGGAGAGAAAGCGGTTGTAAATTTGTCGGGAGAAGTCTTTGGGTGCAGATCCCAAATGGAATGAGTTCTTGGTAGGATATTTTATTGGGAGGAAGCTTCCTTTTGGATGATCGAACAGACTTTGAAGAATATTTGGGGGACAAAGCTAGTTGATATCTTTGGCGGATGACCAAGAGTTCTACTATTTCCATATCCGGACCCGGAGTTCGGGAGGAAGATCCTAGAGGAGGGACCGATCACGTAGCTCGGATGCCCCTTATTTTACAACAATGGAAACCCCTTATGGAGTTGAAGAAGGCTAAGCAAACCTCTATTCCGGTGTGGATAAGACTCAAGAACCTTCCCCTTGACCCGTGGTCCGCACCGCGATTAGTGTTATAGCCGCTCCGTTGGCAAACCCCTTTATGTGGATCAACGAACCGAGGGCACGAGGATGATTTCATTTGCCAGAGTATGCGTGGAGATCCAAGCTAATCGGCCAAGAGTTTCGACAGTGGAAGTGAATGTTGATGGGGTCACTAGGTCCATTGCTGTGAACTATGAATGGAGGCCCCTTGAATGCTCCAAGTGTGGGGTCTTTGGACATAAATGTGATGTTGGCCCGCCCCCTGTTCAGCCTCTTCCTGCTCCTTTGGACACTACTCGCCCCCTTGACCAACCCGCCGAGACTCCTGAAGACTCGGAGCAAGGCTGGAAGCAAGTGAAGAGCAAGAAGAACAAGGCTCAACCTTTGGAGGGGATGTTACCCAGTCCTAGTGAAGGAGAGAGGTCTTTGAATCTCAAGACTACGGCTGTGGAGAAGAGGCTGCCTGGTACTTATTCACGAAGACCCCCTAGGGGCCTTTGATTATCTCGGGGGGTGATCTTTGCTCCAACTACTTCGGCTGAAACTATCACCACTTCGGTGCCGGTAGACACTGCGGTGCCCCGCCTGGAGGTTGTAGGGGGCACAGACATCTCTTTGTCGGAGGATGACCTCCTCTCCCCTTGCACTTCACCGAAGGCATCTGTAGAGGAGGAGAGGCCTACTGAGACGCCGAAGCATCCTCCTTCAACTACACGGGACAACACTCGCTTGCTCTTGCCTAGGATCCTCCTCCTTCGACAATCCGGACAGCTCCGCCTATTACTAGGCGTAGTTCCTCTAAAAGGAGGTAATGCTCTTGCCCTCTTCTTTTGTATATATATGTATATAGGTTCTTTGGAATATTAGAGGGCTTGGTGCCCCGCTCAAGCAAGCGGAAGTGAGGAACTTCGCTTTGATGAACCGGTTGGCTTTGATCGGGGTAGTTGAAACTAAAATCCCTCATAACCTCTTCAATGCCATTTCGGGAACTTGATTTCGAATTGGTTTGCGGGCTAATTCGAGTACTCTAATCGGGGTAGGATTTGGGTTGGTTGGGATCCTACTTGTGGTTTCCTTTGAAGTTTTGTCGGTCTCGGATCGGATGATTCTTGGGAAGCTTTGCTGGTTGGAGACCGGAGTAGCCGCTATGTCTCGTTATTTATCGAGCATTCCTTTTCTACTCGCCGACCTCTTTGGGAGGATTTGGTGGCGAAGCTATTCTCTACGGGACGTGCCTTGGCTTGTTTTGGGAGACTTTAATGCTATAAAGGACCCTCGGACAGATTGGGTGGCTCGGACCTTTGGTTGCCGTGCTTCGATGAATTTCGGCGGTGTACCGGATCGGCGGGCTGGATGACCTTCGGTATGTGGGGTTTCGATACACTTGGTCGACCTCTTGGCGCCCTCTCGGAAAATGAGAAAAATTGATAGAGTCTGGTAAACCCTTGTTGGAGCCAAGTTTTTCCTTTTCGGAAGCGTCCTTCCTTGCGCACGGGATTTCCGACCACTCACCTATGGTGGTAAAGGTGGAGAACCCGATCCTTCGGAAAAGGCCGTTCAAGTTCTTCGACTTCGGATGCGGCATCCGGATTTCGACTCAATTGTGAAGCAAGTTTGGGAGAATCGGGTTATGGAGTGCTCATGTTTAGGTGGTGCGCAAACTAAAGATCTTGAAGGGTCGGCTCAAGCGGTTAAATAGAGATTCCTTCGCCAACATCTACGTAAGGACTTCGAAGCGAGGGAAGCCTTAAAGCAAACTCAAGTGGGCCTCCTCAATGACCCTACCAGCATGGTCCTTGCGGACCTGGAGAGAGCTCAGCGGCGTACTTTAGTGGAGCTTAGGTCTCAGGAAGAGTCATTCTTTAGATAGAAAGCTCGTATAAGATGGCTCAAGGAAGGTGACCGGAACACAAAGTTCTTTCACCAGTATGTCGAAGAGACATCGAGAAACAGAATTCTCTGTTGTGGATTCCTCGGGTAACCAAATCTTCGAGCCTCAATTGGTCCAACTGAGCATTTTGTGGAGCATTTTCATGATTTCCTTAAGCCAAGGATGGAGTTTGGACACCCCTCGGGTATCGGAGATTCGGGAAGTTATCCGCACCCGGTTTGAATGATGATCGATTTCTTTTCTTGCTCGCCCGTGTACGATCCGGAGATTCGAGATACTCTTTTTTCCCTTGC
The DNA here is from genome assembly GCA_016097595.1 of Eucalyptus pumila. NCBI lineage: Eukaryota > Viridiplantae > Streptophyta > Magnoliopsida > Myrtales > Myrtaceae > Eucalyptus > Eucalyptus pumila. Next base: position 50,283,777 of record CM027853.1, read on the forward strand.
CAGAGGTAAGGCACCAGGTCCGGATGGCTTCATGGCTGAGTTCTTCAAAAGGAATTGGGATACGGTGGGTCAGCTGGTCACGGAAGCCGTGAAGGACTTTTTCACATCGGGGAGACTGCTAAGAGAAATCAATAACACCATTTTGGTCATGGTTCCGAAGGTTCCCAATGCGACTACCGTTGATGATTACAGGCCTATTGCTTGTTGCAACACGGTCTACAAGATTATTACCAAAGTGATGGCGAATAGGGTTGCAGCAGTGCTAAAAGACCTTGTCAATCCGTCTCAGAGTGCCTTCGTCAAGGGACGACGAATTAGGGATAATATTCTCTTGGCGCAGGAACTTTTCTCTAAGTTCCATATCGAACCCTATTCTCCCAAGTGTGCTATCAAAGTCGACTTCGTAAAGGCGTATGATACCGTGGATTGGCGGTTTCTTGAGAGTGTACTACTTGCTTTTCGATTTCCGATCAATTGGTTCACCTCATCATGACTGTGTGAGGACTCCTCGGTTTTCCATCGCGTTGAATGGGGAGTTACATGGTTTCTTCCCTAGTGGGCGAGGCTTACGTCAGGGAGACCCCATCTCTCCCTACTTATTCACGTTGGTTATGGAGGTGCTCTCTGGGATTCTTGGGAGGTGCTCGCTACGGTAGGATTTGATTCTCACGGAGATGTAAGACTACTTGCCTCTCGCACTTGTTTTTCGCGGATGATGTCTTTCTATTTTGCGAGGGCCATGCCATCGTGAAGCTTCTCGAGGATGGTCTCCATATGTTTTCTTCTTGGAGCGGACTTTTCCCAAACCCAAGGAAAAGCGAGGTGTTCATCTCGGGAGGCTTGCCGACCTTGAAAAATCAAATCCTCCTGGAGCTTGGCTTTGTTGAGGGTAACCTTCCAGTCCGTTATCTTGGGGTTCCAATTATCACATCGAGGCCCCGGAAGGCAGATTGCGTTGAACTTGTGAGGCGCATCACCTCCAGTGCGATCCTGGACTCATCGGTTTCTTTCTTTTTGCTGGCCGACTTGACTGATGGTCAGTCCTCCATGCCATTCGGGCTTTTTGGGCAAGTGTCTTTATTCTTCTGCACGTTGTGTCTTGAACCAGATAGAGCGCATTCTCAGACAATTCCTTTGGAAGGGACCTGAGTTGGGCAGGGGGGGTGCCAAAGTCTCATGGGAAGATGTATGCCTTCCTAAAGTGGAGGGAGGTCTTGGTATCTGGAGATTGCGTGAGTGTAATAAGGCGGCCATGCTCAAGCATATCTGGAATCTATTTTCAGATAAAGAATCGTTATGGTGTAAGTGGGTCCACTCGACCTTCTTAAAAACTAAGAACTTTTGGGTAGTTAAAAAGCCAACCTACTGCTCTTGGGCGTGGAAAAAAATTTTACAACTCAGGACAGATTGCCGGCTTCACTTCCACTGGAGGGTAGGCGATGGATTATCAACGTTACTCGGTTTGACAATTGGCATCCCGGGGTCCTTTGAATTTATATTTCACGGATCCCCTCATCTACAGCTCCGGTCTCTCTAGGCAGGCTTTGGTTGCCGATCTCTTCTCTGAGGATGGACAAGCTATCATATCAGAGATTGAGTCTTGGGGTTCGCCGCTTCCTTCCTTGTCTGGAACCCAAGATCGGTTCTGTTGGAGGGAGGACTCGACGGGCTTGTTCTCGGTGGCCTCGGCTTGGGAGGCCTTAAGGAGGAAGAAGGCCAGAGTCAATTGGCATTGTTTCATTTGGAGTAATGCCATCCTGCCTCGCTACCAACTAAACCTGTGGCTCATCACCAAGAGGAGGTTACCTACTCGAGTCTCTTCTCATGTCTTATGGTAGGATTGATCTTTGCTTCCCGCCCTTTTTGCAACAAGGTGCCTCGATTCAATCAATCATCTCTTTTTTGGTTGTCGCATTACCTCGAGTATTGCCTTTTTCCGGGCTACTAGATACAATCTCCCCGGACCAACGGGACTTGGGAGGAGACTCTCGTTGGGCCATTACCTTGCTAAGCGGCAAGGAGTTTTATAAGCGTGTTGCCCGGTTCTCCTTTGGGGCGCTGTGTCACATCATCTGGAGAAACAGGAACAATAATTTGTTCAGGGGGGAGCCGTTATCTATTTCGGCCATGAAGAAGCATCTCCTCAAGGTTGTTAAGGATAAGGCCCTTACCTTTGAGAATGTTGAGGACTCTCCCAGGAACAGGCGGATGCAACGCTCGTGGGATGTGGACCCCATTATTTTCGCTTCCTCTGATTATAGTCTGACTTAGGCTTTTCGGTGGTTGTTTAGGTGTTTTTGCCAGGCTTGTTTTGCCGTTGGCTTGCTGTAGGTCGTTTTGTTTGCTTGTCCGCGACTTCCTTTCACTCTTAATGAGCGTGTTCATTTTGAGTGTAAGCTTTTGGAGCCGTGTTGTTTGTACAGTTTGACCCCTATTAATATATTGCTTACTCTTACCAAAAAAAAAAAAAAAACATTAGTGGAAACCTGAAGAACTAAAATGCCTTCGTCATTTCAAAGCATATATTGCCAATTATGACCATTTAAAGCAGATATAAGTCCTTGACACTGTATGATAAGCTAGAGTTTGTACATTACAGTAAACGCTAGAGTACAACACCAAAACATTGGGAAAGGTATATTGTTCTGTCGTCTTAACCCTCGCCATTATGATTAAGGCACTTCTGCAATCGCAAATTACCAGCTTCAGAGGCGGACATGGCAATCTTCTCTTGCTAAAAACTGAGAGGGCCCAAAGTAGATAGAGCAATTGGGAGTTTCTGTCATTATTCTAATAAAATAGGGCACGATAACTCTTGAAACAAGATGCGACTAGTACATCAGAAACTAAATTCGGAGTTCCACGACCAACGGGCAGCGAGATATGCATAAATTAAGACAAGCTCACGAGGAACTACATCTTCCTCACTTCTTCTCAATTAGCTTTTCGATCATGTCCGCAGCTTCCTGGACATTTGTGATACTTTGAGCACTTTCTTCCTCCACACCAATCCCGAATTCCTCCTCAAGTCCCATCACAATCTCCACCTAAATTGCAAAAGAGCAATGGTCTCATCACAATCCCAATTTATTGAATGGAGTAAGCTGGTAAGCGTCGGAATGAGATAAGCAGAAAAAACAATTCCAACATCGCAGAAGTACCGTCCTGCACCGCTTCATAATGAATGGATCAAGTGAAAGCTCATTAAAGTCTGCAGAAAAGGAAAGAAACATGTGGATGAACGGCTTACGATGTACAGAGAATCGGCTTCCATGTTAGCAAATTTTGACTCTCCAGTCACAGTAGCATGCTGCTTCCTTACTATTTGGCACACTTTATCCACTGTCTCCTTTTTAGCCTGCTCACATCTCAAGTGGATTATTTACAAGTTCTTAAACCTACTTATGGATGGGCTTCACACTGAGTGGTTAGAAGATTGGCAAGACCAATCCAAGCATTCCTCCAGAGCAAGCAAAATGATATGTTGGAACACGGTATGAAAAATATTCTGGGCATCCACTTTCCCAGAAGAAGCATGTTTCAAATGACATGATTATAATCACACAGCAAGATCGTTCAACATGAGACGAAAATAATGGCCCAGACTTCAGATACATAAGAACTTGTAGTCACTTTGCTTTGCTTTAGTTTTGTTGTTATAGTTGGCTTGACATAGTAATACAGACCGCACCTGAAACCTGGAAGCGGCGTGCCTTAAGAGAAGGGAAACTTCTGCCACTGATAGGAAGGGAAACAGAACAGAAATTAGATGTCTTGCTGACAGGTACCTGTTCAAAACGTCAAAAGTGAGCATTACCAAAGTGCTAAGTAAGCTGATGGTGCTAGCCAAGTCAGGTCTAAAGTACAATGTCAAATGTTTACTAATGTTTCAAAGATCCAATCTAGTTCAAAGGCAGAACCTCAACCAGGTCAGCCAAGCCACATCCCAAATTGCACAGAAAATTCGGGAGAATTACATTTTGCCCCTAAGTTTTTTGTCATAATGGCAAGCTACCCATGATTTTCAAGTTTTGCATCCTAGACTTCTTGAAATTGGACGCCATGTGCAGCAAAATGTTCTCATAAATCTGACCACATGACCGCACGTGACTGGTTATGAAAGGCAAATTGGACATATATCATCTATATATGTGGAAAAAAAGAAAAAGAAAACAGGAACTACCCAAAAACATATCTTAAAACTATCTATTGATGTGCATTTGGCGTTGATCCAGTCAAATTCTCATTGGAATTGTAGTCACATGCTCTCAAGTGCAATATATTTTTTCTAATTATTCTTCTACTTATTATATGTATGTGCTAATATGACAAATTTCCTCCGTAATCAGTCACGTTGCTGGAGCTCCAAGTGGAAATTGATCGAAGTCAATCCAGGGAGCACATTGCAATCTATTTCCAAAATTCATAGGCAAATGGCAAAAATTGAAACGTCACTGGCCAATAGACGACAACCGTAAAAACTTGGGGGGCAATATGTAATTTGCCCCAGAAAATTTACGTAGTTTTCAGACCAGTAGATTACTAGCAAATTATTAGACCAACATCAAACCTCAAGAACCTTCGGAAGCTAATGGAGATGCTACTATCAGCATCACCAATAACCACAACAATGAGACAGCAAAAACAAACTGAAATAAGTTGAAAAAAAAAAAAAAATCGCATAAACATGCAAAAGCTGCTACCTGAGAGCAACTCAACAACACATCGAAAAAAAGCGAACTCAATTAGGCGTCCACCTAATTAATTCCGGAATACAAAAGCGGCAGGAAACCAAAACCAAGTATCGCTGGCCTGAACTCACTATTAACCCCAAACAGCTCATCTAGTCAATCTAGACATTTGAACTCCTCATTTGGCCGTGCTGTAGCTTGCTGATGTACTCACAAATGCATGCTTTAGCGATGCTTACTCAGTTCATCCATTCCTATATCTACCCAGACTAATGCCGCAAACGTGACCGTTTTTCTACTTTAAAACCGCCAGAACATGTACTCATCTCTCAATCAAATCCTTAACATAGCCAATAATTCGCTCTGTTCGATCAATCATCACACATATTTTCCAACACAAACATTCCGAACCAGCATCTCCAGTCCCATCCGGTAGAACTCATAAATCCAGGCACTAAACAAATTGAAAGTAGACCAATTTCTTCCCTTTTTTTTTCCATATCAAGTCGAATGAAACGCCACTCCTCGATCAATCCACGGAAAAAAAACTGAACATTTACCACAACCCAATGGACAGAAAAACACCTCCAGCACCAAAAACATGAACACGTTCGTCCCAATCTGGTAAAAAGCTAACGTCCAAACTGACAATACGCCTCGAAAATACCGCCAGCGATCAAGCGCCAATCAAACAAAACCAAATCACGCAGAATCGACATTCCCTATCGTCCGAAAACGCATCAAAGCCTCGTTAGTGGCTTAAAGAACAGTAATATATCTTCCTTTGACTTGTCAGTGGGGCAATGGGGTTCATATCCTGAAAAAATGCAGCTCAACCAAATGAGTGATGCCGCTTAGCATATGAAAGCCTTTTATTGATCAAGATGCCACGAGAAATTTTACCGGCCCAAGTTCTACTTCCAAGAACAACTTCAATTCAGCATTCGGAACTTTATTTGACACTTCTCTCAACTATCCTACCTACGATACATCAAAAAGAAAAACAAATACGGTGGGAAAGAAAGTAGAGACCCAATCAAAAGGCATTGGAACAGTGGATAAAGCACGACGAAATGAACATAAGCAGTACGGAAAAATTAAAAAGACAAATGAAAGAACAAAAGGGTAAAATCGAAAACAGGAAGCATCTCTGCTAATAAAATGCATAATCAAAAGATATCCTCCCTATGCAAGTAAGAGAATATTAAAACCTATCACTCTGAAGAACAATTAACTCCTACAAGAATAAGCTGAACAAGCTTCTTCCCCATTATATTCCACTCGCACACAAAAATAATCAACTAAGTGATAAGAAAAACTCAAGTACCAGATAATAGAAGGCAGGTAGTGCAGCACATTAACACAACATTACGTAGACTTAAAAGGCTAAATGATTACCCAGCTGAAGCTAAACAGAAACTAAACCAAAAATTAAAAAATGTGCATGAAAAACAGTTCTGAGAAATGTGCACCGGAACGCCGAATTCTTTAGCAACCTCCTCCTGGAAAAATACAGCAGTTTTTGTTATCACTTGGTTTAATATGTGTTGAAGAAATCCTTGAAACTGTAAACAGAAAAGACAATCGCCAGAGATGACCAAAAGCTAGTTTGCTAGACATGGTGATACTGTTTCGATAGGATATTGCAGCGTAATTTGACTGTGACAAAGTCAACGATGCCTGGTGTACACCGTCCATTCGTTTCCAATGTACAGCCAAACAGCAGTGTCGTTCTGTGCTCTTCAGCATCTAATGCATAATGCAAGGTTCATCAGCGATTTCGTGGATGATTCCAACAATTTGTTTTCAATAATCTAACCGCAACGATTGAGAGTCCACTGGGGAAGAATGGACACAAAACATCAGATCCCTATCCGAAATTAGGACGGGCACATGCCCGCATTGTCAGGCATATCGGAGATAGAGATGTCCACTGCTAATGATTTTTCAATAAGTTTTAGCACTAGGCTCCAAGTTCATCATAGACTGCAATTTAGTAAAAGAAAAATGAAAAAAGAATGGCTCTTCTCATATCTAAGCACGGAAATTGGTTCTTTATGTGCTGCAACAGTCTCAAAATTTTCTCTGTCAAGGACTTGCGGACATTGTGAGACCATTAGTCTAAAGGAATTCCAAGTTCAGAATAAAATACTGATACACTGCTATTCATTTGATATGTCAAAACAAAAAATAAAGCGCCAATATTCTGGTCATTATTTCAAGTTTAGCTCAACTGCATTTGAACAAGTATATTTGTTTTGAGTCCTTTAAAATCTGACTCCGCGACTCTATCATTATGATTTGACATGTGATTCAAGGTCCTCTTGTTTTCAACTTCGTCTTCTGATGAGTGTAAAACCACAAGGCGAGAGCAATAAGGGGAGTGATGTAGGAAAAACGATCATCACTCCAACCCCAATGCGCACATAAAAATCCCATAAATCACATCCAGTAGCTCCAACCCTTGAGTCTGTTCTCTGTTCGACAACTTTTGGTGTCGAGAACTGAACTACATCACTGTAATTTTATCTAAGGTATAAAAGCTGCTTAAGATTAGTATGGCATTCTCGCAGTGCTGCTTCTTCGATTCAGTTGCTCTTTGCTACTTCTCCAGTTGCTAAATGAACCATAACTTCCTGCAAAGAAACGGAGTTCCATTAATATTGTTAAGACTTAACCATCTCAATCAGAAAACCAGCTCAAACAGTCCGTCTGAGATGTTTGTACCTCTTGGTCTTCACGTCAATGTTTAATGTGTAGATTAGCATGAACATAATCCGCATCAACACATGTCTGCGAACCTGTACGCGTGATCTTATGATCCCGAATACATGTATCTATTATTCGAATTCAGCAGTTAAATTCTCGGAAGATTCATTCAAGTACCTCGCCAGGAGCAGTCATTTTCCTTCTTCCTCAATTCCGCTTCCTTTTCCAGTCCAGTTGGATTCTTCTCTTCCACCACCACTTTATCATACTCGCCCTCCTTCACATGTTCATGCCGAGGCAAGTTGTACTCGGAGGAGAGGCCCTCAGAGACGATCCCTTCCGGCACTTCCTCATCTCTTCTGGGAGAGAAGTAATGATCCGGCGAGTCATGGGATGTGAACCTCCCTGGCTCTGCCTCTTCCTCTTCTACTAGCGATTCTGTCTCCGGCTCTAGCTCCTGCTCCAGCTCAATCTCCTTTTTCTTCCTCTACACGCTTCTCTTCCTCTCTGTCTTCATCCTCGGCCTTTGTTTCTTCTACTTCTTTGTTCTCTTCTTCTTGTTCAGGCTCGGGATGTTCAGTTATGTCCTTAACATCAGCCGCAGTTCCTGCACCCTGGCTCACCGCATTATTGATTTCTTGTTGCACGAGTAATGCCGCGCCATTCCCAATTGCTTCCATCTGAGGAAACGTTCTGTTCCACTTGTTTGTTCTTCTCGGGATTGGTGCTCGAAACTCCTGCTTTCAGTAATGGTGTTTCCGGTGGCAACAGCATGCTTCGACTCCGCGCAACGCATTTTCGTAAAAAGAAACGTCAATCGAAAGGAATTAGATTGGGGTATTGATTCTCTTTCCCTTTGTGCATCAGATTGAAATGAAGTTTCGGCTTTCGTTTTCTTTGGCTGTTGCAGTTTTGATTTGCTGAAGCGGGTTGTATCCGTGGTTGACAAAAGGAAGGAGTTTTTTCTGTTGTGGATTGAGGGTGGAGAGGAGACAGTTGCAGCTTAAGTTAAAAAGGGGGAGTTTCTCCCTCCAATCTAGAAAACGACAATTCGTTTCTTATTATCGGTGGGGTTTTCCTTTCATTTTTTCCAACCCAACCTTAGTTCAATGAAAAAACATACTTTAGAATTAACAAAATTCAATATTGAAAAGACCGAATTATTCCTACTCAAAAACTTATTTAAGTCTCTCGCTCCATGTTTGAGCAATTTAATTTTCAATTGATTTTGAGTACTTTTGATGGTAAGACTTTAGGACTTGTGGATGGACTTTTTTAAGAGAAAATGACAATTCTTTTATACAAAGGAACACAAGGTTAATCGACATAGAAATGCTAAAAGTGAGGTATGTTTTTGATATTTTATAATGTCAATCGATCACATAAATCAAAATTCATATGGTCGTGAAATATGAGATTGTTTGCACTTAATCTGATCGAAAATTGAGCTTACCTAATTTTCCAAATTCACAAATAAATCCTTTCATGAACCATTAAATTAAAATTGATCAGGAGTATGTTTGTCAAAAAGTGAGATGTCGCAAAAAGATGAATTATAATAATGTTAGCAAACGAATAATCAAAGTATTACCAAATAATCCCACAAATGCTTTACTTCCCGAATGGAATTTAAATTTCTCTCAACTTGCCATAATTTTTTTTTCTTAGGCTAAATAATAAGCATCTCCGAACATTATCCTCCCTGTATATAATATATAATTACCCTATCTTTCTTCCATTTCGAGAGTGTCGTTTGCAAAAGTTTTTATGATTGTTCCGCACCGTAAGTGGCCATGGACGCCGCCACAGGGGAACATTACCGTATTCCCTTCTTCCTCCTCGTCGGAGCCGTGCACACCACCGAGTCGCGGAATGCGCTCGGATTCGTGCGCAAGCATGTCGAGATCGTAGCTCCTCCTCCTCCTCTGCTGCTCAGTCCCTCGGTTTTCGCAGGTAGCGTGCTTGTCGTCGTCTGTTAGGCTTTTCTTTTTTCGCTGCTGAGGAATCTCGACGTGGATTGTAGATGCCAGAATGATGGGTTCTTTGTCAGTAGGGGGCCTTCTTTAGGTTGAGTTTGATGTCTAGATATGGGGCGGCGGTTGGAGAATTTTATGATTGATGAGGAAGTCTGAATAACTTATTCGAGGGATGTGTACCTGGTGGAGCGGTCGAGTTGAAGTGGAGGGATGATTATGCTGTCGGGATCGTGCTTGTTGATCGAGACGCCGTATTTTTTTATTGTGTTCATCGTGTTTGCTTCGTATATTTGATATTGGAGACATGATTCTGTAATAGAATGAATCGCGTCGAATTGTTTCTTCTAGTCTAGCGCTTCATGTTCTTCAATGTCAGTTATGGGTTGAATTAGTTTGTTGATGCAAAACGGAGCTGCATTTCTCTTGGCTGTATGAGGTTTTGATGTGATTGTCGTTGGAATTCACAGGGCCGGCTCGTGGCAATAGATTGCCTGCTTCCCCTTGTTTGATAATTTCTAGTTTACCGTATTCTTCTGAAGCAAGTGCTGAAATGGAGGAATCCACAGGTTTTTTTCCTTTTTCCCATCTAATGTGTGTCTTGACACATTGTGGAGTTCTTTCTCCGATATTTGGTTCTTGTAATATTATGCAGAGACCATGAAGGAGATGTATGATAAAATTCTTGAATCTGCTAATACGAAAAGAACAATGGCTCCAAACGCATGGACGTGGTTGAGGATTGAAAATTGCAAGAACAGAGAGGATATCAGAGCTTCTCTTTGATGTCTTGCAGAACCTATGCAGATTTGTCAGTTGACTTCTTGCTCCATTTGAGAAGTAAAGTTTTAATTTGTGAGTAGTTGATAAATCAACCTGTTTTTTTATTTTTTCTTTTTCATCGCAGCAATTGTCAAATCTCCGACTTCGTGAGAATTTTAACTGCAACCTTTGTCGGGAAGTCACAAAAGCATGTGGGTGTGCAAGGGCTTTTGATTTTGGTGAGCTTTACATGCACAAGTTGTGTGCCAAGTTCGAAAATTTTATATCTTGCTAATATATTTACCTGGTTCTTCTGCAATCAATTGTTGCTACTTACCCTATCATTAGCGCAATCATTTTGTTGTATGTTGTTTGTTCTCAAATGATCTTTTTACCCCAAGCCTGTCATGCTTGGAGAACATATTCAGTTGCTTAAGAAAACTTTTGACCACCCCGCTGGTACTGGTAGCTAGTTATGCTTTTGTGTTTTTTTCCCCCCTTGATGCGTCAACTATGTAAACCAGAATTTTTTCCTACACAGATGCTACATGTCTATTAAGCATGCGTATGGATATTCAAGAAATAGTTTTTCATGTTTGAATGTGTTAAAGCACATTCAATTTAAAGTACTTAGGACATTGTTAAATGTGTATTAACTTGTCTTTTGTGAGTAACATGTTAACCTGCTCAAACGCTGCAATGTGTTTAAGTAGTTAGAAGGGTCAATTTATTTTACATGTACAAACTTGTTAACTCGTTGATGACTTGGACAATATTAAGCTCAGTCCAACTTAATATGTGTCAAGCACTTATTCTTTAAATAGGTCTTTTCGCATATTGCTGGCTCTGTAAGACTCTGATTTCTTGAATGTCACCTCCACCTCAAGTTATTGAATTCATTGTTGAAGCTTAGCAAAGAGCATTCACTTTTTTCAGACGTGTTTTTATGAACATTAAGCTTCAGTATTATCAGTTTGAGCTGTTTCTAGTAATTAAGCTCTTCATAATTTTCAAGCAAAATAAATCAAATCAAACTGCAGTTCCATGGTGTAACTCATTTAGGAGATTGCAGCAATTAATTGTCACTGGGAGTACATGATTTAATCAGAACCTACATCTGTAAATCCTTATTGAGGCTAAGAAATTAAATTGCATGGTGCACTTAATCCGTGATGATAGAAACTAAGGGTTGACAAAATTGTAGGTAAGAAGGCCTTGTGGGAGCATAGTGTCTATGGATTGACCCCTACAATTGGCTCTGCAAACCATCTTTTGGTAATGATGAAGTGTATCTCTATCAAGCAATTCTTTTTTCCATTTGTTTTATTTACACAATTCTTCTGCTAACTTGGGGTATCGCAATGCAGCAATATGCTAAAGAGCATAAAGATGCTACCCTCATGCAGGAAGTTATGAAGCTTTTGAAGAAGAATAACTTGCCATTGCAACCCACCACGGCCAATATTGTTTTCAGGTTCACTTCCGCGCTGTTTCTCCTGAGAAGGATGTTATTATCATGTAGTAAGCCATTATTGCACTTAATTGTATGTTATGTACTACATAGTTATCAAGCAATTTATCCAATTTAGAAGTGTCATTTATATACGATTTAATCAACTTGTTTTTATTTTGAATCATTTCAACTGCACTGCTACTCTCGATCTAATAGTTTGCTCATGTTATTTGACATCCTTTCTTTCCATGGAAAAATTTTGCAGCATTTGTGATGATACAGACAATTGGGTGTTACTCACAAAGTATTCAAAGAGATTTGTCAAAAATGGAGTGAATTTGCATAAAGCTGCATTTGATATCTGGATGGAGTTTGCTGCAAAAGTAGGTGAGAAACACTAGCTCTGTCTCCCTTTGCTGCTCTCAAGCCCTTGTCCCTCAACAATCTTATTTTCCATTTCTTCCCACAAATAGTTCTCTCATCCAGGTCCTGCCACTTACTACAAAAGATGGGATGTGCTAGAATATTTTCTTCAGTACAATGGTTTCTTTCTCTCCTAAAACAAAAGGGTAGAAATAAGAAATAAAAAGAATTTTCGCTGCGCCGTGTCTTTCAATGTCTTTGTTTCTTTAATTGTTCTAAGATTATGCTTCTTTATCCTATTTAGTGGTTTGATGAAAATTACCCTTTTCAGGAGACATTGAATCTCTATGGAAAACTGAGAAGTTAAGATGTGAGTCCATGAAGCAGCACACCCTGGGCAGTGGGTTCTCATGTGCGAAGGTAGTTTACAAACGCAGACTGTTGAAATCACAAATATCAGACCCTGAAAGCATTAGGTCTTCTTGCATTAGAAAATCTGATAATGGGAAAATATTAATATTGCAAAACAGATCAGTACAAAGTTCTTGGTAAACCAGGTGAGAGGTCTATGCCAAAAAAAGCGAGAGTTAATGATTGAATAAACCAAATTTTGGCTCACATCCTAGGACATGAAGCACCTATGGGCATGAGAATGCTCATTGTCATCACACAGAGGAGATATAACTACATTTTTGGTATTTGGAAGCATTTATTGTGGCTTTTAGCACTCTGGTTTAAAATTAAATTTTAATCGTCATTTACTTGTTTTGTGGCAAACTAAATGGTTTTATAACCAATTTTTTGTGCAGGGATATTTACTTGAAGGCAAACCTGAGGAGGCTGCTACAGTCATTCACGTCTTGAATCAGGTGCTCCTCACTTCTCAGAGCATCTATAGCTATCATTAATATGCTCATCATCACCATCCGGCATGATTGCAATCCTAAATTACCTCAGCCTCTGAACTAGTCCTTCAATTTTCCATATACTGTCAAGGAATAAAGCAATTAGTGGAAGATATACAGAATTGTCCCCCAAAATCTGCTCAGATAAAATTTCCATGACATATCCTCGAGGGGGACTGGGTGATTTGGGTTTCGATGGGGACTATTAAAATAACATGAGTTAGTGGATTTGGGATCATCTCAGACTCCTGCATTGAATAAAGTTGGAAATACACCTATGTAGGCTCTGTTTGTTCAGATGTCGCCTCTTAGGTCTCACAATGTGAATGCCTTGGATTGATGCCAGAGTTTACCTGATGCTAAGAGGTCCAGCATCAGGGTTGAACTTCAAAAGCTTGTCAATGAGTGGCTTTTCAAGGTTATCAAATGGAAGAAAGAAGATGACCGCAAGGTACTTCCTTTGACTAAATATCCATCACTTTGGGTAGAAATAGAAATATTGCTTGTTTGCAGTTATATATTGCTCTGGTAATGTTTTCTCAACCGTTCATGTTGCTGGATGTATATATGCTGCATTGAACTATCTCAAATTTTTAAAACCTCTCATTCTTTTGCTCATGTAGGCATCGGCTGCTTCTCTCAAATCCGATATCCCGGCCATGGTTAGTTCCTTATTAAACACGGGCTTGGAGGTGAAAGTGAATATGGAACAACTAACCACCAAAGGCACCCTTTGTTAAAGTATGACAGAATTGGAGATTGAATGCACTAGCTGCAGATCTGTCTCCTATGTGGACTGCTAAGGTTGCCATGTTAGTTTCAACCGATTCTACTGAGAAGCAAGACAAGCGCGGTACTCATGTCTCGAGGAACAAGCATCTGAAGTTCTCTTGTGAAGGTCCCTGAACCATGAAAAGATCTGCTTCTTGATTTGAATGTTGTCACTTCTGTACTTTTGGATAATGATTCTTTTCTTTCCCCAAAAAATCTTGAGTGTATTATCAGCAATTGAATTCTGAGAACAACCTCGGATCGACTAGTTTTTGCAGAGAGGATTCTTTTGGCTCACGCATTTTAGATTGGACCAAATGGGCAGTTAAGAGAGACAATTGATCAGGTGGTCCTTTCAATTTCAATCTGGTTTGGCAGCCTATTTTGTTATATTTCTGACAGAATTTCGCTGTCCAAAATTAAGAGAGTAAATTTAATGCCGACTCATTCGATGTTGGCATACAGCGACCGCCATTGCTTCCTGATTTAATCGGATTGAACTGTCCAATCGTGGTGCCAGAGTGCATAACATAAATTACATCCCTTTTTACATCATGAAAGATAACGAAAAACCTGAATTATCAGAAATGGCTTTGGTACCCACGTGCGTGGGTGCGTGCGTGCGTGCATTTTGTGCATTTAAGGCGTAAAAGAGGTGACAAACGCAATCCTCTAGAATTAAAACATGTGCATTAATCGTGCGCAAGTTTTAGCAATAAATTGATATAATTGTAATAGGTGTGACTTTTTTGGTAATTTTTCTGTATTTTCACTCAAAAATTTAGGATTACAATCGGAATATATAGGACTGAATTTGAATTTATACAATAAGCTTACAACTGAATTTGCAATTCTCCCAACTCAACACCTTACACTTATAATAAGTCTTTTTTTTCTTCCTTTTAATAATTCTCCCCCTCTTCTGTCTCCTCTCCTCATCTGTATAAAATGGGCAATGAGGTGTGGCTTAGGTAGTGGAAAGGAAACTGTCCTCCCAATGACCTTACTGGAGAAAGTTGACCCAACTTCAAATCGTGGGGGAAGAAAACTAACCTCTTCTCACTTTGAATCACCATGCCGAGGGTTGATTTTAGCTCCTTAAACTCCTCCGACACATCCAACCCCTCAGGATCCTGGCATCAAGAGATAATCCTTTTGGATTATAAGAGTGAGAGTAGAAGTCATATCCTATCCTATGATTTCCAATCTTTCACGAGACATACAAATGGATTTGCATATAGTTAATATGAGAAAAGAGCTATCCTATACACTCACATTTAGTTGATAAAAAGGTTGATCAATTTATAGATGACATGCAGCAACTTGATTTCCATTCACGTATAAATAACATGCAGCCCATCCTAGGTTGTGTCAAAGCCCCAATACATGTATTAGATACTATGCCATCTCAATCTAGAAAAGCAGAAGGGACATATTTATGTTTTTCGATCATCACACTCTACGCATTTTTTACTCCAGCAGGTGAGACATCCTTCCAACGGTAGTCTCGGAAGATGAATCTTGCTTCTGGTCTCCATAATAATGATGGTGATTCCATTGGACTGGTGAGAACTACTTTTATCTTCCTCTCCTCTATGTATTTACCACTTCCTTTATCAAACAACAAATCTAAAAGAAATTTCTTGAGTTACTTAACCTGAAAGATTTTGGAAGATATATTAGTAAACCCTGCCATGTCAGCAGTAATGTCCTCTTCACCTGTATCACGAACTTGTCTCTGCACTGTAGGACAAGTGGAGCTACCTACTATGCTTACGTGGTAACTGCATCAAATAGAAGATAGGATGAAAGGCTACTCCAATTCTTTCGAAATATCAGGACATAGCTTCTGAGGACTATCATGGTTTCCCTTTATCAGAAGGTATATTAGGCTATTATGGAGGGCATTCAAATCTTATTCAAAGATGATCCTTGCTGCAATGCTACTGACTTCACCTTAAGCATTTCGTGCCCCAGCAATAATACAGTCCAGTTGACATGTCATGGCAAAGAAATTACAGAAGAATCTTTCAGCTAATTCAAGTACTGTGGGCATCTCCCTCCTCACAAGTATGTTATGGGCTTCAATAATTATGTGAACATGATATTCCTTGGACTTGAGCTGCACGATTTCAAATAAGATACTCCATTTGGCTTGATGATGCCTACATTTGGCCACACACAGTATTTCTTCAGACATGTAGGGCGTGCATGTTTTCGTTTCTGGAATTTGTTTATGAACATATTTTTTGTTTTTTTGTTCCCGGGAACAAAAAAAGAATGTTTGTTTGTTTGTTTGCGTTTTTGCTTAAAATCTATTTTTTTGTTAAAAACAAAAAAAAAAAAAAAAAACGGAAATGAGAAACAAAAAAAAGTTGTTTCTTCTTCCAAAACACTTCTGAAGAAACAAAAAACGTTTTATGTTCTTTTCTTCTTCTTTTCTCTTTGGCCAGTCGCCGGCCTCGGCCATGGCCGGCAACCGGCATGCAAGGCCGAGCCTCGCCAGATCTGGGCGACGTCGAGCCTCGCCGGGGGCCAGCGAGCCTCGCCATGTTTGGGTGAGGCTGTCGGCCCCCATCAGCCAGTTGCCGGAGGCCAGCGACCGGCCTAGAGAAGAAAAAAAAAACAAAAAGGAAAAAATGAAAAATAAAAAAAAAATTAAAAAAAATTAAAAAAGAATATAAAATCTACCAAACGTGTTTCTATTCATTTTTTATTCGAAACAAGTTTACCAAACGCATGTTTCTGGTTAAAAATTGTTCGCCGGAACAGAAACACTTTTTTTTATTTCTCTAGAACAATTTTTGAACAAAAACGTTACCAAACGCGCCCATAGACATGCTTTGGATCTCCAGTATAGAGTTCATAATGTCTCTCCCCAATAGAGAGCTTTAAATGGCATCAGTGTCCTACTCTTGAAAATTAAATTACATCAAGAGATACAAAATTGAAAGGAAATTGTTCACCCGCCATAACCTTAAAAAAGGAGAGCATGATCATGGTGAAAGAAAAGGTCCAAAAAATCCTCCCCTTGAAAGCAACATATCGATCAATCTTTTTGCCTAACGGAACCGAGCATGAGCTTTGTTTACCCAACTCAACTGCATAGACACGGAGAAGTGGCTTCAGATATAAGAACTTAACAGGGTACATCACAAAAGCAGATTGTGATGAAATGTACCATCGTACATTTTCTTTGAAGATATAATGCAGTAATGCAATCCAAAGAACTCACGAGAGAAGACAACTCCCAATAACTACGGGGTACAATGGAAATGAACATTCAAAGCCCAAGATTAATCCTGGGAAAAATGGAAAAGTGTGGAACAACAAACTTTGATTTACATCACATGAAAGTCAGAACGACTTGATAAGTGAATTCAAGCATCCCATGGAATTCTATTAGCACTGGCAGCTTCTACTGATTCCAGTTCTGCCACAACTCTAGTCCCAGAAGGCCGCTCGTTAGGAGTCATATGGAGGCATTGTAAAGCAAACTATGCTATTTGGAATGCAGAATCTATATATGTAAGGTATAGGGATGGTATAAATTTGGTTCTGGTTTCATGCAGGTCGCAACATCGTGAGCGACCAGCTTCTTCTAAAATATCCAGTGTTTCTTTTTCGGTAATTGGAGCATTTGCAGAAAATGAAAAGTTATGTAGGCAATACAACTGTAGATTCCATGCCAAAAGATTTAGGTAGCTAAAAGGAAAAACACCTCATATTTCATAGAGGGAATTATAGTGAACCTCACACCAGAAACTCAACCAAAACTCTGCATCATTGAAAGTAAGGTTAACAAAAGCAAAAACTCAAAAAATATGGAGTTTCAAAAGACCAGTTGCACATTGAACAAAAGCAATAGTAGATCAATTGCAAATCTTTACACCTAGGTTTAAAATCCATCAAATATATATTGAGCTATACCCAAGCAGCTGTTTTTTTTTTTGGTAAAAGGTAAGTATTATAGATAGACTAGAGAACCAGGAGGCCATACAAAGAACAGCAGGGAGGGGCCAGCACCACTTGCACTCAGAATGTCAGAGTACCACCCAAGTGGAAGGGTGCCAACCTGAGCTGCAGAGAAAGATATAGGAAACAGAATAACAAGCAGCTAAAAGAAGGCTGACGAACAGCGCAGCCAGGGCAGAAAGTAGGCCAATAATAAACGAAGAGGGAAGGCAGAAATACAACCCCACAACACCAAGATACAATCAAATGAAGCAGCAGCCGGGTGAACTGGAACCAGCAACAACAGCGACTGAAAGACCCAGGGAAAGACGAGATAGAGAACCACCCAAACAAGGGGGGAGAGGGGGCTACCCACGAGCATTATCAATGCAAAGAAAAACACGAACGGAGACGGCCAAATGATCACTTCAGGAGGGGGCCGAAACGTTTACTCAAAGATAGAAGGGTGGATACCCCAACTAAGCTGAAGACGTTTGTTGCGGGGGATATCCGGGACCTTGGAGAATGTAAGGGCCTTATCTTTAACAAATTCGATTAGATGGGCTTTCATGGTTGGGAGGGAGAGTTGTTGGTTGCGGAAGATAATATTGTTTCTCTCCTTCCAGACAAGATAACATAAGGCACCAAAGGAAAACCTAGCCATTGATTGGTGGAACC
This sequence comes from Eucalyptus pumila, assembly GCA_016097595.1. Classification (NCBI taxonomy): domain Eukaryota; kingdom Viridiplantae; phylum Streptophyta; class Magnoliopsida; order Myrtales; family Myrtaceae; genus Eucalyptus; species Eucalyptus pumila. Next base: position 50,302,036 of record CM027853.1, read on the forward strand.
CTGGATCAGATAAGTGATTAATAGCCCACAAATGGTTCACTTTCCAGGTCTGGTTTCTCCAAGGAAGATTAAACTTCGCTGCCCAAAAGGCCGCAAGGCCGCGAGTAATGGAGCAGCCAAAGAAAAGGTGATCGATTGAATCCGGTCTAATTGAACAAAATGCACAAGACACATCCGGGATTCTTCCATGGGTGAGTAACCTCACCTGAGTTGGTAGATGATTGCGAGTAATCAGCCACAGGTGAGTTTGATAACGAGGAGGGAGAGAGGGGCTCCAAATAAACTTGTACTAGTGACTTAATGGCTTCCTCGTCCTCAGGAGATTCCAAGCAGAAGCTGAAGAGTAGGTTCCAAACGGGTGACCCAGCCAAACCAGTCGGTTATTTTCCCCATTAAGGTTCGGAAGGAGCTCCTCCCAAGTCGCAATAACACCCGCAAATGAGGAAAGGGTGGATAGGGCTGCCAAACCAGTTCTGATTGTAGCAAGACATGGTATACCGGAGCAATAGATATCACGATTAGAGAAGATCTTATCTGGATGCCAATAGTCGAACGAGAAGGAGGCTGAAGAGCCATCGCCAACATTCCATCTAAACTCGAAGCTGGATCAAGTCACGAAGACCAAGTAATTTCTTCCAAGCCCATGAACAGGACGTTGGCTTAGGCACAATCCAAAAATTCTTATGCTTTAAGAAGTTTGAGTGGATCCATTTACACCATAGGGACTCTTTATCAGTAAAGAGGATCCATAAGTGCTTGATCATTGCCACCAAGTTACTTACTCGAATGGATCGAATCCCCAACCCACCTTCCTCTTTAGGTAGGCAAACATCATCCCAAGCCACCTTAGCCCCACCCGAACTCAAGGTAGGACCTTTCCAAAGGAATTGTCAAAAGATTTGTTCAATGCGCTTAATAACCAAAGAAGGCAATATAAAGACACTCGACCAATACACCTGGATAAAGTGGAGGACCGATTTTATCAATTGCAACCTGCCTGCCATGGACAAGAATCGGTTGGTCCAAGATTGGACTCTCAAGGTGATAGCATTCACCAACGCATCACAATCTACTTTCCTAAGCCTAGTAGAAATAATAGGCACACCAAGGTACCTAAAAGGAAGAGATCCTAATCGGAAGCCTGAGGCACTTACCAGGGCATCCGTAAGAGAAGTAGGCCCTCCAGAGATAAATATATCACTCTTGTGAAAATTGGGTAATAGGCCTGACCAGTCGACAAAGAGATGGATCCCATCTCTTTAGATTCGCACCGAGGTCAAGCTGGCCTTCGAGAACAATAGGACATCATCCGCAAAGAAGAGATGGGAAAGCTTAGTAGCTTTGCATCTCCAAAAGTAATCGAAGCCTGGCTTATTGGATTGGCAGTTAAGGATACCAGTGAATACTTCCATAACGAGAGTGAAGCCTGGCTTATTGTACCCAAGCAGCTGTTCTAAGCAAGCAAAAGAAAAAATATTTAATTTCCCAGATGAACAACAAGCAAACCATCACAAAGGAGGGTCTATGCGTATATGTATGTGAGCAACACTTTTTTCCAAGACAAACGAGAAGTAAAATATCAACTTCACATTCATCACATTGCACCGACTGATCATTTGACCCAACAAAACAACTATGAAGAAGACTAGCAAGCAATAACCTAGGCAGAGGGAACTTCTAAATCCAATGGCCCAACAATAATCAAGCTATCAATATGAGTATCATCAAGAGGTTTAGACCTCCTTCAGGCTCTCCAACATCAACCAAATAAGCATTGAACATCAATGACTCACCGGAACAAATAACTTCATCATTCTTCAAAATTCTGCATTTCCACATCTGCTCGCTGCCATCATAGGGCATTACCTATCATATATCCAACCATCAATCACAGCATGGACTAATCTACTCCAAACAAGCTCAATCACGGAGAGCATTACAACCAAAAGCACAGAACAGAACAATATGTGATGATAGAAAAAATGAAACCCTAGGCAGCATCGAGCTGCTGCCATTAAGTTAGATCGAGCAAGCCAAATATGGGGGAAAACGGTAATAAATCGATAGCCAGCAATTTTGACACAAATTAGCCAATCAAACCGAATCATGTCCAAGCCCAATCAAAGGCAACTATGCCGACTGGGTTGAGCTGGACATCACTGGCAGAGATTAGTAGTGAAAGCGAAGGTACCTTGCCAGTGGTGGTGCAAAGTGAGAGGAAGCCGTCACAATAGACCTTGCGCTTCAGCTTCTACTTCAGGTGCTTCTTGAAGGTGACATTCCAGCACACGCAGACTCAAGCACATAACTCATTTCATCAAACACCAAAATTGCACATGATCACCAAACACTGGACAGGCAAAACTTAGATGGTTCACACTCACACGAAGCATAATTCAGCACACTAATTACAAACACGATCCAAAAGCAGTTCAAGATTGAAAAAGAAAACACGAGCACAACACCGATCCGCTCCTAGAACCTGCATTGCTGGCTCAAAATGCAGGCGTTGAGTCTATCACAGAGCTGAAAGCTCTGACGTATTCATCCGTGGGATTTTGCTGAGTTTGGATGTTCTGTATAAGGGCAACAAGGATGGTGATGCCAGACTTCTGTCCCTCAAGATTCAGTCTGATGTGATGTTCATTTTCCTAATCAAAACTCCAGAGTTAGAGCTTAAGCTGGCAGACTTGAAATCCATATCCTTGGTGCAATTTCTCCCTCTTTACCCAACCTTGATTGAGGATGAGGACCACAATACCAATGTGTGCGCAGAAGCTGTCCCTGATGATCATGGAGTTCAACTTGACTAAAATTTCTGAGATTCTACACCCGAAGACAGTCAGCCAATGCTTCAGATTTTCACTTGGTGATCTGTCCTGTGCAAATGTGAATGATGTTGAGCTGCGCGTGGCTCTGGCATCGGCTCCGGATATGGATCCCAAGTTGCTTTCTCAGCTGAAAGCAGCATGGCGGACTGGAAATCTTTTTGGAGTTTGTACATGGGAAGAATTTGGAAGATTTTCTCAAATTGATGCTTGGCTCGTGCAAAGCTCTTCTTTTATGATCACCAGGTTCTACGAAATTTTTCACGTACATGGAAGAGCCAACACTACCTGATGAAAGTTCTTCTGAGGTAGCAAGTAGCATATGACACATAACCGACTTTGGTGGCAGTGCCAGTGTTTTCCTGGAATTGAGTGGGTCTCATGACAGAAACAATGCTGATAATGCTTCTGAATGCACTGTTCTAGTACTGAAGGCGGCCCCAAGGAAGGTGCTCTCTTTTTCTTACCAATCTTTTTAAGTGAGTGCAATTCTCAAGTCTCGACAAGATGGCCTCCTTCTCTAATGGTACAGCAAATGCTGCATTCTCTCAGTTACAACTGTAGGCAATGTTTGCTGCATAGAATGATCTTTTTCAGTGTGCCCGTCAAAGATTGCTATGATTGAAGGCATCATTGCTGAGATAAGATATTTTGGTGCTGCTGCTTTAGCCAGTGCTGCCACACTGGTATTCTCGGAATTGCGGTGGCTCCCTCATTTATGACTTCTCCATAACATTTGCAAATCCCACTAAGAAGCACGTCTTTCTTGAGAAATTAATTGAGCATAGGAATAGAGTGTCTGCCTACTTCAAAGTCGCAATAATGAGTTGATTGTGCTGTAAAGTCCTAGGATGACAACAATAGTCATATGACCTTCCAGCAAACATTCCATCTATTTGTTTACAGCATGGCAAAGTTATCTCCAATGCAAAGCGAATTTATCAATTTGGAAATATATGAAGCAGGAAATCGACATGGATCTCTAATAGCTTGGTACATATCAAATAAGAACGATGCAATCGACATGCATATCTGTAGGAGAAATAATCCGAAGAAAATGTAGCTAAAAAAGCCAAACCAAACTAGGAAAAGAACAAAAATACTTGTACATAATTAAGAGCCCTCTAGCTGTTCAGAGGTATCATAATTTCAATGCTTCATCAGATTTTCAGAAAAGAATCTGCTAATAGGTCATTAAAAAGTGCGTGCAAAACTTCTCTGTTCATATTTGTGAAAGAATTTGGTGGCGAAAAAAAGGAAAACATTGGTACTTACCTAAATTTGTTTAGGGTTTGAACACAAGGGAACAATTTGTGGTCGCGAATCAAAAAGCTTCCAAGTGCAATGTGCACTTATTGTTTTCTCCCACAAATTTGATTGACTTCTTGGAGCAAAGCCGAGAAATTTCCTCCACCGCTAATTTCCCACAACGTCTTATTGTAACCTTTCGCAGTCCCTTCAAGCTTGATAGATCATGCAACTTTTGTAAAGATTCACAATATTGAATCCACAATGTTTCCAAAGATTGAAGTAGTTCGCCTTGAATCTCAACCAGATCACGGCAGCCGCATAATTGAATACTCCTTAGCTTTTTTAACTTGCTTAGATCAGGTAGCACCGCAAGCTCTCTGACGCTGTGAAGTTGCAAAGCTCGTAGGTTCTCCAAACAACCAAGGCCTTCAATCTCTGCAACTTCAGAGCACCAAATCGAGAGAAACAATAGTTTCCTCAAATTCGATAGATCCATCGAGCAAAGTGAGTGGAAACCAGAGAGAAATAAGAAGGATAAATTTGAGGGAAGCCTCGGGAGGCGACGCGGATGAGGAGGGCGGCTGAGGTCTATCGATGAGTCGGTCTCCTTTAAAAAGACTAGATGCAGAGATTCCAATTTGGTTAAGTTCCCAATCCACCGTGGTATCGGTTCTTCCAGAAGCCCATCAGATTTCCCATCACAATTACGTGGGTGAAAGCACAAATGCAATACCTTTAAGTTAGCGAGATTTGAGAGATCCGGAAACGTGTCCACCCTCAACTGATCCAGTTCTAATTCGATGAGACTTTCTGGAAGTCTCGGTGGGACGTATATTGTCATCCTTTCCAATCTCAAGATTCTAAGAGATTTACTCCCGTAGATGCAATCGCCAATTTCCACTTGGAAACGCCAGAAAGGATAACCCTTGCCACAAATTTCCATTTTTTCAAGCTTTTCCATCCTCCAAAGGCATCATGTATTTCTTTTATGTCACTATACTGCATCTCCACTACTTTCAAATTCTTCAACTTTCCGATGGAATCAGGTAGTTTTTGATCCCTGTGTCACTTATGTTCAACTCAGTCAGTGATTCCATATTCCCAATTGTCTCCGGAAGCCTCTTCAAATTCTTGCACTTTTTTAGAGATAGGTATTCCAGCCTTGCAAGATCTCCACCTAGCACATCTGATAGCCCTTGAAGATTCACACAATCACTTACATCTAGAAAAACTAGTCGTTTCAATTGACAAAATGATCCATCAATTTCGATTAATGATTCACAGCCTGATAGGATCAAACGTTCTAAATTTAAATGAGCAGAGAAGTTGGGGGTTCTGTTCAAGTGTTGGCAATGGCCCAAATCCAGAACTTTCAAATTCTTAATCACCTGTAAAAGAAAAATTATGCAAAGTTTACTTTTGAATCCGATAAGATGGAAGAATAAGTATTGCCTTGCGTATAACATACCTTCATGTGGCTCCATCCCTCCCAATCATCTGTAATTTCACTCCAAGATAGATCAAGAATAGTCACATCCTCCAAGGAGAAATTTGCAATCTCAAATGTTGGGTGAATATTATGCCAAGAAAGCCAGCGTAATTGTGGAAGGAGATTTGAATTCAAAACATTAGTTGGAAGAACATTTGATGACCCTTTGTGCTGAAGAAGCATCTTTGCTACACAAAAAGTTTGCTTCGAGTCAACAACTTCAAGGAACCTTAGCCTCGGTAGGCTCTTAAAGTCCTTGTAGGTAAAACGGTGCTGATTGTCCAAGCGGAGGCGAAGAGCTTCAACTTTTTTCTTCGTCTGCCCAAAGGAAAATTTTTAAAAACAAGAGTTGAAGGGAAACACATTTAGCCAAATTCACTATTTTAAGGGTTTGAGTTGAGTACTACCGTTCCATTAATCTTAAAAAAGCAAAAATGTCCATAAGTAACTTGGAAATTAATGCACAGGGGATTTTACCTTAGGGCTCTTCAGCAAATCCAATGCTTTCTCACGATCCCACACCCTAATTTGTTTATTTATATTCGTTTCTTGACAAACTATATGTCTTCCGAGGTCTCTAAGTTGGTCATGCATCCACACTTTATTATCCTCTCTAATCTTTATCAAAGACATGTTCTCCAAAACATCAATGGCATCTTCCGGATAGAATTCAGATATCCAAAAATGAATCATTATGTCTTTATCATATCCAATTAAGAGACAAGCTATATCGAGGAATATTTGCTTTTCCTTATCTTCTAATTCATCATAACTTATTTTCAACTTACTTCGAACATTCTTAGGAGCATCACTTTCCCATTTAGCCAATTTGGAATCCCACTTTTTCTTATCAATGCCAGCTAAAAGCGAACCCATGATCTCAAGAGCTAACGGAAGATCTCCAGAAATTTTTATCGCCCTCTCGGATTGTTTGATATGCTCATTCAAAGGATGATCTCTTCTAAAAGCATGTTTGCTGAAGAGTTGAAGAGACTGATCATGATTCATGCCCCGAAGCTCATAACAGCTTTTCACTCCAAGAACATCAAGAACTTTTTTGTTTCTTGTAGTAATAATAAGTTTGCTCCCTTTACCAAACCAATCACACTCACCTGCAAGTGCATCCATATGCTTCTTTTCATGCACATCATCAAGAAGGAGGAGGACTCTTTTATTAGACAACCTGGCTTTGATGATCTTAATCCCATCATCAATGTTTCTTATATCGGTGCATTTGTTTTTGAGGATGTTGGAGATGAGCTGATTTTGCAAGGATTCAATGCCCTCGTGTTTTGACTTTTCACGGATGTCGGGCATAAAGCAATAGCAATCAAATTTTTCTAAAAGTTGATTATAGATGATTTTGGCAGTTGTCGTCTTCCCGATGCCACCCATCCCATAGATTCCTATAATCCGTGTTTCACTTGTATGAGGACCTATCAATTCCATGATTGCATCCACATGGTTGTCGACATTGACCAAGCAATTTGATACTACCAAATAAGCCGTTTTCAACTCATTGAGAACCTTCTGCATGATTGTTTTTGCAAACTGACCTTCTTGCCTATTGTGTGTTGAAAGTCAAAAGGGAATGAGTTAGAAAATTGAGTTAAGCCAAACTATGCTCTGACAAGACCAAATTGAAAACTACAGACCTATTCTAAATGCGTTCCTCAATGATTTATACCATTTTGATAAACTAACACTGGAACTTAGGGTAAATGAATGACCTGAACTAATGAAAAATGTTGCTTGCTGGGAATGAAATGGGACAAAAATTGACATTGTGATATTATTTTGCGTGATTTTGCTGCATAATTTCAATTGCATACAATTCAATTTCAACAAGACTAACACAAATTTAGAAAAGAAACCAATTTAAATGCATCGAGTTTAACGATACAAGGCACATGAGATGGAATGCTAAAAGCAGTCACCTGTTGGGCATGCTTTGCAGGTCCCATCCTTTTATATCCGCGACTGTAGTGAGAGCATCCTTCCACTCTGCAATAGTCTCTTCGTCATATCGCCTTTTGTGTGAAACAAGAGCATTTTCAAAACTTCCGGTTTGGTGTCGAACCTCTGAAGGTGTCACATCATAAAAAATGGGCATGATCTTTCGTCTTTCATTTTTCCAGCATTTGACCATCTGAACTAGCTCCTTGAGACACCATATGCTAGAGGCATAATCTTTTGAAAAGATAGGTATTAAGATCTTCGACTGCTTAATTTCTTGGAGAAGTTCTGAGGCAAACTCTTCCCCAACATGGAGCGCGTCGTCGTCCCTAAATGTAGGGATTCCTGCATCTATAAGATAATTGTAAAGGAAGTCGGTAAAACCTGATCGTGTGTCAGGCCCTCTGAAACTCAAGAATACTTCATAGTCATGTCCGGAAGCTGTTGCCGTTTCCTCAACTTGTGGTGTAGTGCAAGTATGAGCAGCCCTCTCTACGGTACCATTCTGTGTAGCTGAATCATTATCTGCGCTGCCCTCCACAGCGGTCTGACCTGCTCTTTTCTTCAGGAATTCTTTGAACAGGATGGCAGAGAGAGCGATGGCAGCAACCGTCACCATACAGGGCAACAGCAAGTGCTCAAGCATTTTGTGAGTTAGCAAAGAGAAGGTTTTTAGTTAGAAATACAGGGGAGTAGTGGAATAGCAGAGATGAGAGGCGGCACTTAAAGATCAGGATGGAGTAACGAGGAACGGCGAGCCCGCGACGGCGAGAAACCGCCAGAGAAAGAGAAAGAGTAGAGACTGAGGCGAGGGCGGCTACTGATGCTGCGACGGATCGGCGACGAGGCGGAGGAGGAGAAGGATCAAGAGGAAGAGGAGAGGAATGGGGTCGTGCGGCGAGGAGGCGGAGAAGTATCGAGAGGAAAAGGAGAAGAAGGGGTCGTGCGGGTGCGGCGAGCGGCGAGAGGAGGAGAAGGGCGCGCTAGCTTGGGATTTGGAAACTCAAAAAGGATAAATAAAAGAGGCTGATGGGGGGTGAAGTGACAGCCTGTCACGGGGTGGGGGAGGGGAAAAAGAGTTAAATAAATTTGGGTTGGGGGGAAATGGTCTGACGTGAGGAGAGGAGGGGAAAAAATTGAGATAAATTTGGGGGGGGGAAGAGTGGGAAAAAAAATTGAAATAAATTTGGGGGCAGGGGGAAATATACCAAAGAAAGAAAGGAGTGGGAGTTGGCGATGGACCTCTCGAGATTTTTTTTAATCGAAAAAATAAATAAATGAGATTAAAAAATAATTCTAAAAAATAAAAGTACTGAATTTTAAATGATAATAAATTTTTATCATTGTAAAAGATTATGGATTTTATTTAAATAAGTTGATTCTAATTTTTTATTAACACTATCGATTTCATCAATAATTTTTGTTAAAATTAAAAACATATTTCTAAACATAGATACGTATTAATTATGAATATATTTTTCAAATTTCCAATGAATTGATTCATTAATATTATTAGTGTAAATTTATTGTAGGCTTTTTTAATTAATTATTTATTTATGAATTTGATTCAGATTAAAATAAAAAAATTTATTTAATATATAAAGCATCCCAACGTATCGAAACTTTTTATTTTTGAAAAATAACGTATCTACGTATTGTGTTGCGTGTCGATACTACTGAAGTGATGAGCGGGTACTTTAAAATCTCAGGAAGCGAATGGGCAAGTGTTGAGATTCACACTCTACAGTGTACGGTGCACACTATTTTTTCTCCCCTCTGAATGCCTTCTGAGGAGATAACATTCAACAAGGTTCTGAAGGATTATTCTCTACACATCGGAAAAGGGCTCCATCTTTCATCTGGCATTTCCTAAACATTGTTCACACTACGCTAGCTTTGAGGAAGAAAAAAAAGAATAGCAGCAACAACGTTTCACGTGCTATGATGCATAAGTTGGTCTCCAAGACCAACCAAGCACATCCGCTTTGATGTAAGTTGTCTCTTCTCATGTCTCCGGAACGAAAATTGTCCCTTTCTAAGGTTGATTCTAGAGATTTGGCCCTCCACTCTCCTTTTTGAATTCATATTTGATCACATCCTTTTATTTGATGAGCAAAACTAAAATACGAATCCTACACTTCGGTGACTGTTTGAATTCTTGCCCAAGGCTTTCATATTACCAAAAAAAAAAGAAAATCAATGTATTTAAAAAAATACTTCAGCTGTGCTTGCAAACAAGTGTAAGCTGGAGTATTAAAGTGGTGGAATGTCATTGGAAGGTTAAACCAGCCAACAGACCATGGCTAGCGGAGTATCCTTCCAAATGTCACTTCTAAAAATATGGACATAGCACAAAACTTAAATAATTTCCGAAGGGTCTTACATCTCAACAAACAACATGATTGCATTTACATTGGACACAGCACAGTGCAAAGTTTTTTTTTTTTTTTTTTTTGGTAAGTGCAAAGTTTTTATTCCCCTTAAAATAAAATTTAAAAAAAAAAAGACAAAAGTTCGAATCTTTTTGAATCTCTATAATATAAATAATTTCTTCCTAATGTCACTTCCAGAAATATGGACATTTAGTCTCTCTAGATCAGATCAAAACATTATCCAACGCAATTCATTTGATGGGATGATTGTAGTTTGAAATCTTACAAAGTTCTAAATTTAAAAAATCAAGCAAGTTAATTGAGTCGAGCCCCGATACCGTGGCCACATGCAACCATGGCCGTGCGAGGCCAGCAACCTCCGTCTGTCGCGACTTCTATTGGACATAGGCTGTGAGTTTCGTGCAAACAAGTCAAATCGGTGAGGAGTTGAGGTCACCGGTGGATTCACACATGAAGGTGAGGGCTTGTGATGGCAATGGGTGGGCGACACGTAAAAAACCTAAACTATATTAACTATGACACTAATTATTCTAACTCTTTTTTTCATCATAAAAAACCGAAACTTGTATCAGAAATCCAAAAGTACTCTCCATCCAAGATGGTCATTAAAAATTTAATGTGCCTATTCGCGTGGATAACAGTAGACAAATGAAGCAGACGTGACTCTGAAACTCAAGAATACTTTGTATTCATATCCTGATGAATTAATCATTCCTCGACCTTCTTTCGTAGTATCAGTAAAAGAAGCACTCCCTCCTATTCCATCATTTTTACAGGTACGTTGTTTTTTTGCACTCCCCTCCATTGATTTCACTCGATGTGATCTTCAAGAAATACCAAACAGCGTATCGAAAAAAGCAATGGCAACCAGAGATGGAAAATGTTTATAAGCCCCTAACTCACAAATAATGGATATCTTTGTAGGTCATTAAACTTAGTAGCCAGGATTAGCTAAATATGCAAAGAGTCGTGGGCCAATATGATACAATTGTTTAATAAGAATGATTCATTGCAGCATCACTCCAGCCTGTCAAAGTTGACAATGCACATGAACATTGGAGTGTTCAATCTCGAGGGGAGTTTTAACACCTTAAGGAGTTCTAAATCTCCTAGGAAGAACGTTAGCATAGCATAGTGCAAAGTTTTCACTTAAAAAAAAAAAAAAACACTTTCTCTTTTTGAATCTTGAGAACATAAATTATTCCCTAGGAGTTTTAAATCTCAAGGAGAGAACGTGAAAATGTTCTCATTTGATGTAACACAATGCATTGCATTTTTTCAAAAAAGAAGAGTTTCACTCTTCTCGAGTTTCTACAACATAAATTATTTCTTCTTAATGTCACTTTTGCAAATATGACCACCACTTTCTCTAGAATGGATCAAAAAATAAACCAGAGCAATTCGTGTGATGGGATAGTTGTAGTTTGAAATCTCACACGATTCTAAAATTCCGTTAGCCAAAAATGGTGTATGCTAGATTTAAAGAACCAATTATGAACTTGAAGTATCACTGGCAAATAAAAATTAACCGATAACTTGTGAGTCTAGTCAATTGTTAGAAAGTTATCAAATTTTTCATCCTCAAACCAAATAGTGGATTACCATTTTTTTCTTTTAGATTTTACAAATTGGTTAGTATTTTCGCTTGTAGATTATGAATGCTCACATACTTTATTATAGTCTTGATTGATGTTCTAACTTATAAACAAAATAACTATTTTACCCCCTCTAAATCCAAATATGGTGTTAAGATTGTTTTGAATTTATGAGTAGAAATGTTCATTTGTAAATACCACGTGAACAGAATAATTGATTTACTTTATGGAAAATACTCTTGTAACTTACAATCAATCGTGTGCTTATATAAGTGCGCGAGTATTTTTTAGAGTAAACTACGAGTTGCTTACATGCTTGTTAGTGGTCTTAGTAAATGGTTGTAACTACGAACAAATAACTATTTTACCAGTATAAATCCTTACTATATTATTGTCTCGATTTTATGAGTTGCAGTTTTATTGTTAGTAAATACTAACGAAACAATGGATTTACCTACTTGAAATATTCTTGCAGTTACGAGGCTGTTTGCTTTGCAAGTGGGTGGGTTGTACTTGTACCTTTAGTAGGTTAAGCTCCTTACATATTGTTTACTAGTGATGCCAGTTAATGGTTGTAACTTCTCAAAAAAATTACTATTTCATTACCGTAAATTTTTAACAAATTATTAACATCGTTTCCACGTCTATTTGTCAGTAACATACAAACATATTTTATGCAACTATATGTATGCCGGTTGATTGTGTGTATTTGTTTACTAGTGATATTGATAATTATTTGTATTGATGGAGTGTTCCAATTTTTAATATAGTCGATCGTGACACACCGACTAGAAGCTCCGAGATGATCAAACATGCCACATGAGATTCCACGGTGGTACTGTTTCGATATAATATTGCAATGTGATTGGGCATTGACAAAGTTAACAGTATATAAGGTTTGGAACTTATATGATGTACAACCAAATAATAGTTAGGTTCGATGTTATTCAACATCTAATGCATAATATAAGGGGCCATAGCAAATTCGTGGATGCTTCCAATATAATTTGTTTGTTCAATAATTGAGTCGTGGTTATTGAGATTCTGCTCTATCTAGGGAAGAATGGACATAAGAGTATTAGCTTCCTCTATAATTACCCCATAAAATTAGGATAGGCACATGCCATCATTGTCAGCATTTCAAAATTAAAGATATCTACATTGAATGATTCTTGTATTAGCACTGGGCTCCAACTTCATAGACTACGATTATGAGGGAAAAAAATGATTCCTCTCAGATCTAAGCTCGAAAAGTGTATCTTTTTTACGTTGGTCCAAGAGATGTGCCCCTCCACTTTCCAATATACTAACAGTCTCAAACTTTTCTCCGCCAAGCAGGCATTGCGAGACCATTAGTCTATAGAAGAGATGAGACCTAACGCTCAAGATTAGGATGGAGTAAGTACAAGAAGCCAAGGGAGTCTCCGATCTCAGGGAGCGAACGTGCAGGCATCCGGGGCTCATACTTCACAGTGCACGTTTCCCAGCTTGCCTTTATTTGATAACATTCAACGGCAACTTCATAAAAGCGTCCGAAAGAATACCCTCTCGAAATCATGAAAGGCCACCATCCTTCCTCTGGCATTTCCTAAACAATGTTCACGTTGCACTAGCTTTGATGAATAAAAAAGAAAAAGTAGAATTATCAACATTTCACGTGCTATGATGGTCTCCCAAGCCCAGCCACGCCGCTCCGATAAAAGGTTGTCCCTTCTTAGGTCTCGAGAACGAAAATTGCCCCTTTCTAAGATTGGTTCTAGAGATTTAGCCCTCCGCTCTCCTTTTTGAGTTCATATGTAATTACTGATGCGCACTTATACACGCCCTTTTACTTGATGGGCAAAATTTAAATAAGCATCCTGCAGTTTGGTGGCTGTTTGAATTCTTACCAAGGTTTTGATATTACCAAAAAAATCAACGTTCTTAAGATACTTCAGCTGCGCTTGCTGGCAACTATTTTAGCATCATAAACTCATAATAGATTATAAACATTGTTTCTATTTTACAGGTACCAACATTTTTCTTTTCATCAATGTTGTACCAACATCATTTATGGAACTATCAAGTGTATGCCGATTAATTTTATGTATTTGTATACTAGTGATATTGATAGTTATTTGTATTGATGGAAATGTTAATATGGTTGATCATGAATCACTTTTTTGGCGCATGTCATATGGAGTCTATACCATACCTTCCTATTTTTTTTTTTTTTTCATTTTTAGGGTTTTCCCATATCAACCGGGTTTTGGGGACACTATGTCCGTCCTTTTTGAAGAAACTTTTGTTTAAGAAAATATATATGTAAGAACCACAATAATTACCTTAGTTTGCTAGACATGGTTATATAGTAGGGTGCATAACCTTTTTCCTCTGATACTAGTTGTAGGGTATGCAGAAGCGTTGTGGTGATAACACGAGAGAATTGTAATAGACAATTCAGACACTCTTGTTATACTAAACTGCATTACAAGTATGACATTCAAGATAATTTTTTCTCTCACCACACTCAAACGGTGGTTAACCCCTCACACTCTCACAAGAATGATTCATAACTCTTTTATGGAGGGATTCCCCCGTAGAAACTTTCAATCTTGTTCACGTTCAGCCCTTTCTTTCAAAGGTGACAGCCACCGCCCAAGACCTATACAGTTGGCATTTCTTTGCTAGCTGTACACGTTCTCCATCTTTTGTAAAGCCACAATTGTTGACTTCCTCTTGCTTGTTATTTTCTTCTTTCTTCAGAAAATGCTTGAAGAACATCTTGGACTTTTCTCCTCTTTCTTTGCCGACTTCAATTCGTCAACAATTGTGGGTTGCATTAGGTGTTGACTCCAACAGATACTGTCGCTGTCTCAATGTGATATCACAACGTACTTCGAATGTGACAAAGTCAAGAATGCAAAGTTGCTATTATCTTCTTTGAAAGCTCAAAAGAAGGGGAGAGGCAGAAAGAAAAACGACAGTGAAGAGAAATGAACATCACAAACTCTCCATGCATATGGTCATTGTTGATTTTCCTTCTAACAAACCAATTTTTGCTCTTAGCCTCTAATGAGATTTTATAATCATTACATCCAAATGGAGGAATAATATGGTACTTTATGCTTCAGTACTATGGTATATATACATATCTGTTCAACACTACCTAAAGAACCATGTTTCTCACAAATAAATCTCTCCGAAAATAGGACAAGATTTTTGAGCGTCTGAATATAATTACATTCTTCTAAATGTTGTTATTCTTTAGCATGGAGACATTGTTACTCAACATGGGAGAATCGCAAATTCAATTATAAACCTATTGTACAAATTCAAATTCATGCCAAAATATTTTAATTAAATTAATATTGCTTTAAACCTTTGAGTGAAAATGCAATCAAATCCTCCCTGCTCAAATCCACAAGCCGTTGCCCTTGCCTAGTCCCGCTCTCTCCCAAGTTGACCTCTAACAACGATCACGGCTCATCTAGACCCGGCGCCTCCAAAAGTGGAGGCTTGACGGTCAGTTTCAATGGCCGTCGGGCTCCATGGCTTTCCATGGCCGCTCAGCTTGAAGCATGGCGTTCAGCTCAACCAAATTTGGCATACCTCCAAATCCGAGTCGACGAGCTTCTCATGGCCATCGACCTAGTCTAGGATGGACGGCCTGCCATTGGCATCGGTCCCTCCACACAGTCAACAGCACCTCGCCTTATCTCCAAAACCCGTCTCTCTATTTTCTCTCTCCGCTAGTCCTCAGTGAGCCTTGAGTTCGAGGCTGTCGAGATCTAGCCAAGCTCGACGGCCATGGAAGAGGAGTGGTCGAGCTCATCCAAGGCCGTTGAGCCTGTGGCCGTCCAGATCTCAGCGAACTTGACTGCCACTGGCCAAGCCTCCATGTGTAAAGGTTTGGCGGCTCGCTGGCAAGCCTAGATTTGGATGGCTGACGAGCCATCTCGCTTAGATCTAGCATGTCTGTTATCGAGGATGCTACACGATGCCGCAGCAAAGAATGCCACTAACTGTGGATGGTAGGTCACGACCTTGGGGGCTATGGAAATGATGGAGAGAAGAAAAAATAGGAAAATCTAACGTAGCAGTCTAGTCATGCCATCGTCATTACGTAAGACGACCAACGATGATTGAATTGCCACATAAAAATTGTCAGACAAAGCTACCAGAAGGACTTTATTGCATTTTTACTCAAAAGTTTAGGACTACGGCCGAGATGTATAAGACTGAATTTGAATTCATATAGTAAGTTTATGACTGAATTTGCGATTCTACCAAGTCAACACCTATGCTTGTTATAAGTTTTTTTTTTTCTTTTAAGAGTTCTTCCGCTATTCTGTCTCCTCTCCATCTATATAAAATGGGCAATGAGGGGTGGCTTGTGTAGTGGAAGGGAAACCGTCCTCCCAATGATCTTACTAGAGAAAGTTGACCTAAGTTCAAATCAACCAGGGAAGAAAACTAACCTCTTTCAACTTTGAATCACCATGCTGAGTGTTGATTTTAACTCCTTAAAATCTTTTGTCACAT
This sequence comes from Eucalyptus pumila, assembly GCA_016097595.1. NCBI lineage: Eukaryota > Viridiplantae > Streptophyta > Magnoliopsida > Myrtales > Myrtaceae > Eucalyptus > Eucalyptus pumila. Next base: position 50,318,072 of record CM027853.1, read on the forward strand.
CCAACCCCTCAGAATCTGGCCATTAAAAGACAATCCTTCCAGATAATAACAGCGAGAGCAAAAGTTATATGCTATGATTTCCAATCTTTCACGAGACATAAAAATGGATTCACGTGGATAATAAGAGAAAAAAGCTATCCGATACACCCCCATTTAGTTTACAAAAAGATTGATCAATTTATAGATGACATGCAGCAACTTGGTTTCCATTCACATATAACTAACACGCAGCCTAGCCGAGGCTGTGCCAAAGCCCTAGCTCATGTATTAGATGCTATGCCATCTCAATCCATAAAGCAAATGAAGGGATATATTGATGTTTTTTTATCATCACACCCTAAGAAAAGGCGATGCATTTTCAACTCCAACAGGTGAGACATTCTTCGGACAGTAGTCTCGGAAGATGAATCTTGCTTCCGGTCTCCATAATCTGGCAGCGATGATGGTGATTCCACTGGACTAGTGAGTACTACTTTTATCTTCCTTTCCTCTATGTAGTTGCCACTTTCTTTATCAAACTAAAAATATAAAAGAAAAATTCTCAAGTTACTTACCCTGAAAGATTAGGGAACATATAGCAGTAATGTCCCAATCACCTGTATCAAGTACTTGTCTCTGCACTGCAGGACAGGTGGAGCTACCTGTTGTGCTTGCATGGTAACTGCATCGAACAGAAGATAGGATGAAAAGCCTGCTCCAATTCTTTGTAAGTATCAACATATAGCTTCTGAGGGGGCACGCCATGGTTTTTTTTTATCTCAATGTATATCGGCTACTATGATAGGCATTCAAAACCTTATTCAAAGATGATCCTTGCTGCAACGCAACTATCTCTACCTTAAGCAGTTCATATCCCAGTGATAATATAGTCCTATTGACATGTCATGGCAAAGAAATTGCGGAAGAATCATTTAACTGATTCAAGAACTATAAACATAACATGCTGATCAGTCTTATCGCCTAGTGGAATTGAGCATGAGCTTGGTTTTCTCAACTACATAAACACGGAGAAGAGGCTTCAGACAAAAGAATTTAACGAGAAAGGGGGCACATCATGAGAGCAGGATGTGATGAAATGTGCCATTGTACATTTTCTTGAAGATACAATGCAGTAGTGCAATCTCATCTTGTGCGTTGGTTTTCTCTCCTAATCATTGTCTCAGTCATCTGGTTACAACCATTCACCTACTTTACGTCCAGAAAGAAATTCACTCACAAGGCATTCTAAGAGTTTGTGGTGCGAGGATAAGAGCTACGCGAAAAAGAAAAGCCTGACCAAATATTCAAAAACAACACGAGGAAAAGAATTTGAAAACAGGGTGACCTAGTGACTAATATACACATGCCACTGAAGCTTACGCCTCAGATATTCCTTCTGCCATTATTTATGATGTTGAAAGGTAAATTTTCAAGAGAATTATTGTAGAACAAAAGGATATCATCCCCTTCACCTATTGCCTAATAAAACAGGAGGCAAGCAACGCAAATTGACTGTAGCTCCAAAATGAAAATGAACCAAATGTGCCGCACTATATACTCACAGATAAACTTGAGATCATGAGGCCAGATCTCCAAGAGCTCTTCAGCCATGATGACTTCTATATCACTGATCCACGCGAAACACCAGGTCACATAGCAGTATAACAACAATCAAGCAAAAAGCTTTGCATAAAGCTCAATTCTAAGTACCCATTTGATATAATAATCCTGTCATGCGCAGTTTCAAGCACGTTGTTCATTTCAACAAAACACCAAAGTCACACATGATCACCAAACACTAGACGGGCAAAACTCAGATGGTTCACACTCACATGAAGATAATTCAGCGCAATAGTCACTACAGAGTCTAAGAGCAGTTCAGGATTCACAGAAATAACCAGAGCACTACATCCGTTCCTAGACCCTGCATTGCAGGCTCGAAAGGCACCCACCGTGATCATGATTATACTATACGCAAAACTCGATACTGAGGATGATGATCCGATGCTCTGTTATGACAACTCTCTGAACAGTTATGTTAAGTTGCAGAGTGGCGGTTCGCCCACTATTTATATATTACTCATTTTTCAAAACCTTGTTTTGTTGTATTACCCAAGAAAAGCTTTACAAAGAATAGTCAATTTATAATTTTCAACTTACACAAGCATCTTTACCAGCCCTCGCGCAAATTGCTTTTGGTGTCATTTTCTGAAAATATCGTGCTATATATAAAACCAACTTATCAAGTCTGGTGTCTGCTGTCGATATATCCAATAAGCCCTAGCCATATAATATTCTCTCAATAAACGTGGGAGAGAAAGTTATCAATGGGAACTTGCAATTGACTACTCAATAACATTAGAAACAAAAACTAATAAAATTCTTTCATAAAATTAATGTGGAGCACGTAGGGCGTGTTTTGTTTTAGTTCAAATAGAAGAACACAGGAAAAAGAATACTGTCAAATGTGTAATAAGAACTAAGTAACTACCGTCAATCCCTTGAAAATTTCGTCAAAATGCGCCTGGTTCACAGGGTCTGTCTTTTTTTTTTTTTTTCCTTTTCCGAATTTATTCACCATAACAGCCAATCCATACTTTGCATTTAAAATTCAGGGAAGAACGATTTCCAGTTTACAGCTCTTCGAGTTGTCGAGTCCATCACAGAGGATTCATCCTGGATTCCTGAAACCTCCGATATATTCATCCGTGAGATTCTGCTTAGTCTGGATGTTCTGTATAAGGGCAGCAACGATGGCAATGCCAGAGTTAAAGCATAAGCTAGAAGATTTGAAATCCATGTCCTAGGTGCAATTTCTCCCTCTTTACCCAACCTCGATTGAGGATGAGGACCAGATACCGAGGTGTGCGCAGAAGCTCCTTTTGATGCTCCTAGAGTTCAACATGACTAAGATTTCTGAGATTCTACATCCAAAGACAGTCGGCCACTGCTTCAGATTTTCGCTTGGTGATCTGTCCTATGAAAATGTGAATGATGTCAAGCTGTGCGTGGCTCTGGCATCGGCTCCAGAAATGGATCCCAAGTTGCTTTCTCAAGTGAAAGTAGTACGGCGGATCGGAAACCTTTTGGAGTTTGTGCATTAGAAGGATATGGAAGATTTTCTCGAATCGACGCTTGGCTTGCGCAAAGCTTTCCTTTAATGATCACTAGATTCCACATGCCCCCGCTTGAGCCGACACTATTTGATGAAAGTACTTCTGAGGCAGCAAGTAGCGTAAGAGACATAACCGACTTTGGTAGCAGTGTCAGTGTTTTCCTGGAATTGAGTGGGTCTCATGACAGAAACCATGCCAATATTGCTTCTGAATGCATGGTTCTATTACTGATCTTTTGAAAGTGAGTGCAATTCTCGAGTCTCGGCAAAAAGGCACTCCTTCTCTACTGGTACAGCGAATGCTGCATTCTCTCTATTATTAATGATTTTCGTCAGTGTGCAAGTCGGAGTTTGCGAAGATTGAAGGCATCGATGCTGACATAAAATATTTCGGTGCCGTTACTTTGCCAGTGCTGCCACACTGGTAATCTCGGAATTCCGGCAGCTCTCTCATTGTAGTCTAACCCATGAAAGTTGTAGGCCAACTGATTCCTGGCCTGAATCTCCGATACCTCCCCTTGTGGAATCTAGGAAGGTTGCTCGGCTTTCTGGATGAGCATCGAAACAAGCTGCACGTCTGGTCTGGCTAGCGCCAATTGAGGAGATCGAGTCGAAAACGTTTCTCTTTACCAAGACTTCCCTCGGATAATCTTTTTTCTTTACCAAGACTTACCTCCGACATGGTTTGCATACAGTCATCAAAATGAAAAAAGACAAATTTCCTTTCCGACTGCCGCAGTTTATTGATTCATAGGTATTCAAATCTGACTATTCATTCCACGGCACCCATAATTATTAGGTGGCGGGTTTCATGTGGATTTATGGCGAGCATCACGCAAGAAACTTCGAAACCCTCGACATTGTGATCAAGGCACTTCTGCAATAGCAAATTGCCAGCTCCAGAAGCGGACATGGCAATTTGCTCATTCTAAAAACTCAGAGAGAGAGAGAGAGAGAGAATGCGAGAACCCAAAGGAAATAGAGCAATTGTAAGTTTCTGTCATTATTCTAATAAAATAGGGCACAATGACTCTTGAAACAAGATGCAACTAGTACATCAGAAACTAAATTCGGAGTTCCACAACCAATGGGCATCGAGATATGCATAAATTAAGACAAGCTCACAAGGAACTACGTCTTCCTCAGTTCTTCTCAATTAGCTTTTCGATCATGTCCGCAGCTTCCTGGACAGTTGTGATAGTTTGAGCACTTTCTTCCTCCACGCTGATCCCAAATTCTTCTTCAAGTCCCATCACAATCTCCACCTAAAATGCAAAAGAGCAGTGGTCTCATCACAATCCTATTTTACCGAATAAAGGAGTAAACTTTAACGTCGGAATCAGATAAGAAGAAAAAACAATTCCAGCTCCGCTTCAGAATGAACGGATAAAGTGAAACCTCATTAAAGTCTGCAGAAAAGGAAAGAGATTTTTGCATGAACGGCTTACAGTGTCCAGAGAATCAGCTCCCAGGTTAGCAAATTTTGACTCTCCAGTCACGCTAGCATCATCTGGTAAAGCCAGCTGCTTCCTTACTATTTGGCACACTTTATCCACTGTCTCCCTTTTAGCCTGCTCGTATCTCAAGTCAATTATTTGCAAGTTCTAAAACCTACTTATGGGCTTCACACTGAGTGGTTAGAAGATTGGCAAGGCCAATCCAAGCATTCCCCCAGAGCAAGCAAAATTGTTGGAACACAGTATCAATAATATTCTGGGCATCCACTTTCCCAGAAGGAGAATATTTCGAATGACTTGATTATAATCACACAGCAAGTTCGTTCAACACGAGACAAAAATAATGGCCCAGACTTCAGATATATAATAACTTGTAGTCACTTTGCTACGCTCTAGTTTTGTTGTTATAGTTGGCATGACACAGTAATACATACCGCACATGAAACCTGGAAGCGGCGTGCTTTAAGAGAAGGGAAACTTCTGCCACCGATGGGGAGGGAAACAGACCTGACATTAGATATCTTGCTGACAGGTACCTGTTAAAAATGTCAAAAGTGACATTAGATGTCTTGCTGACATGTACTTTAGACCTGACATGGTGCTATAAAAGTCAGGTCTAAAGTACAATTCCAAATGTTAAATAATGTTTCAAAGATCCAATCTCAGTTCAAAGTGCAGAACCTCAACCAGGCCAGCCAAGCCATATCCCATTTTGCACAGAAAATTTGGGAGAATTACATTTTGCCTCCAAGTTTTTGGCATAGTGGCAAGCTACCCATGATGTTTCAAGTTTTTTTGTCCCCAGACTTTTTAAAATTGGAGGTAATGTGCAGCAAAATGTTCTCATAAATCTGACCACGTGACCGCACGTGACTAGTTATGGAAGGCAAATTGGATTTATATCATCTATCTATGTGGAAAGAAAAAAATACAGGGCCTACCCAAAAACATGTTTTATAACTGTATATTGATGTGCATTTCGCATTGATCCACTCAACTTCTCGCCGGAATTTTAGTCACATGCTCTCAAGTGCAATATTTTTTTAATTATTCTTCTACTTATTACATGTACGTGCTTATATGAAAAATTTCCTCTGTAATCAGTCACATTGTTGGAGCTCCAAGATGAAATTGATTGAAGTCAATCCAGGGAACGAATTGCAATCTATTTCTAAATTCATGGGCCAATTGCAAACAATGAAACATCACGGGCCAATTTGCAACAACTTTAAAACTTGGGGGGCAATACATAATTCGCCCCAGAAAATTTACAGAGTTTTCAGACCAGTAGATTACTAGCAACTATTCGACCAACATCAAACCTCAAGAACCTTCGGAAGCTAATGGAGATGCTACTATCAGCATCACCAATAACCACAACAATGAGACAGCAAAAACAAACTAAAATAAGGTTTAAAAAAAAGCACCAACATGCAAAAGCTGCTACCTGAGAGCAACTCAACAACACATTGAAAAAGAATGAACTAGATTAGGTGTCCACCTAATTAATTCTGGAATATAAAAGCAGCAGGAAGCCAAAACCAAGTATTACTAGCCTGAACTCATCATTAACCTCGGACAGTCCATCTAGTCAATCTAGACATTTGAAAACGCTCATTTGGCAGTGCCGTAGCTTCCCAATGTAGTCACAAATGCATGCTTCGGCAATGTTTACCCAGTTCATCTGTCCCCATATCCACCCAGCCTAATGCCACAAAACATGGCTGTTTTTTGAAAAACCGCCAGAGCATGTATTCATCTCCCAACGAGCCTTATCAAATCCTTAGCCCAGAAACTCACTCTATTTGATCAATCATCACACATATTTTCGGACACATACATTCCGAACCAGCATCTCCTGTCAGCAATAATTCATAAATCCAGGCACTAAACAAATTGAAAGCAGACCAATTTCTTCCCTTTTTCGCCTATCAACTCGAATGAAACGCTACTCCTCGATCAATCCACGGAAAAAGACTCAACATTTACCACAACCCAATGAACCAAACAACACCCCCACCACAAAAAACGCGAGCACGTCCGTCTCATTCTGGAAAAAAAAGCTGGCGTCCGCGCTGACAAATACGCCTCGAAAATACCGCCAGCGATCAAGCGTCAAACAAACAAAAACAATCCCACCCGCGATCACCCCAAAAAAAAAAGCACCAAGGCCTCGTAACAACGAGAACCCAGATCAACAAAACCTCGAACCGACGACCCGAGACCCATCACCGTACCTGCGCCTGCTTCAGAGCAAACGAAGCGCGAGCGGGCGTTCCGGCGGCGGCGGCCATTCCGAGCTCCGTTTCGACAGGGGGGGGAAGAGAGAGATCTGAGATTACAAGAGGCAGAGGACGCGACGAGGGCGAGGAGGACAGGCGGAGGCGCGCGTGTATATAAAGAGGCGAGGGTGGGAGGTGGGAGTGGGAGGGAACGGGGAGCGCGTAGGACGCTGTTTGGTTTGCCCGTAGAGCTTTTGCAGTTGAGATTGGTGGGGGAAGCGAATTGAAGAAAGAGCGGCGGCTTCGTTTGTATCGAAAATCGTACGAGGTGGGGTAGCGGGGGGCGTGTTTGGCTACGGGGCTTGTCCTATCCCGTGACCGGATTAACGCCTCCGGTTTCTTTTTCCAAGGAGGTCGTTTTCGTGCGCGTGCGGAGACGCTCGTTTCCCGGCTCTATGCGTTGCGTGATCGATGTTTCGGTTTAATTTACTTCCGTCGGGACGGCAACATGAGCAGCGATGTTGAATGGGACATCTTGTCATGTTCTTCACAGAGCGTTTTACTCGAAGTTTGGGGAGAATGAAAATGAGAGGGAAGACGACGTCGGTGGTTGCGCCGCAAGGGGGACAGTTTAGGAGTTTCGCCGGGCACGCTTTGGATGGAAAATGGCTAGTCTATGTCGAGGCAATATGTAAATGAGGGCGAAATGAGAATTTTAAAAATGAGACAAAATGGTCTATGCCAACTAAAAAGTTTGTCTAATAGAATCGAAACTAGAAAATGAGAGGAAAGACGACGTCGGTGGTTGCGCCGCAAGGGGGACAGTTCAAGAGTTTCGCCGAGCACGCTTTGGATGGAAAATGGCTAGTCTATGTCGAGGCAATATGTAAATGAGGGCGAAATGAGAATTTTAAAAATGAGACAAAATGGTCTATGCCAGCTAAAAAATTTGTCTAAAAGAATCGAAACTAGAAAGAATAATCCATTTGCTACATTATAACTGTGTTGTGTTGGATCGAAACACATATATTTGGTATCACAATTTTAGATTAATGTTCTTTGGCTAGATGATTAATGTAGTCATCAAAAAGAGGGAAAATGCCTATTGTAATGTTTATGTCTTGTCGTAGTAGAACTTTTGTGATATACCAATAGTGACAACAATAATTGTCTAACTTTTCTTGCTTTTTTTTTTCCCTTTGGAGAACTCAAAATTTTTCCAATTACACCAACCATATGGTCAAACCACGAATATACATTTTAAGAGGACATCATCTCCACAACTGAAAGACCAAAGCATCCAGGTCTATACCTGAGACTGCAGTAAGAAAAATATAAGGCAATTCAATGCTTAACCCTAGAGATACACAATCTACTACAGCCCAATGAGGCGGCAACAAAAATCTTCTTTAGCTATGGGTGGACTAGGTATCCAATTGCAAGGGCAACGAGAGCGACCGCACAAACATACAGGAAAGGAAATCCCACTTGAATCGCTCTACCACCTGTCTTCCTCAACATCTCCTGTTGAACAAAGTAACAATCTTTCCCCGTAAGCTTAACAATTCAAATGTTAAAAGAAAGTATGCTCCAACCAGATCTTGCGGATAGAGCAAGATTGGCAAGATGCACGTGATAAGGGATAAACATTGAAGTTCACATTACTCACCAACTCACGCTTAAGTGCATCTCTCTCTTGATTCTGCGAACTTCTTTCGTCTGTTAATCTGCTGATGGTCAGTTCTGCCTGCAAAGTTTAGGTACGTCTTCTGCTGTTATCTTCTTTGAAAACTCAAAAGAAGGGGAGAGGCAGAAAGAAAGCAACGTTGAAGAAAATGTAAGCATAAACTTGCAACGAGAGGCACGGAAAGCTGTTTGCTTTAAGATGCATGGCAACTATGCATATGGTCATGACTGTCTTTACTACTGAAAAGCAATTATTTCTCTGGACCTCTAATGAAGTTTTATGAGATTCACATCCAAATAGAGGAATAATATTGTACTTTAAGCTCCAGTAGTTCCTGCAAAGTTGCTGTTATCTTCTTTGAAAACTCAAAAGAAAAGGGGAGAGGTAGAAAACCAACATTGCAGAGAAATGGAAAGCACAAACTTGCAATGAAAGGCACAGGAAGCTATTTGCTTTGAGATGCATGACAGACCATGCATATGGTCGCTGTGGTCTTCATTACTAGAACACAATAATTTTTCTGGGCCTCTAATAGGATCCTATAAGATTTACATCCAAATACAGAAATAATATCGTACTTTATGGTCCACTACAGCCTGCAGTTGGTGTGTATTTTGCTAGAATCTTCTTTGGAAACTCAAAAAAAAATAGGTGGAAAGAACAACAACATCAAACAGAAATGGAAAGCACAAACTCGCAACAGAGTGCACCAAAATCTATTTGCTTTAAGATGCAGTACAACTATGCATTTGGTCATTGCTGTCTTCACTAGTAAAAAAACAATTATTTCCCTAGGCCTCTTATAAAGTTTCACAATATTTACATCCAAATAGAGGAATAATAATGTATTTTATGCTCGGCTGTTGCATCATATGTACATATCTACAAAATGCAACCAAAAGAATCATTTTTCTCACATATAACTCCCAAAATAAGACAAGTTTTTGTGTCTGAAATGTAGGTCTAGTTGCAGCTAATAGAATCCACACACTATACATTTTCACAGATAAATTTGACAGTGAAAACCAAAATGTGAAAGTTCAGGGGAGTAAAGTATAAGGATTTAAGAGTTTAGGGCTCAAAGTGTGAGAGTCCAGAAAAGTAAATTAAAGACTAAAAAGTTCGTGGGTTTAATGAGTAAGAATGTGGGAGTTAGGGAAGGTAAAGTGAAAGGATTGAAGGTTTAAGGTTAACGTGTAAGAGGGTAATAGTTTAGAAAAATAAAGTGATAATTTCCCTAGCTATATAAAAGAGATCCGCAGTCATTTCGCTCAATTAATCTAAATTCAGTGAAAACCGGAATTTATTTTCTGTAGTGAAAGTTCTGCCTTCAAGATAATAGAGTCTGTTAATATTCTTTTTGATATATATGATTTTATTCATAGCCATCCATAATTGCATGTTCATGTGAAAAATTATATATTATTCTTTTAAAGCAGAAAAACAGTTTTGTAAATATAGCCAAACGGCCACTTAGCAATCAAGCAACACCCTCCAGAATTCAGAAGAAACAGCAGCTTATTTCTGTTACGAAATGATTTTATTGAATCATCCTCTCTTATGTCTCCTATTCTCATCTGTATAAAATGGGTACTGCATGCACGTGTAGTGAAAGTGAAACAGTACTCCCACTGATCTCACAGGCAAAAGTTGACCTAAGTTCAAATCAAGCAGTGGTAGAAAACTAACTTCTTTTAACTTCGAATCCACCAAGCTGAGTTTTGATCTTAACTCCTTAAAATCCTCTGACATGTCCAACCCCTCAGGATCCTGGCATCAAAAGACAATCCTTCTAGATTACAAGAGTGAGAGCAGATCCCACGATTTCCATGTTTCACAAAACGTAGAAACATATTAAAAAGCGGTCAAGACGTGGAAAAGGGAAAAAAAAAAAAGCAACTTCATACAATCGCATTTAGTTGGTATATGCTGCAACTTGATTCAATTCACATACCAATGACATGCAACCCAGTCATGGCTGTGTCAAAGCCCTAATACACATATCATTAGATATGATGTCATCTCAATCCAGAAAGGCAATAAAGTGACAAATAGATGTTTTCTGGTAGTCATACCCTGAGAGGAGGCGATGCATTTTCAACTCCAGCAGACGAGACATCCTTTGGGACAATAGTTTCGAAAAACGAATCTTGCTTCCGTTCTCCATTAACTGGCAGCAGCGATGGTGATTCCACTGGACTGGTGAGGACTACTTTTAGTTTCCTCTCCTCTACGTATTTACCACTGTCTTTATCAAACTGCAACTTGTAAAGAAAATTACTCAAGTTACTTAACCTGAAAGATTAGGGAACTTATAGCAGCAAAACCTACCGTGTCAGCAGTAACGTCCTCTTCACTTGTCCCAAAAGGGATAACAGTGCCCTGTATCAAAAACTTGTCTCTGCACTGCAGGACAGGTGGAGCAACCTGCTGTGCTTGCATGGTAACTGCATCAAACAGAAGATAGGATGAAAGCCTGCTCCAATTCTTTAAAAATTATCATGGTTTTCCAATATCTCGATGTACTTAGCTACTATAATAGGCATTTAAAATCTATTCAAAAATTATCCTTGCTGTAAAGTGACTGACTCTAACTTAAGCAGTTCATATCCAAGGAGTAATACATTCTTCTTGACAAGTCATGGCAAAGAAACTGAAGAATAATCATTTGGCTGATTCAAGTACTGTGGGTGTGTCCCCTCAAAATACGTGGGTGGCTATAATAAATATGTAAACATGATGTTCCTCAGACTTGAGTGGCATACCTGTGAAATCAGATGCTCCATTTGGCTTGATGATGCCTATGTTTGGCCGCACACAGTATTTCTTCGGAGATGTAGTCTTAACCTGGGAAGATTTCAAACATCCAGTACAGAGTTCATAACAAATCTCCAAGATCAAGAGTTCTTAATGCACTGTTAAGTACTCTGAAATTTAAATTACATCACGACAGTACAGGAAAGGAAAATGTTCACCAGCCATAACCTAAAAGAAGTAAAGCATGACGATGTCGAAAGAAAAGTTTCAAAAAATTCTCACCTTGAAAGCAACATACTGATCAGTTTTATTGCGTAGTTGAATCGAGCAGGAGCTTTGTTTCCTCAACTCAACTGCATAAACACAGAGAAGAGGCTTTGGATTAAAAGACTTAACAAGAAGGGGGCCCATCAGCAGAACAGGATTTGACGAAACGCATCTAAAAAATATAATGCAATAACAAAATCTCATTTTACATTTTTCCTAAGCTAATCATTCTCAGTTATTTTATTACACTAACCATTCACCTACATTAAATCCAGAAACGTAATCACTCTCACAGGGCATTTTAAGAATTTGTGGTGTGAGGATAGAAACTATGCAAAAGAGAAAAGAATTTGGAAACAGGTCGACTGGTTGCTATTTCACAAATGCCACTGAAGGTCATGCCTTAAAGACATTCCTTCGTCCGTTATTTATAATATCGATCCACAAATTCTCAAGCAAATTATCGTCGAGCAAAAGGATAATTCTCACCTTCAGTCATTGCCTAATAAAAGAGAAGCAAAGCAAAGCAAAGCAAATTCAATCAAACTCCAAATTGAAAACGAACCGAACTCGCAGCGCCAATGTACTCACATATAAACTTGAGTTCATGAGGCCGGATCTCCAACAGCTCTTCCGCCATGACAACGACCCCACCGCTGATCCACACGAAACGCCGCGTCACAACCAACAATCGAGCAAAAAAAACTTCGCAGTTCGACAAGCAACGCGTAAAGCTCGATCCCAAGCACCCATTCACATGACCCCCCGCACGTGCAGTCTCGAGCACATTGCTCGTTTCACGAGAACACCAGAATCGCACATCATCGCCACACAACGCCAGACAGGCAAAAAAAAAAGAACTCAAGACGATTCCCACTCACGCGAAGCGGAATTCAGCACGCGAATTTCCCCATACATTCCAAAAGCGGTTCAGGACTCACGAAAAAAAAAAGCAAACAGATCACCACATCGACCCGTTCCCGGACCTGCACTGCCGACTGAAAAAAAAAAAAAAAAAAACGCAAGCGCCGCGATCACGATTACGTTCCGAAGCGAAAATCCGAGACCGACGACGACGATCCGACGACGCTCTGCGATCGCGACCGCTCCGAACACCGTTCCGAATCTGATGAGGAAGGGCTCGAAAACAGGGAAGAGCACTCACAGTCTCGCGCGGAGAAGAGCGACAGCGACGGCGAACGGGCGAACGAGCGAGCGAGCGATCGATCAAGCGCGCGAGCGAAAGCGAGAGAGAGAGAGGTGGAAGCGAAGGGACGATGATGGCGGAGGAGGAGGAGGAGGAGGAAGTGGTGGTGGTGGACCGGTGGTGGTGGCGGTGGTGGTGGTTTGCGGGGTGGCGGTTGCGCCCGCTATTTATAAAGCAAGGCAGTTTTTTAAAAAAGTTTTTGCCTTTGAGGAGTTACTGCCCCTTTTCTCCCCTTTTCTCCAGAGCGAGATTCCTTAGAAATCGGCCGCTAAAAAGTCTCGCTTTTTACATTTTAGTCCTTCGAATCTCCCCTTCTCTCTCTCTCTCTCTCTCTCTCTCCAGCCTTTTCGTGCTTGGGTATATACTGAATGGAGATGTGGGTGTGGGGGTTGGATTTGAAAATGAATCGAAAAGGCGGGGGCAATGTTGGTTTTTGGCTAAGATAGTGGAGGATATATTGGATATGACAAAAAGCAATCCATTCATTCCTTATAGATGTTTAATCACGGGGGAAATTAACGGCAAGAATTTTGAGCCATAATTTGGAGCAAAGTGAATGATTACTTTCCCTTGGAGTGATAGCAACTTTCTTGTAGGCTGGGATAAAGATAAGTAGTAGAAATATCGGGACGTAGCGTCAAATTTAATTCATATCCTACACGCTCTTATCTCATCGTCGCATATAAATATGAAAGGAGAATATCGGATATTATGTACTATAAAATTCCAATCTATCAGATAATTACTTGACAAATCTTCTACCGGTGCATGATGTATCTTTACTTTTGAAATTTATGTTCGTATTCTTTGACTAGAAATCATCCAAATTCATCTCAAATTTGGGGCGCAGACAGCATGTTTGATGTCTTTGTAGAAACTAATTTAGCTAAAGGAATACTATCCATACCTCATCCTAAACCATTCAAGACAGGAAATGTGTTATAAAAAGTGGTCGACAAAATCCTAACAATCAAGTGACTATAATGAAAATTATTTCAAAAGTCTTAAATCTATACCATAGTCAATCTAATCATAAATCTTTTGATTGTGCCAATTTAATTTTAAACATTTTGACGATTTACTAATTTTGGCTACTACTGATAGGAATGATTTTTTGAAATTTTTGAATAGTTATCTTTTTCTCTCTCTAGCCATTGGCTAAAAAAAGGGGGAAAAGTGAAAGGAAAAATGAAAAATACAAAAATTTCAGAAAATTATCCATGCTAGTGCCAATAATGTCACGTAGGCCAAACAAATTTCAAGCTAAAAATTGATTGAAATGACTAAATTTATACATTGTTAAAAGTTTAGAGATAAATAGCACAATTAAAGGTGAAAAATAGAATTGGCAAATAATAAATTTAGGATTTTTTGAACAATTATCTCTACGAAAATCTATTACTTTCTCTAAGCCAATATCTCAATCTAAATGCGAATGTTTGTTCTCTTGTTTATCATAATGTTAGCCACTAGGCCCACTACATATAACAAAAGTTGAAAAAGATGAAACGTTAATGTCTCATCAAAGCTTTAGACAATAGATTGGTTGCAAGTCGTATTTGCAAACCTAACTACCGATACTCGACCAATCTTTTCTAGGGTTCAGTTTGGTGATGATAAATCAAATGAGTTTGCAAGTCATTGTAACCGTTCTAGAAATTTAAAATAAATTACCAATAACGCAACTATGTTAATTTCATAATAGCATTAATAAAAAAACATAAACAATAACAATAATAACAATTCAAGAATTTTTGGGAATGAAACTTTGGTGTATGACTAGAATGGCACTCGAACCAGAAAATTTACAGGCAAAAACCAGCGACGATATTACAAAAAGCATGCACGAAACCTTTTTCACAAGATTTCTAAAAGCAAATAGCTACAAATGCTTGAACTACAAAAAAATCACTCACTTGCACCACCATATCAGACACAAAATTTTAAGGGTAACCCCCTCTAGGATCACAATTCAAGCACCCCCATGCTCATTAAACCGCTCTCGATCCGCCATGCGCGCTTCTGGAGATGAGCGTACGGCTTTTTCCAACCCAATTTACATCAGAAACCAGCTGTTTCATTAGTCTGGCCTTATTGCCATTGATGATTGCTGCGATCAGTCGGTGATCCAGGGACAAAGGGCACGAAACCTCGCCCTCCAAACACAGGGCGCATGAACCCGTTGTCGAACTTCCGCCAGTAGTAGTGCACGGTGTTAGTAGGGGTTGTTAGAAGCATGCGTAAGCTCGATGGCCGTGGGACGCTTTGGTTGCTCTCTGTGGCCTGGCCATTGCCGAGGAGTGGCACGATGAACGACTTGGGGCTAGTTGGCTCGGAGGAAGCCATGCGGACTAGGTGCTTAGGCGAAGGAAGCAAGAGCCGGATGAGAGGTTTGGTCATCAGCCCGAACACCTGGAGAGAGAGAAAGAGAGAGAAGTGATCCGGCTGGTTGAATTTGATTAGAGCAGTATGCATCTCTTTCGCATCGCCTACAAAACATATGAGCCAGTGACTTACCACCGTGCTGAATAGAACGACCGTGATAGTACTGGTGATCATAAACGCATTCTTCCTATCTTTTGTCTCGGACAGCGCGAACTGCATCAACATGCCATAAGGGGTTTGCAAAAGCATGTTCATGACTAATAAAAAAACCTACGAGATCAAACTGACTGAATAAAGTTTCGTGTAGCAAATTTGTCTGCCTTTTACCTTATTGTAAGCAAGAGCCATGGACACAGCACCGCGCATAAGACCCGCCCACCATATTATAACCTGCAGAGTTTCTTATTCAGAGACAGATTCTACTGACATATTCTGAGTAATTAACAAGAACACTGCAGGCCCTGTGTGTGCATGTAGAGAGAGAGAGAGATCACCTGTTGCCTGATGTTAACTTTCTCGTGCGTTGATTTCTTAGTCAAGTTGGATAAAAATGACAGGAGGAAAACAAAGGCCGCTCTTCCAATCAGAACCAGTCCCAACAATATGGAGCTAAACTGGAGTGATATTTTGGGACTGAAAGCAAACAATGAAAGAAAGAAATGTGTTCAGTACATATGAAGTGCTATTTACTGCATTTTTGTTCTCGGCTGAACATGTGTGTGATATAAAAAGCCAGTTACATATACATAACTGACCTATTGCTGACAACTCTCCATCTCTCGATGTCCAGGGCATCCATGCCAACATAAAGGAAGATAAAAATCTCAGCAACAAATGACAATGTTGCAAAAGTGTGCCTGTGTTATTTGCAAAGAGCAATTAGTTTTGTAGTAGAGAATGCAAACCATTTCAACTGAGCGAAAGGGGAAATGATCAACGTACTTGGTGGTCACCCTTGAACTTTCAGTGACATTATGCCATGTGTAGTGTGACATGACGATTCCACAAAAGAATACAGTGAGGATGCCACTTAAGTAAAAGAGCTGCACGTATAAATTTAGACCTTAACACCATCATCAGTGTATGACGAGCTACCAGTCATGTGTTAAGAAGAACAACAGAAAATAATGAGAGGAGAGATAATTGAAGAAAATCATACTTCAGCCAGCATATATGACATGTATGCCATGAGAATCATGAGAGCAACTTCACGGTCAGTTGAGTGCCTGATTTGAAGGACAACAAATTATATGAGCAGGAATAGGGGCTGCAGCTTCTATTTCCCATACAAGTTGTTTGTAGCAATACCGTATACTCATGTGACTGATGCATACCTGCCAAAGTAGAGTTTCCTGATGATATAAGCACTAAGCAATCCAGTCTGCAGGGGACAATACACGTTGCAAAGGATAATGTTATGGTTGTTATCATTCTCTCAAAAGGGTCAGCGTACATGAGAGAAGAGAGCGAATCTCACCAAAACTCCCAGCAATGTACTCAGGATAAATAAGTACAAAAAATTGCCAGCAAACTGCAATGCTATGCTTGAGTTGATGTGGGATAGATCAAAATTTTGAATCGCATTGAAAAGAACCACTGAAGTAGCATCGTTTACAACACCTTCTCCGAACACTAGACTATACAACAAGGGAGTTTCATCCTGATTAAGGACCTGCAGGAATAAGCCAAATAAACAGTATCAGCAGTAAGTCAAATAAACAGTGTCCAGAGATGGCAATCCTCTGAAAACTAGGTTATGATTCCAAAGACTATCTTACTTGCAAGGTACAGACAGAATCTGTAGCAGAGAATATTGCTCCAATTGCTGCAATCGACGGAGAAAGTCAAGGGAAACAAAGAAAATAATGATGAACTGCTTCAGAAGGGGAAAAAAATGAGATATCAGGCTAGAGAGAAGATAAAGATAGTTTTCAATTACCAAGATAATCTCCTATATCCAGTTGATGGAAATTCAATACCTCAAAAATGTATTTGGCACCTGGGACCAAAGATAGCAAACATGATTAGACTGTAAGATACATCAACAGATAAAACCATGTCAAGATTTTTGGAAAAAGAGAAGAAGAAACCGGCACATTGGAACATTTCAACCATCAGATCATAGAGCATGTGAAAAGAGGAGAATGAAATAAAGAAGTAACAAAAAAAAAAAAAAAAAAAAAGCAATTGTGATTCTTGTGCAGGACTTGGGTGGTTGAGAATCGCTTGGGATGGTTTCACTCAAACAAGGTATTAAACATACCTGACGAAATGATGCCAAAAGATATCAGAGTTCCAACTGCACCAAAGAGCATGATTGTCATAAAATTGCGGAAAAACTGCTTCTTCTTCACCTGGAAGCTGGTAGAGGAAGGAAAGGAAGTTCACGATTATGCATGACCATGTCTATATATTAGCACACCCACTAGAAAGTTAATGCTTCCCCTTTTGATTCTTGTTAAACTTCATGTTTGTGCACGTGCATGTAATGTAATCGAAGTTGCAACCACATTCATAAAATTAAGCCAAGTGGACTTTAGGTAAATTGGACACATTGAAAAAACCAGAAAGTTGTAAACCAAGTTGATCACAAAAAGAACACGTTAATTCTTTATGATTGAAACGGCATTAATTGACAAACAGAAACAGGATGCTGCAGAAGCTCAAACTTACCCGGCATTAAATATGATGGGTGGAAGAAGATAGATAAAGAAAAGATCTTCACTGAATACTAGAAGATGGGAACTCTTTCCTCCAGTAGTAAGCAGAATAACAACTCCAGTGCAAAGACCCTGCAATATATAACTCAAACTGAATAAAAAATGAGCCTATGAGAAACCCCAACTCAACCCTCACAACATTTTAAAACTCAAATTCAGAAATTCCATTGTATAAATCTTACAATTGCGAGGGCTGTGATTGATTCGTTCATCCATCGATTCTCCTCCAACAGGTGACCAATCACAATACAAGCACAAAGCAGTGCAACAAAGAGGTTCATTGACACAACTGAATCGTGGTCGGATGTGAATGCTCCCAATTTGCTAAAGATGGAGCCGGGGTCGATCGCCATGGTTGCAGCAGCAGTGGATCAAGCCCACAAAACACAACTGCAGAATTCCCAATTCACCTTATATCTCTTACACAAAGCCAAAATGTTTCAAGGTGCCTACTAATCTTGAAACTTGGATCCGGAATCTAGAGATTCATGAACACCTAACTCCAATTTCCTCGGTCAATGAAAATATCTGCAATGTGAAGGTGCATAAACTTAGAGTTATGGGTACAAGAAAAACACAGGTTACTTTACGAGAACAGGGAAACCTAGTGGAATATTGGCAGAAAGTAAGTCACCAAAAGCTCCCACCTTCCCTAATGGAGGGACCACCCAAAAAAAAAAGCACCGAACTTTAACTTTGTTAAAAAAGAAGCGATTGTCTGAAAGCAAAGCAAAAACAACAAAAGAACATCTGAGTTCAAAACCTATAATTCAATCTTCCGCTACCATGCATCAAATTTGCTCGCGATACGAACCACAATTTGAAGCTCAAGAAAGAAACACCAACCTATCAGAGCATCACCGACTCATGGACGAGCTTCGACTCTGCACCTTCACAAGCATAAATGAAACGTGTTCGGTGATCCAAGCACGGTCTTGTTGTCGAATGAAGCTTGGACTTGATGAATCTACAGAGAAGATCTAGAGAGAGAGAGAGATGCCAACCGTAAGAACCGCCAAATGCAGTGGCTGAATGGAGTTTTGCTTCTTACAAACCCACAAACACACGGACAAAATTTTAAAATCTGAAGAAAAGGGAAAAGGTGACCGACCGCCGATTACGCATCAAGATTCGATATTGATGATATTCTAGTGCTGGGCGCAGGCTAAAAAATGGTGGGTTTCTCGTTTCTTGGAAATTAATGGACGAGAGAAGAGAGAAGAGAGAGAGAGGACTGCACCTGTACAAGAATCTCCAATCAAGTGCGGAAGCTATTCTTGGTCACGACAGAGACGACAATTAAAGAAAGAGGAACAGTCCTTGGGACGGTCTTGGCACAGGGCAGAATGGAGTTAAGAGAATACAGCCATGGACAGTGATGGAGATATAAACAAATGAGGAGGGGCTTTCTCAAGTTGCATCATTCACGCCACTGCTTTCCTCCCTCAGTGGAAGACAACTGAGACACGGGGGCGATTTTGGTTGGTCATTTGGCGAATCGAGAGGGGAGGGAAGAAAATCGAATATGGAAATTGAATTCGTCATAAATTGGAGATTCATTAAAGTTGTTGCCATTTCCTTAGGAATTTTTCCAAGTATGGGAAAAAAAAAATCGGATGGCTTTTTTATGGTATGTATGGAAATGTAGTCAACACGAAGCCATGGGACCATATAACGTGCAATGCAAACGCGAATCGTACTCAAGTTGAGTGATATGTGTGCGGTTTGGATTTCAAGAATTTAGAACGAGAGTAAGGATCTTTTGAACACATTTTTGTTTTTATTTTTCGAAAATTTAATGATGGAGAATATATTCTAGATTAAAAATTGTGAAAATCATTAATCAATTTGATATGATTATATTCGTATATATTAGAATGATTTCAAATGTCTACTTTTGATTATGAATGAACTTTGAATTTCAAACTTTATAAAAGAAAGATAAAGAAAAGGAAAAGGACAATTTGATTAGAACACGAACCTTTCTGAGTTTAAATTAATTATTGGTTTGAATATATTAAGAAAAAGCACCTTTAATTTTGATGGAAAATACGTGTCCCTTAGATTTTGGACAAGCTTTCGAAAGTCTTTGGGAATCATTTGAATTATCGAACAACCGTGGAAAAGAAAGGGTAAAGAAAAGGAAGAACAAGCTGTGGATCTCAAAACGATTCCAAAGTCACTTTCTTAGTCCTCGATTTTAATTTCGTAACGTAAATAAATTATTAATTTCTTTTTTATAAATGTTTTAAGTTATTGCAGTCAATGTCGAAGAGGTCCCATGTTATGAGCATGCACCCATTTTTAACGTAAGCGCAGGCGTAGCAGTTGGGTTGGGGCCGCATGCTCGGGCGGTGATTATTCTTTCCGATTTTCTACGCCGCGGACAGCCCGCAACCCCTTAAAAAAATCTACTTTGTAATGAGCTTAAGACATGTTCGACCCAAAATAAAAAATGAACTTAAGACGCACGTACGTATGTACGTACATATATGTGGTTCTTTATTTGAATGTTCCAATAAGCATAATGATTCCTCTTTGTTGCGGATTGATGATTTGTACAATTCTCATCATAGTTCTCTTCATTTTTTTATTTATTTTTTATATATGGAATACTTTGTTTTCATTTTATAATGATTTTCCTTGATCTTATTGTGACACCTTATTGAATTTTTTTTTTGGGTTGAGGGAGGGAGGTAATGTATTACAAATCTATCGACACGTAAAATTGTTAGTCAACACCAATCAAGTGGTTGATTGAGTGGTCGAAAACTCTTGATTTGCAAGTCGAAGATCATAGGCTCTATTCTTCAGTCCATTCTTGGTCTTAGGAAACCTTTATCAATCTATGAATGGGATATTGATATATACATGTATTGCCGGTCTTGTGCTTTCCACTCGCACTCCAAAGGATTGTGATGATGAGCTCGTCTAGTGGCCATTTGTGTTTCGCCAACCCCTCAAATAGAACCTTCTAACAGCCGGTGGTGTATGTCTTGACCCCGTCCAGACTCCTTTTTTCTTTTTTTTGAACAAAGGGTGATAATTGATTATCCATATTTTTCACTGCTAACCATTTTTTGACGAGCACCATCATTTCCTTGAACCTGCCCTAGGATTGGTTACCTAGGGATCGGCTTCACGAGGATCAGGCGTGCTGGCCGTCTTCTCTTAAAGAGAAGTTTGTGGCCGGTCCAACAGTGGGGTTAGAATCTTTTTCAAGGCCTAACCCTGCCTTTACGGAAGACAGACATGAAGGGACTCCCACCCCAGGGTGGGTCCCTCCGCCTGTTTCTTTCCTTGAGCAGTTTAAAGACCTAAGGGAAAAATGGTTAGCAATAAAAAAAAAATAGGGATAATCAATTATCACCCTTTGTCTGTTCAAAAAAAAAAAAAAAAAATTATCACCCTTTGGTCTTGCTAAGTCCATTCAACATATAATGTCCAGGACAAGGATAAAAACAAAGAGAAGCCCAATCACATAGGCCATGGGCTGGTCCATTGGGCTCTACAGTATATAGCCACTTCCTCGAAGCCTATCCAGTCCGTGCAAATATTATTTACCATGTTCGACCCAAAAAAATTAATCACCGTGTATTAATTTGGAAGACGCAGGGATTTATACCAAGTAAAACACAGTATATTTAGACCAGATAATTGCTCGAACTCAGCACGTTGAATACAGCTAATTAGGGTGGCTCGCTTCTCGTCCTGAAACTGGGAATTGACCAACCGCATCGGACAGGGTCGGTTTCCAGTCTATGGAACCGAAAACCCAACCTAACATGATTGGGTTCCTAGATTTTCCTAGGATTTGGTGGTATTATTTTTATGGCAGAGCCATAAAAAAAAAAGAATGAAACAAACTCAAAAGGAACCAGGAACATACTATTCGGTCAACGTTCAATACTTTGTCTTCAATTTTGTATATGGTTTCCACTATAAAAATTAAATATAAATACACTAGACATGTTTCGGTGATCCGGTCCAATCAGTATTATTCTGTTCTAGGAATCTAAAACCAATCCAATTATTCCTAGTTCCAATTTGGAATTGAGAACCAAACTGATTTCATGGGACCACCTAGAACTAGTCGATTTAGTCCGATTCTTGAATTGAATGCACACCCTTATTGCTAATTGTCACACTTCAATTTTACTTAGTTGAGGCTTAAAATGTGTTGTTTTCCAAATTGTGATGAAAATGGTGAGTCACAGAGAATTTTCTACAGATGGAAAAACATTAAATATGAAAAGAGGTAATGCAACTTTGGAAGAGAGAAATCAATGAATTGATTGTTCAGAAGGAGGGGGGACCTGAGTTTTGCCTTTTCGCTATCACTTAAAGCAGTAATTCGGGAAGAAGTGGGCAGGACCACTCCTCTTTTGGTCCCTGCTCTCATTGGATCTTGTTGCCTGTGTGATAAAATACACACGACACTATCATCAAAGCCCTCATCTCACCCATCACCATCACCTTATTCTCTTCTGTTCAAATCAAAAAAGGATGGATATTAGGGCATGAGGTGGTGGCATGATTGGTTTAAGCTTTAAATCGACTCTTCATCGGAGTCTCGAGATCAATTGCTTAATCAATTCATCTGTCATCTCAAGATTCGAGTTCAACAGCGTAACATCACCAATTCACCAGAAATCTTTTCCCACGAAATAGCAAACACCCGAGTCACAAGCTGGCTTCTAAATCCGACTCGCGACATTGGCTCAAAATGTGTAACTCCACATCAGACGGTCGATGTACTATCAAGCTATCACGCCCGGTGATGCACCAAGCCAAACCGTACGCAAGCGAGGCGCGCACTCAAAAACCCATTTCAAGCGCAAGCCAACCTAGCAAAAAGGAAGTACAAAACATTTAGGGACGAGGACGAACTTCAGCCTCCTTCAAGGAAATTGCTCTAGAAAAAGTCCAGACGACAGCCAGAACATTTGGGAACTTCGCTTTTGGCGACAAAACCTGCATATCCTCGCGACCTAAGTACTGCGTTCCCAGTTGGATTCAAAAGTGCAAGGGCCCATTTCTGTATGTTTTTCAGATGCTCCTAGCCGTCTCCATCATTCTCACCACTTGACAAGTCCTTTCGCATGTGTTTTTCTCTCTGGTTTTTTTTTTTTTTTTTTTGGAGAATGAAAATTGCAGGAACGGTTTTCTAACATTTTGCAAAACACACGTATGCAATGGAATTCGAAACTTTTAAATTCGGTGGAATAAATCCTTTCGGCAATGGTTCGATCCGACATGCTATGATGGATTCTGACCGTTTTTTTTTTTTTTTTTTTTCCAAATATGTTAGTTTATGTGTGCTGGCCTGGCATCACGTCTCGAATTATTTGAAGAAGAGGAATATGCCAAAGCCAGATTTTACAAAAAATGAAACAAAGAAAAGCCAAAAAAAATGTAAGGAAATTAGAAAAATCACGTAAACTAAGAGATAGTGGGACCCTGGGGTGGGGGTTTACCGTTGGCGCCGCCCCCCGTCTTCAGGCTCGCGGTGCTTCTGTTCCCATCAGACTATAATTTTTTTATCTTTATTTTTAAAATCTTTTGGCTTTTCTTTGGTATTTCAGATAGTACATATTTTTCTTTCCCTTTTTTTTATATCTTTTTTGGAAAAAGGGGTCATGTCGGATTCATGACATATCACATTCGCCAAATTGCTTCAACAGCTAAACAGTCGCCGGTAAGACTTAAAATTCAATGATTTTGATACGTTTAGAACTTGATTGCACTATACCAAATATTAATAGCTTAACTTACATTCGACCAAACATTTAAGATTATCATCACATATTTCTATTGTTGACTAAAAAACATCTATATAATAATTGCGATAACATAGGCATTAAACTTTATGACTACTAATTTGTACGAATACACTTATGTTGTCACTAGAGGTCCAAGTCCATTCGAGTTTGATCAACCCAAAGGATAGATGGAAGAACCATGCAAGCAATTTCTTTTGTGAAATTTTTCGGCCTTGCTACTTGGGGCTTGGCCTTTGATCAAATCTAGTTGTTACATTCACGGTTCTTGAAATAAGAATTCACTCGATCAGTGCATTACATCTATGTACATTTGAGAGTGCTAGTATGAACAAAATAAAGGAGTTAGGGAAGAGAATAAGAACACAAGATTTATAGTGGTTCGGCTTAATCCAAGCCTACGTCCACTCTCCCACGATAACAGCCTTCTTTGGATTCCACTATGCAATCAACAAGAGATTACAACTTCGAGTGCAAACACTTAGTAGTAGATCACACTATCTCACTAAGTCACTCTCTTGGTATTTCTCTCACGATTACAAACGTTTAAGCTCTCAAGAGACAAGTATATGATCGAAAGTCGCTCGACTTTGGAATTATAAATTCTACGCTCCGTCTCTTACTTGCTCATCGGTCCATGATCTCCTTAAATACTCCTCCACTTCCAAACTACCCGTTGGACAAGATCCGGAGAATCGTCTTCCAATATACCCATTGGACAGACTCCTCGTATCTTAGAAGATTTGGTAGCCGTTGAGTGACAAAGGTAGAATCCCAAATTGATTCCGATCGCCCATACAAACGAAATCTTGGTTTCCATAAGTAAAGCTTCTTCGTATAGAAAGTTCTTGTCTTCAAGATCCAATCGTCAATCAATTAGATTGAATCAATCAAATCAATCTTGATGTGGAATCCAAACCAGATCACTAGCCGTTGTATGATTGGGCTTGAGTTACGATTCATCGAATCTGGATGTAAAAATCGAGTCTTGAGACTTTACGATATGAGTCTTGAGACTTTACAATCTGGGTCTGTAGACTTTACAATCTGTCCCGGTTCGGCTTCAAAGATAGAGTCTCTGTCTTTCGGTTTCGTCAAGATAGAGTCTCGTCTTCGGTTCATCATTCACGTTGATCTGGAATTTGTCGAATGAGCAGACTTCACGATGTAGAACAGACTTTGATACTAAAGTCTGGCGCAGTCTTGACTTTGAGTCTTGAGTCTAACAGTCTTGAGACTTTGAGTCTCGAGTCAGCGTCTTCAGACTTTGATAATATCCTTTACATGTTCTAACATCTCGCATGGCCTATTACTCAACCATCAAATATGTTAGTAGCCTTTGATTTATTTTGTCATCTTCAAAACATCATAAGGGATTTCCCTAACAATCTCCCCTTTTTGATGATGACAAAACAATCTCTGAATATGCAGATTTGTAAACACGCTTTTATTAATTTAAATCAAAGGATATCTGAAGATAACAAATAGATTGAGCATAATAATATTTAGAAAATAATCGCAGCTCAATATTATGCCATAGATAATATCAACCAATTAGCACATATGCATATTCATATCTTCTCCCCCTTTTTGTCATAATCAAACAGCGATAATAATGGATTAACGTAGAGAATGATAACAAATATCTTGCATGAATCACAATTTCCAAAAATCAGCTTTTATCGAATATTAAAGATATGCAATATAGCTCACTTCGATTATATCAGCAAATATCCAATAAAAATCACGGATGCATCATAAAATTCACGTACCATTTTTGTCATAATAAAATGATAATATCAATATGAGATTTGTTAATGACAAAAGGTAATAAGAGATGCACTAACCGGATTTTGTAGAATAAATTCTGACACAATTACCTTTCCTTCCATCCATAATAAGATCACGATCAATCAAAAAAGATTTTTCCATAATTGATCAAAGCTCCCCCTCAATTTGTTGCCTTTTTGAGATGATCACGATTCTTTTCCTTTTCTTTTGGATTTGATTTCTCCCCTTGATTTCCTCATCGAATTCCGAGTCCTGGTTCGAATGAGACTGCATTTCGAGTGCGTATCGAGTTAGACTCAAATTCTGAATGTGCCGTCAAGCATATATTTCTTTGCACATCATCTTCTTCTTTTTTGTTCTTTTCTGGCCATTCTGCTTGTATTTTCTTCCATCGAAATATGGTGGCCTTGTGTTGCTTTGCCCTTCCATAAGTCCTGGTTCCAACATACTAGCCATAAAGAATCTTTAGCTCAAAAGTAAAAACACTTTTATAAACCGAGCACTTGGCTCGATACCAATTGAGAGTGCTAGTATGAACAAAATAAAGGAGTTAGGGAAGAGAATAAGAACACAAGATTTATAGTGGTTCGCTTAATCCAAGCCTACGTCCACTCTCCCACGATAATGACCTTCTTGGCTGGATTCCACTATGCAATCAACAAGAGATTACAACTTCGAGTGCAAACACTTAGTAGTAGATCACACTATCTCACTAAGTCACTCTCTTGGTATTTCTCTCACGATTACAAACGTTTAAGCTCTCAAGAGACAAGTATATGATCGAAAGTCGCTCAGACTTTGGAATTATAAATTCTACGCTCCGTCTCTTACTTGCTCATCGGTCCATGATCTCCTTAAATACTCCTCCACTTCCAAACTACCCGTTGGACAGCATCCGGAGAATCGTCTTCCAATATACCCATTGGACAAACGTATCTTAGAAGATTTGGTAGTAGTTGAGTGACAAAGGTAGAATCCCAAATTGATTCCGATCGCCCATACAAACGAAATCTTGGTTTCCATAAGTAAAGCTTCTTCGTATAGAAAGTTCTTGTCTTCAAGATCCAATCGTCAATCAATTAGATTGAATCAATCAAATCAATCTTGATGTGGAATCCAAACCAGATCACTAGCCGTTGTATGATTGGGCTTGAGTTACGATTCATCGAATCTGGATGTAAAGTCCGAGTCTTGAGACTTTACGATATGAGTCTTGAGACTTTACAACGGGTCTAGTAGACTTTACAACGGGTCTCGTAGACTTTACAATCTGTCACCTGTTCGCTTCAAGATAGAGTACATTTTCTTCGGTTCGAACTTCAAAGATAGAGTCTCGTCTTACGGTTCATCATTCACGTTCGTCGGAATTTGTCGAATGAGCAGACTTACGATGTAGAACGAGACTTTGATACTAAAGTCTGGCGGTCTTCGACTTTGAGTCTTGAGTCTAACGGTCTTGACTTTGAGTCTTGAGTCTGCGAGTCTTCGACTTTGATAATATCCTTTACATGTTCTAACATCTGCATGGCCTATTACTCAACCATCAAATATGTTAGTAGCCTTTGATTTATTTTGTCATCTTCAAAACATCATAAGGGATTTCCCTAACAACATTAAGTAAAACCCTGTTCAGAAAGTGGCGAATGTAATCCTCACAGTTTTTTTAACCATTTAAATATTAAATGCGTCAAATTCAAATCAAGCATTAAACTAGATGGAAAAATCCTTGTAAGGGCTCAATCTATGTTTTCACTCTTTATGCGAGGGTCTACACCATCGATGCCATTCATTACTTGAAAATAAGAAATATACTTTCGTGCTTTTGCTCCTAGTGACAAATCCCTCCACCCCGCCATGTTCTTTGGCCAAAAATGAAAAAATGAAGAAAAGTCCACATATTTGGGATAACATATGAGCATCTAAACCTTTATTTTGATTAATTCGTGAAAATGCACTGATAGTCCTCAGTGGAGGCAATTAGAGGACAAGGTCCATTTAGGCATAATTAATTTTTTGTTTATTTCACGAAAAATAAATATTTTACAAAATAGTTTCCTAAAATGATTACTTTTATTGCTTGAAATAATTAGTTAATGAAAAATATTTTTATTATTGATTTTGATTTGTAGCTAAATATTTTCGTAGACAGTTAAAATATTTCTCATTTGTTTATTATTGTAAGCGATATAATGAATCATTTTTTAGAAAATATTTTTCAAATTCTTTATTTTCTGTAAAACAAATGGAACCAAAGTTGAAGGAGAAATGGATAAACTCAAGATAAGCAATTCCTTTCTTTTTGAGATTTTTAGCTTAGCTCATCCAGGCCTGCCACTTGATCAAGTCAATTGTTGCAGCTAGGTTGATAGAATATTTTGGATGAGATGTGAGAACAGTTGAATCTAGATTAGTCTTTTGCTTATGTTATATGGATGCTCTATCTTTTGAATTGTTTGAATTGGTGTTGACACCTAAATTTTGACGATTTAGTTTATTTATTTATTGCATAGGAAATTAGGGGTTAATTTTATTAATTGCATAGCATATAGATTTAGATTGCATTTATTTTGTTATTTGCATATTTTAGACCGGTGGCGAATGAGTTCGAATTAGATGGATCAGGCCCACGAAGCGAGCAGGTTGACCCAAGCCCGCGTTTTTTTAATAATTAAAAATTATCTCATGGGAATATAATATTTTAAAATTTTTCCGAGATATAAATCTTTTTTAGATAGGGCAGATGGGTAAAAAAATATATTGCGATATTGCTATATTATCTTTGCGAGATTTGGATTTCGAGAAAATATTTATCGTAATCTTAAATTTTTATCAATAGTGATCAGTTGGTGAAAATGTATCGCGATGTAGATTTGAAGGGAAAATCGAAAGTTTATCTCTCACCCCTATAAAAGCAACCGTGTACGAGGCCACACAGGGAATAGAGGGGCTTTTCTCGAGTTTTAGGTCAAAATCAAAAGAAAATTTTTCCCAGGGGTTCTTCTCTGTTTTTTTTTAGGTCAGAAATTTGAACATAAGAAGAGGAGATTTTTCCTTTTGGGTTTGGGGTTCATTCGTCGGGGGTCTTCGGAGGAGCAGCCAAAAAAAAGTCAAAAGGGGATAGTTTGAAATTCTGAAGAGGTGCAGAGAGGGGACGTGAGTGGGAAACACGTGAGAGATAAAAACTGGAGAATCCTTCTTCTGCAGGTTAGACGTCTATACATTGAAGAAGCCTTGAAGGAGAATCCGCGAGAATCAACGACACGCACTAGAGAGAGAACGAAATATTCTCTCTCCACGATGCTGCCCGTAAAACCTTGACTCCATCTTCGTTGCATCGTCTTCACGTGACCGCCGCAACAGCGCGTCCAAGACCCCCACGAATCCCGCAAGTCGGATGCCACCCTTGCCGACATAGTTCCATTGCCTCACTTGAGTCCTTCGTGACGCCATTGCTGCTTTGATCCGTGCCACGCCCAACGACGGATTGTTGTCCATTCAAGCCGCAACACCACCAAAATCCAATCCCGACATCCAACTCCGAGCTGTGAGCCTCGCCGAGCATTACCATATCACGTTGCGAGTAGCCGTAGTCATTCAAGGATCGGAATTTGGAAGCCAATATTCGGAATAGGTAAAAATTTTGTCTATTTTGATTTCCGAAAGTTCCGTTTCCTTATTTGATATATTTGTTGATGCACATGATTGAAATCCTAGCGTGATATTCACAACTCAAGGCCCTCTCGAGTTAGATTGACAGTCCGATTTTCGCGCCCGAAATCCGACTCGCAATCCCTTATAAAAATCGACAATCTAATCTCAAGCCCGAGATTCGATTCGCGATTTAATTTAAAATTGACCAACACAATCTCATGCGCGAGATATAGTTCGTCAATTCTCGGATATCAATCTCATCTTGTTTGATTTGCTTATCGTTAAGTTGGTTGAGTCAATTGAATTTTTAAAGGAAAAAATCAAAAAATATTTGAGTTAGGAATAGATTTGCTTTAGAATATTAGGAATAGATTTGCTTTAGAATATTTCTTGTTTAGGATTAAAATTACAATCTTATTTCGAATTTTAAATAAAAAATCTAAAAAAAATGTTGAATTAAGATTAGGTTTGGTTATTATCTTTTATATTTAAAATAAGAATTTTATTTTGAATCATGGAAAATAAAACCAAAAGAAAAAGCACATTCATTTAGGATGTTAGTTTTATCATTATTTGAATTGCATGTGAAAATTTTAATTTCGAAATTAATAAAAAAAAAAACACAAAAA
Organism: Eucalyptus pumila; assembly: GCA_016097595.1. Lineage (NCBI taxonomy): Eukaryota > Viridiplantae > Streptophyta > Magnoliopsida > Myrtales > Myrtaceae > Eucalyptus > Eucalyptus pumila. Next base: position 50,347,719 of record CM027853.1, read on the forward strand.
ATCATCATTTATACACCATGTTGAATTAAAGTATTCTTTGTGCGTCATTGCATGTTAGGATTGCATGTTTATCAATTATAGGTAGATAATCTCTCCTAGATAAATTGCATGTTTTGTTAGGAAAATAAAAATGCCCATGTCATATAGAATTAGGTCCATGAAATGCACGTCATTTAGTTATTATTGTTAAGTTCATTTCTAATTAGAAATTGACCGTCATCAGATTAGGTCAGTTAACAAATATTGCGTGACATATAGCTCACATGTCATTTTAATTGAAATAATTTTGTACGTCATTGCATTGCATCGCACGTCATTAGAATTAAGTCATTTGGGTAAATTTAAATGGCATATTTAATAATTACATTTCTTTATAATAGATTGCATGCTTATTTATATCATATAGTTTAGGTTATGTCGCCATGCTATATCATTTCATGTTAAATTAATAGCATTGCATTGCATATTGACTATATTTTCACTTAATAAGTGAAAACAAAAAGAAAGAAATTGCGTGTTAATTAGAAATCATATCTAGGATTGTTGATGTGGATTTTAATTTAACACTGCAGATGCTTTCGTTGCTTTGAGGTAAGTTCTACATGATTTAATTGCTTTCTTGGGTGTTAAATTGGTGGTTTACGCACCTGTATGAACACCTCACATGTTAGGGAGATAGTTTAAAATCAATTCAAGCTGCCTGCCAAACAATTTTCAAAATAAAAAGAAAGGTACCGAAAGGGCGTTAGAGAAATCTAACGTAACCAAGTTCCGTACCCTTAGTCTCTGGTTCGTAGGAGTAAAGTAAATCTCTCGTTACTTTACTAGGGTTTCTAATCGACCCACCAAAAATAGATTAATGACGACTCCTAATTAAAAAAATTGCATGTTAATAATTCAAACCTAAGTCACGAATTGGTATGGGCTTGAGAGAGCCCAAGTTAAGTCTAGGCTTAACAATCCATTAGCCAAACCCTAGGTGGTTCAAACCCAAAAAATTGATCGCGACAATTGGTTAGTAATTTGTTTTCATCTTTTTTTTAATCAACATAATGCATTTTACCTACTAAAGATGGGAGGGTATTTTCCAAAATACCCCTAGAATTCAGGTGCGACCATGGGCTGGTCCATTGGGCTCTAGGTGGGTTAACCGCTTCCTCCAAGCATTACTTGTGAGTTGTGACTGACCAAGCCTAGCCATTTTCATGCAAATTATTTTGCCATGTATTAATTTAACGTGGAAGACACAAGGATTTATACCAAGTAAAGACAGTGTATTTAGACCGGAAAAGTGTTCGAATTTGCATACTGAATACGTCAAATTGTCAAGCTTCGATTTTACTCAGTCGAGTTTGTGTAAATAAAATCAAATTGGGCTAAAACCGTATCGATTTCCCCTCCTCTAATCAAAACCAAAATAGTTGTTCTATATCTCTCCCTATTTGTATTGAGAATAAGCATTTCTAAACACCATAGAGATATTCAACTTGAACAATGCCTATTATACCATCATTAAGTTTTGCATGTAATGAAAATGGTGAGTCACAAAGACTTTTTTACTGTAAAAAAGTAAATAAATGGATTTTGCTAGCATAAGTTATCAAGCTACTATAAGAATAATAATTTATTGTGAATCATAAATTCCTGAATGAGTGGACCCTATAACAATTTATAATACTTGCTATTTAATTTTCCATGGTAAAAAATAAACTATTATTCTTATATAAATTTAAAATTGTTACCCAATAATTTCTCTAAATAAATATGAAGGAAAGGAATGCCACTATGGAAGAGAGAAACCGATTGATCGATGACAGGGCCCTGAGTTTTGCCTTTTCGGTACCACTTAGAGCACAAATTATGAAGGAAGAAGAAGTGGACAGGACCACTCCTTTCCATCAATATCACCTAATCTTCCTCTGTTCACATCAAAATGATAGAAAGATTAGGGCACGAGGTGGTGGTTTGGTTAAAGCTTTCCCACAACATCTTCATCGAAGTCTTTGCGATATTCATATACTGAGCTATCTTGCTCAGTAGCACAAGTCGAGCCATCCTCGAGCGAAGCACACGGTCGAAAACCCAATTTCAAGCACAAACTAACCTAGCAAAAAGAAGCACAAAACATTTCGGATCAGGCAGAGTCAAGTGGGGTCGTGTAGGGTCGGGCCTTTTTGACAGCCCTGTAGCGACGAGGAAAAACTTCGAGCCTCCTTCGAGGAAATCGCTTTGAGAAGCTGGACGACAGGCGAAAGGGATTTGGACATCACTTTTGTCGACAGAGAATTCGCATAGCTTCGCAAGCAAAGTATCGTATCCTTCAAGACAACTCAGCACAATGGACATGAAGATAGCAGCATGGCGACAATTCTAGGAATGCACGAAAGATTCTTCGTCTGGTTTCTGTCCTATTATGAAACGCGACTAGAATAAAAAAAAAACATGGTATGACCTTTTTCTTTGCCGAAACTGCATTCTGAACTAGCATGAGAGAATGTAAGACGCGAAAGGCGACGGCATCTGATGCATCGTGCTCGTGACAAATGACGAGCACCTCCCAAGTTGGATTCAAAGTGCAAGAGGGCCGGTTTCTGCACATTTCGCACTCTCCCATCGTCCCCCATCGTTCTCAGCACTTGACGAGTCGTTTTGCATGTTTTTCAGAGTGAAAATTACAGCCGTGGTGTCCCACATTTGGCGAAATGCATAATATGATTTTAGAAAGAGATGAGCGGTTCTAGGATTGGTCTAAATTATATATAGAATCTACAACTTATTTTATCGAAACCGATTCTTGATTTTTAAAATTTAATGCCCATTCTATATACCTTAAAATCTAAAACTTATCATGTCAATCATTTTTAGGATCTATTTGGGAACCGGTCAATTTTTTCTTTCATTACCCTTTTGGTAAATCAAACGATGAGAAAGAGTCGCCCTCGTTTTCCACCTGAGCTTCCCTAAAGTATGTCGGGGCCCCACATTGTTATTGTTCCAATTGAAAGACGATGCTTTTTCGCAAAAGTGATGCAAATTATTGGCGAAACAAGATAAAATATTCAAGGTGGGGGAATATCTCCTCCACTGTTCCTTAAGAAATCATAAGGCACAACTAAGGTTTTAAGTTGAATATCATAGACACACATATATATTTATTTATGGGTTACCATCCAATAATTTTTGTGGACATGACGAGATACCTTAAATAAGCATTCCCATGTCATTGTTCGAATTTATGTTTGCTAGCTGTGACAAATACACCTCAAATATTATTCTATAATCGAAGAGCGACAATCACTAGAAGTGCCTTCCATGTTGAAATTCACGTATATATATTAGCCATTATTAAATATCGAATTTGAGAAAAAGTCAACAATGAAAAAGGTAAAATATAAGTGGATTTATACCTCACTTTGGACAGGTACTAAAAATATCTCTCCCTCTCTCTCTCTCTCTTTATTTAGGCACGTGGTTTAATTGGGAGATATTTAGGGCATCGCATATACCGTCTCGTGTCGTGTATTGGGAATCGTGCTCGCACGAGAATGTGTTTCATTTGTAGATTTTTTCTGGTACGTTCCCTCTATTACGGACACGTTTTACTCTCGCTGGAAATTTTGTTCTTTTTTTTCCCTTATCGAGAGTAACGTCGTGATAAGTTTTTGAATTTTTATTCCATATTTAATATCCCCATGAATTATTCTTATTTAAATTAGTCTATAAACTTTCGAAATTTCGTCAAATGAAAGTTTTTTATTCAGGGTGCGTTTAATTTCGTCAAATGAAAGTTTTATATTCTTAGTGATGCACTGTGTACATACTTCTTGATCGGTATAGAATACCAAATTAACTGTATGAAATTGGCAACGCATGATGTCGTTTTAATTGAAATAAGATTTTTTTTAAGCCGAAAATCTTTCTTCCTTTCCCTTTCCCTTTTCCTTTTCCTCCTTTCTTATGCTTCATCTTCTTCTTCCGTTTGCTCCCTCACAAAGACCTACTTGCAGTCACCCTTATCAAGATCGTGCCAACTCTCGCCTCCCATGCTCAACCTCAAATGCTCTCTCTCTCTCTATCTCTCTCTCTCTCTCTCTCTCTCTCCAGGCCGACCTTTAATGGAGTTTGCCACAATGGGGTCTCTCAACCTCAAGACCTTTGTTCTCATATAACACCTCGTCCTAATTGGTCCCCCCTTGTTCTCTCTGCGATCGTCTCTCAATGGTAGGATTGGTTGATAAAATTTCGGTCTCGTTTGACTGAATATTGCAACCACTACGTTGCATGTCACATCGAAATTACCTAATTATTGAATAGAAGCCAAATCGAACTGGGTATGGTTGACTCATCAGCTTATATAGCTCAGCACACATTAATTGCTAAAAAGGACCACGCGAAGTTGATGTAGACAATCCACAATAATATTTTAATGTTTTGATATTAATTTTTTCTTATCTTCGTTTACAACTTTGGCGGGCAAGGGCCGGCACAAGGTGAGGGTGTTGCGGCCCTTGCCCAGACCAAGCGAGGGTGTTCAACAAGCAAGGATGTAGCCCTTGCCCATGGCCAATGAGTGCTATGACACCCTTGCCTAGGCCAAGGGAGGGTCGTTTGTCAAGCACTGTCGACCAGAGTTGTAAAAAAAAATTAATAAAAAATATTAACAAATTATTAAATATTATCCACATTAATGCCGACCGGTGTTCATGTTGATGATTTTTTTTAGAATTATTTAGATTGATTTAATTGATAAAATATGAAAATATTTAACTCAATTGGCGATAATTAAAAGGTTTATGACTAAATTGGTAAATATATAATATTTTTAATGTTTTTTTTAACACTTCTCTTGTGCATAAATCTTTGCCTTTTGTTTTTCCCCACTTTCTCTTTGCAAACACAAGCAAAGTGTTTATGCTTTTATTCTATTACGAAAAAGAATCTACTCGCGAGCCACCAAAATGCACCCCACTCATCTCATAATTCAAGTAGGGCACTAGCACAAATTATGAGGATAAGCCCCAAATATGAGATTCTTTGCACTTGTTGATGTAGGAAAGGAAACGTGTGAATAATGCGTTTACTCCACATGCAATTATTAAAGTCCTAACCATTGAATAGTGTCTGACTATTTTCTTGTGCTAGTCTTATATTAGCGAAGGTGATGTAATAGGGAATGGGTTGACCCCAAATAGAAGAGCCCGATCAAAATTTCTTAACACGCAAAAACTGAAAAATTCTCAATCGTCAATTGAAATCTTTAATAGCTTCGTGATGTAACAACTATTGACTTTAGGAAAAGAAGCACACAGCACATAAAGTAGGGTATCTTCCAATCAATCATAGTTTTGTTGAATGAAGAGAATATATTACAACACTTGGCGGGCCATTCGATGGCTGAATCTTCATATAATAGATGGCAATTTTGACTTTACTATATTTTATTTTTTGTACTAAGTAATTGGAACAACAAACGATACCAAAACGAAAGGGGATGCCAAATGAGAATATTGTTTTGTCATCTTAGGAAAGTGTTGTGAAGTCACTTTGGATTCATAAATAATCCTGTGTCGTGTAGCCGTCAACGAGGTCAAAATCTTGTGGCTGCTAGTCATGGAATCCGACCGATGCTTATGACAAGCATCCGGACGGAAAGGGGGCTCTTGGAATTGTAGTTATGCCCTTTTCTTTTTTTAATCTTTTCATGTAAAGATTAGGAATTCAATTCTCCACAATAAAAAAATACAAAAAATCCACAGAGCATCATCTATCCAGGGTTTATCATTTCATATCTTACCATGTTTTGACATCAGTGGAATAGTCCATCGGTCCATGACTTATCTATTTAAAGCTAGTTTTCTTGTCATAAAAAAATTCGAGACCTTTTTATTTGAGATTTTGTACTACCTTCGAGGAACCATTCACTGGAAGATTGATAACCCCGGGCACAAACAGGCACATGTATTGCTCCATTGATCTGATTTGTCCTTTCATTTCTTTTTTTTTTTTTCTTTTTTTCGTTTTGGTTTTCATGTTATTGTTAGGTGAAAGACAATAATCACATGCCCAACAAAAGCAATCTATATTGAAATCAAGAGATTCGTAAGAAATTACTTTCTAATCGATAATGACTAAGTACGGAAGAAAAGAAAAAACTTATTAAAATTCATGTTTTTGAAAATTTTAATATCTGTTTGGCTAACTTTTCATCGCTTCTACTTCTCAATGATTGTTTTCCCTCTAAAATCTTGAAAATGGAAAAATGAAAAGACATTGTCAATATAAAAGTCGTATGCTATCGCATACTAACAACCACACCTATTGAAAGATCTCAAAATAAAAAAGAAAATCTCAAGACATGCCCTCATGAAACTTCCAAGCAGGAAGATACAATCAAGAAATGGAATTAAAAAAAAAAAAAAACCCATTGGTGGGCCTGACTTTGGTTGATTTGAAGATAAGGATATGACCAATATGGGGAGTAGGAAGAGGGGGGAAGGAGTTGCGGGGAAGATATCATGTGGGTGGGTCCAAGAATCCTAATTAACTCACACCAACTCAATCTGATTGCTTTCTTTGGCCAAGACCAAACTAAAAACTTTAATAATTGGCATAAACATAAGCTTAAACAACATTATTTAGAGGCTTAGTCACACCCGTCATCAATTGAGATGATGGGCAATGATCTCCTGATCCTTGGCTTCTCTTGAAGCACAAGCCATTGACCTTTCAAATTAGGACAAGATAGCCCTACGACAGTTGTTGTAGGTAGACTATATATACATATATATACAGCATTTGCCGGCTTAGAGTTTATTATGGATTTTGGGGTACTTGAGTAAAGCAAATTCTGATGTGCGGAGGGAATTTTCGGTTCTCAACTCTTGGGTAACTAGGAGATGACTCCTTAAAGAAAAGTATCTATTAATAGTGCAAGTCTTTCTAATGGTAAAAAGAAGAGATTCTGAAAGTTTAAGTAGCAATTATGTAAATTCAATCATCTATAAGATAGACGGACAAAGAAGCAAATCATTGATTGAAAAATCCTCACTCACTAAGACCAGATTGCATGTCAACGTCTATCTAGGCTAAATTTTAATTATTTGTCATTAGTAATCTACATCATGGTTCATCTTTCGAAGCACACATAATGTTTACTGAATAGGAAGTAATATCTTTGTTTTTGTTATTTTTCCTTAACTGGGCAAGAACTTCCCATACTTGTTTTCTCAGCTTTTTTTGGCCCAAACAAAATGCTTAATTAGCATTTCTGCTGTTTCATCCCTTTCCACCATGGACTCATCAAGAATTCTATGCAAGGAAAGTCAGCAATCGACAAGATATGGATATTTCCTTTTACTTCCATAAATAGCATGTGAAGTCTTTGCATAGAGAGCAAATAAGACGTATCGAGATCATGACCCAACTTAAAATAGTTGTCCTGAGCACGAACCGAACATGAAATCTCATTTTTCTTGAAATGGATCATAGTGGTCCATCGGGTCAAACCCCTCAAAATCATATTCATGTGACATACTAACTCACATTTTTGGTATGCTATGAAGTCCATATCCTCCGTCTCAATCAAAAGGTGAACTTCAGTGTTGGCATCAATGAATCTGCCCACAATTGCTTCCCACCAATATATCTCAATGGGGTCATGTAGATGGATGCTAGAAAGAAACACACAACCCTCACAATTTCATAGCACAAAAAATTTGCCAGTCACAAATTGGGCCAATTAATACATCTTTCACGAGCGGTTAGCAACAATGATATTTAGTAATTTCAATTTTGAACGAGAGCAATAAATCCATTAATTTTTTTAATTGCAAATAAAGTGAAAAATCAATTGACTTCTTTTGTTTTCCTATGCTGGCCGATTATTCATTTTGAAAACATTATCCATGCAAAATTTGTTAATTTCAACAGAATTGCAAAATGGTGAGACTTCAAAAGGGATTTTACTTATAAGAAATGGCACAACCCTCCCTCCCTCCCTCCCTCTCTCTCTCTCTCTCTCTCTCTCACCTAAATAATTCTGCTAAATCTCCATTTCACATCATCTTCGTCCTCATCGTTATCATCTTGATGCTGTAATATCTCTATCCCTCTCTCCGTTCAAAAAAAAAAAAAAAAAAAAAAAAAAAAAAAAAAATCTCTCTATCCCTCCATCTCTCTCTGACAGCAAGAACCCAAAAACCTCCACCGCCATCTCCCTCTCCCTCTCAAGGAGCCACCTTTCTACCTGGAACTGCAACATGCTCCACTGCAGCACTTAACCCATCTTCCGTTTCCCTCTCCTCTTTCCGTGTGAAGACGAAGGAGGCCAAACGATCTTCTTCCGGCGGCGCCGCCCACATGCCGATCAAGAGCCTCATCCACGACATGCGCTCGCGCTCGAGCCGCGCGGTCCACGACGGCTCGGCGGCTGCGGCGGCGGCGGCGGAGGAGGCGGCGGCGCGGGCGGCGGCGGAGGCAGACGGCTTGAGCCGGAGCTGCTGGGCCAACATGCCGCAGGAGCTGCTGCGGGAGGTGCTGGTGAAGATCGAGGCGTCGGAGGGGTCGTGGCCGTCGCGGAAGAGCGTGGTGGCCTGCGCCGGGGTGTGCCGGAGCTGGAGGCACCTGGTGAAGGAGATCGTGAAGGTCCCTGAAGTTTCCGGAATCTTGACGTTCCCCATCTCGGTTAAACAGGTGAGAGGAAAAAGGGAAAACCCATGGGAATGGTTTGAACTGTTGAAGTTAGGAATTGGCGAGACAGCGATGTTTTGATGTTTCGATATCGTTCGGGCTTTAAATTTCTGTCTTTTTCCCTCTCTTTTAGTTAAATTCCATTTTTTTCCTTGCCCTGTTTGACGTCGTCGCTCTGCATGTGTTTGTTAGTGAAGTCTGTGATGTGAGAATTGAACTGGAGTTTGATTCTGGGGAGGAAATTTTGGCATTCTGGTGGTAGTGCGCCAGTTAATTGATTGCGGGGGGAAAATTCATAAGGATTTTGGCTTCCCTTGTTGCTTTGAATTTGGTGGTTATTGATGCAGAAATGAAGTTCTTGTGCTTGGTAATGAGTTGGAGAGTTCATTCTTGCTGCTTTAATTGCAAGCATGATCATGCTGATTGTCAAGGCACAAGCAGAGACTATTCAATTTATAAGGTTGTTGGTAAAAACATCACAAGTGGGTGATTATTTCGAGATTCTACCCGTTTTTCCAAGGAGCGTCAGTGATTTTCATTGGATTATGAGCTCGATAAGATTCTGTTGAGATGAAACCTACGACTTGAAATTTGTGATGTTTCTAATATCTAAGGCTTATCGTCCTTTGCAAGCAACCAATTCGAAACTTGTGGCTCAATCTCTTTGAACAGTTCACTCATGTTCCAATAATTGTAAGCTGTCAATGAATGTCTCGGAAATGGCACTTAAAGTTGATCCATGCTTTGTCTGGGACCACCCTTAGGCTTAACAGGGAAGGGACAGTTTGTGATGATTGCTTCCTACCTTTTTCCCAGTCGTTCCACCTTGGGACAATATACTGGTCCTAACGGTCCAGAACTCTTGATAATGATTTGTCCTTGAGATGCTGCATGATCAATGTGAATCTTTATCACTGTCTTCTGGATTTTTAGTTATGCTTACAAGTTGCATAATTTGCTAAGTGCAATGACCTGGTGATACTCTAAGAATCATATTTTCTCTATCAAGACGATTTCGTGTTTAATTTTTTCAGCCTGGGCCTAGGGAATCTCTGCTGCAGTGCTTTATCAAGCGAAACAGGTCCAATCAGACGTATCATCTCTATGTCGGTTTGACTAATGGTGAGTACCTGCTTTCATATGCATTAGGAATTAGTGTTTGACTTGTTTAGAAATGCATCATTTGTTTGCAGTTATATTCTTGCTTATGCAAGATTCTGCAGTTGCTATGGTTCTATTCCATTTTCCTTTTTTGACTTTATGGTAGATTAGGATATGAATTGTTTCATCATATTTTGTTTAAGCCATCATGATTTTACTTTTAATGTCTTCCTGGCCTCCATGGCAGCACTTAGCGATGACGGGAAGTTTCTTCTCGCTGCACGCAAGTGTAGACGCCCCACCTGCACAGATTATGTGATCTCCCTGCATGCTGATGATGTCTCTAAGGGTAGCTGCACCTATGTTGGAAAACTAAGGTTTGTCATTTTGCCTCTTATAATGCTGGTCAGACTGTCTGTTTGTTGAAGCATTAATGAGTTATTATTGAAAGTTGTCTCATTATCTTCTCTCTCTTTAGGTCTAATTTTCTTGGAACCAAGTTCACAATCTCTGATGGGCAGCCACCTCATCCAGGAGCAAAGATGCCAAAAAGTCGCTCAACCAGGCTAGTCAGTTCAAAACAGGTTTCACCTAGGGCTCCAGCGGGAAACTATCCGGTGGCTCACATTTCTTATGAACTGAATGTGTTAGGTTCAAGGTGAGTATTACATCCATGGAGAAGTTAATTGCCTCTTTTTTTTTTTTTTTTGAACGACTTGGGTTATGAAAATTACCATGCACCACCTCTGTATAATCAGATTATGCAGATACTCCTTTGCAAAATGAGCATAAGCATTGGCAATAAGAATATATTTCACAAGTGGTTCTCTGTAAACGTGTTAAGTGAGCTAAGAATATATGTCACAAGCGGTTCTGCTAAAAATTCTGCATGGAATTGGCATCCAAAAAATAGGATGCAATGAATATGACAGTGAGAGTAGGTTTTTATGAGTGTTAGTTTTGCCTTTCATTAACCAACCAGCGTCTTTTTTTTTTCTCATGCTCTTAGAGGACCAAGGAGAATGCACTGTACTATGGATGCCATCCCTGCCTCAGCAATTGAAGCTGGGGGAGTTGCCCCAACGCAGACAGAGTTGCCTCTTAGCAGTGTCGAGTTCTTTCCCTCACTTCCTTTTTTCCGAACAAAATCAAATCGCGTGGAGAGTGTTAGTTCAGGACCTCTGGTTAGTCAGAAAGATGGAGCCTTGGTGTTGAGAAATAAGGCTCCTAGGTGGCATGAACAACTTCAGTGTTGGTGCTTGAATTTTCATGGACGAGTAACAGTTGCCTCGGTCAAGAACTTTCAGCTGGTTGCTTCTCCAGAAAATGAACCTGCTGGGCCCCAACATGAGAAGATCATCCTCCAGTTTGGGAAGGTGGGGAAGGATTTATTTACGATGGATTATCGGTATCCCATCTCAGCATTCCAGGCTTTTGCAATCTGTCTCAGCAGCTTTGACACAAAGATTGCGTGTGAGTGAATAGTGAACAGGTTTGCCTCTAAAATCTTGATTCCTGTTGATCTGATTGTTAGCTTCGAGTAATATGGAGTGTGATTTGAACCTCAAGTACAAAAATCTTCAAAGGTACAAGCTGGCTGCATGCCACTTATTGCCAGAACTTTAGCCGGCTGATTTAGCAATTTGATAATTCCCTAAGCACCCAGTTAGTGGGTTTTCCACTACTGGGATGTCTAGTTGGAAAATCATCCGCACTTCAAAATAGTTTGTGATCATTATTAGTCTGTGACGTGCCATATTAAATGTGCGACCATTCAAGTCAGTGCTATATCTTTTATTGACCCACAGTGTCCCACTAGATACTTTTGTTTTGGTGTGACAGCACCTTTTCCCTCCAAACGAGAATATCTCTCCCCTTTCACCTTCTGTGTGACTGATTATTTGCTCAGTTTATCGTTTGAAGAAATACAGTACATTAAACCAAAGTCTCCTTCTGGTGCAGGGGATGCCTAGTCTGTCGCAAGGTAAAACTCTTCTGAGCAGGCAATGACAGTTTCTGGATGATGGCTCTCGTGGGATGCAGAAGCTGCTTGCGATGAAGTGTGAAATTATTTAGTCATTTAGCTCGGTCCTTGAGTTAGTGAATAATTGGAGAGATTTTGGCATTTGAGCTTAGGCGAGAACATTGTAGTCCATTGTCCACTGTCCATGTCCTATTTTGTTTCTGTACATAAGTTTCTCGTGTACATGAAGTTGTTGGTGCTTCTGTGTATGTTATACACTAATCGATCTTTGAATGGGAAGGTATCCCTTTGATGGTAAGTGTGGCGATCAAGGAACTGTGCAACCGTTGATTGAATCGATGAATTATCAAGGAACTCTACTTTTCTTGTTTATAGAATAGTATGATGCATTTTCTCAGTAACCCACCTCAAACTCAGGGTTTAGGTTCAGATAGCGGGAAATCTCAAAACCCCTCATGCATAACCACGGATACCTTCTGATTGAGAAACCATATCTAGAGCCAAAGGTAGAGCGGACTACCCCGTAAATAACCCTACTTTCATTTACTCTTTTGACTTGATAAGAGACTGGGCTTTTGCCCTTTATTGATGGATCCCCACTTGTTAAGAAAGAGCTTTGAAGACTTTCGAGAAAGGTACTTGCTTAATTCAAAAGGATGACTTAAAAGCTAAGGATTGTCTCTTGCAACCATTGGATAGGTAGGAAGACTTAATAAAAAGGAGGGCCAGCGTTCTTTCGGTGATTTACAAAATTATCATCTTTAAAAGTGCTTGCTGAATCAAAGTATAGATGGAAGCTGATGGGATAATTGTTACTGGCCCTGGCTGAGTATTATGTTGTCTTGGCAAGGGGGCCACCCTATGATGGTATCCTCAGGATGCTGCCCTGATTGGTTTGCGCTCAATCCTACTGCGAACCAATCACGCCGATTAACATTTCTAAGAGAAGCAAAAACGCGCAGATGAGATATTAACTTCGCCATGGGGTCGATGGGTATCTCGGCTATCTGTGTGAAGATGCACCAATTAATCCTTTCATTCGGTCTGCAAATAAATCTGCCGCGATAGAATCAAGACTAGCAATGTTCAAATGGCAAGACACGTAACAAGAGAATCAAATTACAATGGGCTGTCACTGCCGGCTTGGCTGCTAGCTGTGTTATTGTAGGATGGTAACCGTAAGAGCAATGGAGGAATGTGTCTTTGAATCTCAGTCCCTAAGCTGATATTCTGAGCATCCTCGTTCATTGAGAGGTGGCTTCGCTGTTTCAAGACGACAAAAGCGTGCCAAGCCGGTGAGCGGAAAGATCTGGAGGCGTCCCTGAACCAAGTCCAACTCACAAGATCATATATTCGTCGAAAGGCTCAAATGCAAATTCCATCCGAATTTAGAATAACCAATTCACCACTCTCCACTAAGGTGGAGGTTAAGAGGGTAGTACTTGCTTCATTTTGCAATAGGTGAATAAATGGACAGACGATGCAAATGATGCAAAACCGTGCATAAAGATTAAGCAGCCATTCTCATGATTTCTACTCCTTTCAAAATACCCATATCATCTATTTCTACTCCTTTCAAAATACCCATATCATCTACTCAAATTATCTGGAAAAATAAAATTATTCCCAGAGTGAACTTGGAAAACAGGCTTTCTCAATAGCTTCATGGTATACCACGGTATTATAATACATCTGTACATCTTCTCTAGCTGAATACATGTTGCTATACTTCAAAAAGACTAACTCTAAGCTGTTTGCATCTGGATTCCGGATTCAGATGTCGCAGCCACAGGCTCCTTGGCTTTTTCCTCCTCACTGAGGAGATCATCAGTGTGCATCTGCGGCTGTTTCATGTTCCGAACCAACTGAGTAAACGAGGGAAAATGCTCGGGCGAGAAGAAATACGCCCCCATTCTTTGGTAAAAGAACGAGTGTGCCGCATCTTCACCCGACAAATGCTTCCTAATCTGTTCAAATGCCCCATGAGCAACAGCATCTGAAGAGTTCTCTCCAGAAACCTCAACCCCGTGCTTTTTGCAAGCCGACCATATCTGTCCTAGCAATTGCTCTGGACTCGAGAGGCCCTCCTGTAGCTGGCCTTCATCTGAAAGGTCCATTCCTGGCAAGATCATCTTGCAAGAATGCTGCGCAAACATCTCAGCGATCACTTCGTAACCATCCCTGTTTTGCGTGTTGTAGAATCCGGCTGTTAACTCAGCAGGGTGGGACCGAGTCTTGTACCACTGATGCACCAATGGCACTTTACCGCAGATTGCTACCTCTGAATCCCCAAAAGCTGAAGATGCAAGCGAGAGAAGGCGGTCTGCGTGACGTACTAACAGGCTTGAGTACCAGGAAAGGAAAAAGTCACCATACGGAGATTCCCACGACCCTCCATCATCCTTGAAAAAACTGTTTGAGCTCGGAGATGCATCATAAGCAGGGGCATCATGCGGTCCACCAAGTCCCCACAAAGGATTTCCTGTTGTTTCCCCGTGTTCCTTGAGAAGCGCAAGCATGCTTTTGTCATAGCACTGGAATCCTCCCACTCCAGGGACTTTGCTACTTCTGGATAGGCCCTGGTGAGAAGGATATCTGAGCTCACCGTCTGGTCCGAGACCCATCGAGATACCCTAAAAAATTCCATGTTATGTCAGTGAATGACAAAGGTGAATACTATTGCGGCAAAATCATGCAATAGTGAAGAATACACTCTTACATCGATTGTGGAACCAATGAATGAAGAAAATGATGACTTGAAGCTTTCACAGAAGTCATTATAGACTTCAACAGGAGTCTTCCCCTCTAGGACTGGGACTTCATCGACCGCTAGTGATAGGCACTCTTTGTATTGCTGACCGGTGCGATCTGTGAAGAAAATGCTGGGGTTTTGTTCTCCTATTTTTATCACCCACTCGGGAAGGGGTATTTTCGCATGTTTAGATCCGTGGAAGCAGAGCGACACATGAAGTTTGAGACCCACTTTATGGACCATCTCTACCAGAGCAAGATAGCCAGACCAATTGTACTTGCCCATGGCTTCCTTCTCGACTACGCCCCACCAGATTGGGAGCTCCACACCTTCAACACCAAGAAGTTTCAATGCTTTCAAGCCGGCTGCTATCGCTTTTGCATGGTTTACCGCATTACAATAGGAAACCGCATCTAATGGCAAGCCCACATATAACCTCACGCCATGCTGCTGCAAATAAAACCACGTATTAATATGTCACAATCCGCAGATCAACTAATACAAGACAAATAGAAGAGAATGAGGCTGGAGACTCAGAATAGGGACAAAGAAGAAAGGTCAACATGGGCTCATGATAAGGTAGGATTGACAGTTCCTTACAGTTATAAAGCAAACTTTTGTTCTCACTCATTCAATTTTCAGTAGTTCATATCAAACACCATCTATGGAAAATCGATTTCCACAACTAATGTTGTTCTAAGTTTCTAAAAAACAGCTCATAGGTATATTAAGGATATTGTGTCACATTCTACAAAACAAATGATACATTTTTACTCATTGCTTTGTGAGCACCGTCTCTAAAGACAAGTTTTTCTACGTTGAAGGAACCGGGATACAACAAGAATCCCTAAACATTTCTTGTCTTAGAATACAATACATCTCGCTCAGTATTACTTACTCTCAAAGAAAGAGAAGAAAAATCCTTCAAATCTTTCTTTGATTAGATTCCCGATGCACCCCATAAGTAATCCGCCAACACAATACAGGAACAACACTCAAGTTTCTCCCAACTTATTTTACAAAATCAGATAAAACACAAGCTGAGGCAAACGCTTCTTTGGTCAACAACAATAACTCAGCAGATATCAGACAACAAGGGGTTCTCCGACAACGGTAGATTATCAATTGTTCCGGGGCCGAACTGGAGATCAATTGCTACATAAAAACATCGAACCCAGTGTACGAAATCCTCAAAAGAAAAGCCATCTAACTTGGCTCTTAAGCCAGATTTAAAAGTGTCAAAGCAGCATGCTTGGAGAGAGAGAACAGGAAAAAGGAACAGAAGCATAGAAACAATCTATAGTTACCATATATAGCCATCAACCTGAAAGCTCCATGAGTTTTGAATTAAATCTAATTGCAATTTTTACCCCCACGACATGTCATTCAAAACCCAATTCTACAAGCTCGACAAAATTCACCTTTTGCAGCAATACCCTTCTCATCTCTGTTCTTCTAACATCTATCCAGCTAACAATCTCATCAACCAAGCATATACAAAAAATTTACCACAAACAAAACCCCTAAAAGAACGTGCTTTTGAATAAAAATTCTTCGACAAGCATACCAAGCAGAGACCCACTGACGAAAATTAACCAAAAAAATTAGGGAAAATAAAGGAGAACGCTTACAGATTGAGGTCTTGAGATTTTCTGGGGCCGGATCGCTTCAGTCTGCACAGCTTTCAACGTCAACCTCACCCCGGAATTCCTCAACCCACAGCTCCGACCGAACGAAATCTGGGACTTCCCCCAGGAAACGCGGCTGCCGTTCTTGAAACTCAACAGCCCGAGCTCTCTGCACGCCAAGTCCGTCTTCAAAATCTTGGCTTGAGAGCTTCCGATCACCGAAACCTCCATAGCTTCCCCAACCCAAAATCCAAAATACAAATTTTTTCAAACTTTCCCACAAATCAGCCCCAAAAACCCAAGAACCCGGGTCAAGAACCAGCCGAAAACTTATCAAGAACAAGATTTTGAAGCAGGAAAAGAACCCAGTATCTGCTCAAAACAGGGGAGAGATGAAATGGGATTTTGCAGGGATACAGGGAAGAAGGACTGCTGGGGAATCTTGCTTGAAGGAGAGACTTCTTCTCAGCGGAGAACTGAGGGGAAATGGATTTTGATGAGGTCCCATCGCCCGCCGAGGACGCCATATATAGAGGAGGGAGAGCCGCTTGAGGAGGATGCCTTACTCATTTTCCATTTTTGTGGGACCAGCCCAAGGACGATGCCAAAAGGGCGTGACACGTGTCGGCAGCGCGTTGCGCCAATGTTTTGGCCGCATGAAATTCACATTTTGGGAACTGCTTTTTGTTTCATTGTAGTTTGTGAGGAAATAAAAATGAGTTTTAAGAAAGAATTTGACTTGAATTATCGAAATTATTAAAGGTAGAAGGAAAGCGGCTTTTGGTTTTACCGTATGATTGTCTCACGACAAAATGAATAATTTTAAAAATATTTTATTAAAAATAATAATTTAAAATAATTAATTAATGAAAAATATTTTCGTTTTCAATAAAATTTATAATTAAATATTTTCATGAATGATTAAAATATTTTTCCCCCACACCAAACGATATCTTTATGAGAAAAAAATGTTATCTAAATTAATCATTTTTTTCCAAAATAAATAGAATTGGAATGATTAATTTTCATTAGTTTTTATGGAGCCATTTATATTTACTTTTTTTCAAAATTTTCCTACATGTTATTTTGGCGAAAATCATGAAAAGGAATTATCTTCTCATAAAATGCCATCAACGTGATTATAAACTGACCTGTTCCTCCACACACACCTCATGATTTGTCACCATTTAGAAGAATCTTATCCATAAACGTCCAATAGTGTTACCTCTCGAGGGGGCACTATCCTAAAGTAAAGATAGCGAGATAAAGAATTTTTTATAAAATCTTTAACTCTAGGAGAATAAATAGAAAAATTACAAAAAATTTCAAAAGGTACAATGAGAAAATTGCACCGAGTACCAAGCGATCAAAAGAATGGCCTTACCCGCTGAACATTTTTTATGAGTTTTTTTTAATTTTTTTCTATAGATAATATTTGAAGCATTAAAATTATGAATCTTTCCGGTTGCCTTTCATCGCGTTCTATACCAATTGTTTTAAATGCAAATGAAGCCCATTTTCCCTTTCGGATTTTAAATTCATAGTCTATATAGTCAATAAAGATATTTGAAAGAGGTCATGTAACACGTGCCTAGCATGAGGCTCCAACTATCAACTGCTCAATATTTAACACATTTTAAAGTTAAATCCAAAATTTCAAAAGTTGGATACCAGGAATCACAATGCTAGCGGACCAACATAGCACTTACCTTGCCAAATGGTCAAAAAGGGGACAACAGTAAATCGCGTTTCACTTGTGATATATTTTGTCATGTCAATTAATCATAAAATAAATGACGATGATTGTATTATTTTCGTCGTTTCCAACACATGACAAGAACTATTTATGATTTTGTTGCATATGTGATCTGTCGAGGAAAAAACTGCCACAATAATTGAGGATCGATAGCATGATACATGTGAAGTAATACTTTGTAGTTAAGTTATTGCATCAATCACAAAAATAAGAGATTTGTCTAGTCTGAAAAATTACTAACATGTTTGGTTTACGGAAAGAATTATTTCATTCTCCGTTATCTCTCTATTAATCAATTGATCTTTTCAATATGAATAAGTATTTATGGGCAGACCCGAAATTACATAATTAGTAGTTTTCATAGGTTTTATATTTTTCGTGAGTAAAAAGGGGTGGGGAGGGGTGATCACCGTTAACAACTCTTCATGAGTGTTTTATAAAAATCAGGCGTCTACTATTAAATGTTCAATTTGAGCAATAGTTACTTTGCATCATCCACGACTTGAAGGCCCAAAATTGGTCTGACTCATCACCATAAACCTATCAAGATGTTTGCTGCCGCCGGGAAATTTCTTCAAGTAAATCATGTCATAGTTAGCCAACGCAGCACGACCGAGAGGAAGAGGATGCTTTGTGGACAAGGAGAGTTGTGGCCACTCCTAGTGACGTGGAAAGTGAGGAGGCCACCGCCCTCCCCCTCATCGTCAGCCTCAGCCACCATTGACCTGTGACCTTTTGTATTCAAATTGAAACCTTCAAAAGTGCAATCATAGACCAACGTGGATCGGTCCGACACTTGTCGTCCGCCCACAGGGGCGATGCCTGCGTGCTGACACATATCCGAGCAAGCCGTTTGGATTATGTGCTCTCTTTGACGAGTTTTGGTTTTGAGATTCTATGGCCATTGATCTGCTGACTCCCCAGCCCACAAGTTTTTGGGAAACGTTGGAAAGTAGCGAGGCACGCATTTGTGGGTCAAAAACTCTCGTGCCAAATATATCCATACACACAGACACATTCATATATGTGGAATATATGTGGAATTTATATGGATATGGATTTTTATTATGTGTATCTTATCCAACTTTTGATATGAAAATATTTTGCTTGATGCCCCTTTCGGATCATGACAACTAATCCATCGTGGTGGTGGCAATTTTTAGGTTCACAATTATGACAATCCATTATTGAGTAAATTTATCAGCATAGACAAGAGGCATTTAGTCGGTCAAAGTCAAAATTAAAGTGATATTTTAAAGATAATTTGAACAGTAGATTGAATAGCATTCAATACATTGAATTATGTTTACGACGAGTCCGTTAAATTGATATTGATTGCTTACATCGATGTTGACAATACTGCGACATTTAAGAAATTCATAAAATTGACAGATGATGAACTGATATTATCTAGGATAATATAATATCAATAATTGATTGTCTTTGACTCCACCTATGCGTCTAATCTAAGTTGGCATCGAGATTTCTAGCATTAATACCCATAACAAATGTCGGGACCATTTGATCAAGAGATCCTATGATACTCGTGATACTATATTTTTCTAAGAAATGGATGGAATATAATATGACTAGGTCCCTCCAAGACTTATGCATCATGAATGTGTGGAAAGAAAGCAATTTCGCATCAATTAGTGGGGGAGCGAGCCCAATATTCTATAAGTACGGTCCAATGATGGTGCACCAAGTTGGCCTTCCTCCATGGGATCGCGTGTGTTGATCCATGATTAATTGGTGAAGTGACTCAATCAAGCAATGTCTAAACCCACAATCAGCGGGACAAAACATGATCAGACGCTGATAATCATTCCTTCTCCTTACTTAGGATTTCGATTACTTCGAAGGAATGATGCGGCCGCGACAAGAATTCTTCAAGGTTTTCCACTAATGTCATTTTTGTCTTCTGCTTGGAATGACCTTCTTCGTTTTCTTTCCTTGGTACCCACTTTTCCTTGTAGGGTTTTGGCAATGTGTTGGCGACCACGTGGAATCGGTTTTGTGGACCTAATGTTGTAGCAAAAAGGGGACCATCTTTTAAATGTGTAAATGGAAAGAGCTCATACGTAAAGTCCAACACGGAATATTGAGTAGACCTAACTTTTTAAAAATTGGATCTTCATCAAAAGTTTAACATCATGTGTCACATCATAGATTACTCCCAATCTTATGATATAACCCTACTTCAATTTGCCTTGTCTTTCAGCCATCGTAGCCGTTGATTCTGTATTATTGTTTTGTTTGGGCAGGGAAAGGAGTGATGGAACAAGAGAGATAAAGGTGGTTGTGTTGTTCCAATATGTTCCTATCACTAGGTAGATTACCAAGCGGCGTGATTCTAATCGGGGGCTGACCCTTAATAGGGCAAGCTCAAACCTGCCCAACTTTTTGCCGAAGATCCAAACTTTAGATGGTGGTCAATAATAATTCTATTAGAGGAGGATACATGATCGATCGTGACCAAATGCTTATTTCGCTCACACCATATCATATGCATCCAGTCGAATCTTTGTATCGAGATCTTCAATGAGCCATTAGTATCCCATTTGACAAGACTCCCTTAAAATTGCATGATCAATCCCTACATATACAACACCAAAAAAGTCTTAAGGTGGATGAGATTGGCCCTTTTTTTTAATTACTCACAAGTAAGACTCTCTTCCAATGGTTATCATCTCAAATATTCCTTTCAGAGGCTTAGACCTGCATGTACTGGACATTATCGTTTCACATCTGCATAACACCCTAGTGTACATGGTTATCTCAGGTAAAACACTTGATCTTGAAACTGTAAAACATGTACGAGAGGTTGATAAAGGTCATTTTGGTAGCGAGTGATGACTACGCATTTTGCACGGACGTTTCGAACATTTCCTTCCCGATAGACCTTTCATCTCAACTCGTTCAAAACAATCCAAAATTACTACGTCAGACCGTTTAAGATTGGGATCGGAAGGGAATCATTCCAGCAAAACGTCAGACTAGCAATCAAACATCCGATAATAGTAGCTGAGACTCCGCCGTTCCATCATTCGATTCAAATAGGTAGGCAGGGCAAAGAGCTGAATGGATGGGGAGGGTGACGGGGCAATAAAATGACGACTCGTGCCATACCATGGATTGGTTCGCGATCCCATCTGTGACGCAACATATTGCGATGTGTCCATTGATTTTGGGGTCCATTGGAAGGAGAAAAATAGAACATGTCGAGGGGGACCGGCCCCGGACACGATTGACCGATGGGCAATTACGCTTTCGCTGGACAAAGCTTTTGGGAGGTGAGGAAAGCGAAAGTGAAGATAAGAGGTGAAGAAATTAGATCTCGCTAATGAAATTACACAAGGTGTCTGAGTGGGCCTAGAAGAGAAGGGCGATGTGTTAAAACTTGTATGGGGACTTGTGGATTTCCTTAGCTTTTCTTCTCGAATTTGAAGAGAACCTTATGCTGGCGGCGGCCATTGAAACAAAATTCTACTCAAGTCCTCACCTACCTTTCCGCCTCTGCTTCCAAACGATGTATTTTGTTTCCTTCATCTTCCTCTCTTCCACCGCCATTTCCTTCCACCACCTTTCTTCACTTCCAAATAGAGAGCGGTGCGACTGACCAATTACCCCCATAATATAACACTTTGTATTTAATTGACTTATTACACCATGCGAAATCAGATGTAATTGTTACATGAAGTACCTTTTCCAAGCCAAGGTACCCAAACCTTTGATACGATAAAACTTTGCCTGATTTGATGTCTCCAGCTCCAGTAAATTCGATGTGTTTAACTTCCCTATTTGAGGGATCTTTATAAGGGTTTAACAATATTCGTGTTTTGTATCAAAAGCTCGAGTCGATGCTTCTCTTTATGCCATCTCTAAGAACATGAATGTGTATAATAGATCGTTGGGCGCTTAAACCACATCAAATGCATCTAGTCGAATCTTTGTATTGACATCTTTAATGAGCCGTGAGTGTCCCATTTGAGAACATTAGATCATTCTTAAACCAAGACTCCCTTAAACTTGTGTGATCAATTCCTGCAAATACAACACCAAAAAGTCCTATATTGGGTGAGGCTGACCTATTCTATTTAAAATAACTCATAAATAGGACTTGCTCTGAATGGTTATCACCTTGAGTGTTCCTTCGGAGGCTTGACCGGCATGAACTGGACATTATCATTTCACATCTGCATAACAACCCAGTGTACCTGGTTATCCCAGGTAAAACACTTCGATCTTGAACTGCAAAACATGTATGAGATGTTTGCTAAACGTTACTTGGGTAGGGATGACTATGCATACTGCACGGAGGTTGACATTTCTTTGTGGATCAACTCGTTCAGAACAATCCAAAATCATAACATCGGACCGTTCAAGATTGGGATCGGAAGGGAATAATTCAAGCAAAACATCAGACTAGCAATCAACCACTTAATAATAGTAGCTGAGATTCCATCGTTCCATCATTCAAATTCGTATGAGTATGTGGGGGCAAGGAGCTGAATGGGGATGACGGGGCAATGAAACGATGATGACTCGTGCCATACCATGGATTGGGGCCCATGATCCCATCTTCGATCCAACTTGCTATGTCGGGTCCATTCAATTTGGCGTCCATTTCAAAGGAAAGAAAAACATGTCTGGGGGGGACCGTGGCTGATGGCCCGTTGCGCTTCGTTTGGAAATGCTTTTGGGAGGTGAGGAAAGTGAAAGTGAAGATAAAGAAAAGAGAGGTGAAGAAGGAATATACATATATATATATATTTTGGTGGCCAGTGAAATCACGTGAATATCTAAGTGGGTCTTGAAGAAGAGGGCAGCATGGTGAAAATTGCATGTGGACTTCTTGTTGCTTTCTTCCTGGCTTTTTCTCCTCAATTTGAGGTGAACCGAAACTTGGTGGGACAATGGAAACAAATTCTACCGCCAAATCCTCACCTACATTTCCCCTTTCTCCCACCACCATTTCTTTTTTAAAACTTTTCTTTGCTTCCAAACATATGCTCAGTGCTTGTCAAGTCGAGGGGACAATATTTTGTGCGTAGGTCGCAAGGTCGCACCGATGGCATGATGTGATCAATCAGTTATCTGCATTACACGTTTGCTATCCTAAATAGTATATCACTTATTTTCAATTAACTTGTTACATTACATATCATTATCGCATGATGTAATCATCCTGCAAAGTGGTTTCTCCGAGTTGAGGTGCTCAAACCTATCCTAAATAGCAGATCACTCATTTTTAATTAACTTGTTACATTACACATCATTTCGGATGATATAATCATCCTGCAAAGTAGTTTCTCCAGCTCAAACCTTGAATTGGATAAACCTCTATCAAATCCTCTATCCCATTTGATGAGCCGAAGTTATGATATATCTAATGTGTCTCACTTCCCTAGATAAGGGATCTTTTAAGGGTTAAAAGGGTGTCTTATTAATTAAATTGATGCTTCTCTACTTATCATTTCTCAAAACAGAGGACTCGATCACGTCGGAACGAATTGAGAGCCACACCCAACGAAAGATCATCGAGCGCTCGACTTATCCCGAACATTTCATGAGCAAGGAGACCGAGCAATAATAAATGAGAGTGGAACTCAGAACGACCCGACCTAACCCAGCCCGTCCTCGAAATCAGAGCAAGCTGTGTACCAATTCCTGTGGGCGCTGTTTGGGTTGGGTTGCTGCAGCTGGATCAGGATAGGGTCGGCGTTCTATTGTCGTTGGTTCCTGACAAAACGACCGATTCATTCAATTCGCAAGCGAAATCGAAATCCACAACGCTCTGTCCACGGGGGATCCACGCGCAAAAAGACGATCGACCAGAAGCGTTTCGTTTCGGATAGGGTCATGTTGGTGGAAGTGTAGAGATAAAAAGAAATCTCGGAATTCCTAGAATCGTCATGACAGAAATGTTTCCAGCATGAGATAAGACGGTACATTGGAATGTGCGTACAGTGCCTTAGAATGATCAACACAAATGAAGCCTACAACTTTGAGCATCTTTTTGTCATAATATATTGAAGCCTTCAACCCAAAAAAAAAAAAAAAAACATGATGAAGCCGGCCCATGGGTTCAATGGTTAGCTTAAATTCTATAGGGTCAAGGAGGAGGCGGTCCCGGGGGCCCGCCGGGCCCCCCTGGAGGCCCACCGGGAGGCCCAAACGGACCGGGTGGGCCGAAACCTGGCCCCGGGCCAAAACCAGGCCCTGGTGGAGGTGGGCCAAAAGCAGGGCCAGGTGGAGGTGGCCCAGGTGGGGGCGGACCAAAAAGGGCACAGGTAGAGGTGGGCCTGGAGTAGGCGCCGGGGGCCCAGGGGGGAGTGGAGCCGGACCGAGCGGCGGAGCAGGTGGGCCAGCAGGAGGCCCGCGCGGGGCGCCGAAGCAGTCGTTCACCAGCCAGCAACAGCACACGACGTACAAGCTGCACCGAAAAATAGTATCACAGGAAAGTGAGAGTTAATTCTGATGTCAGAGAAAAAGAAAACTTGCAACATTCCCGGTTCAGCTGAGCTTCTTCTCTTTTTTTTTTCCAAATCTTTTGTAAATCAATTGTAAAAATCAAAAGTTGAACAAAGTGAGACAACACCGAGTCACCAAAGCTGCTATAAGAGAAACAGGCATATATAGGTATGTGATTACACACCAAATTCAATTTCTCCTACCTTTCATAAGGTCAGCGACGTTACGAAACCTAGATATCAAGCTACGTCTTCGTTCAACCCGCATCATAAAAGGAATTACTTACCCACTATGGAGCTCTCTATTGTATGGAAAATGGAAAATGTGAAAGCTGGGTTTTTCTACTCCTCTATGAACAATCACCAATTCTCGATACGGAAGCGAGCTATCGACAATCGCTTCACCAGGTGAAAAGTACATAACGTAGCAGAATTCTCTCGGGTTTCGGTAAGGATTTGGATTGTCTCAGTACCTAGGTAAGCTTGCACGCACTTGCCAAGGCGTAATTTCAATGATCGACCATTTACCAAATGACAAAACGAGGCCAGGAACCAAGACACTTACCAGGAAGACAGGGTGGCGCACAAGCCATCAAAGAGGCCCCCGAAAAAGCCCACCGGCCCCGGCCAAGGACCCGGACCCGGACCCGGACCCCCGGGAGGACCGGGCGGGCCCCAGCCAGGCCCAGGAGGACCGGGCCCAGGCCCGCCAGGACCACCGGGAGGTCTCATTCCCGAGCCGAAACCCTCGTGTTATGTCACCTTCGCGCGGTGCAGAGCCACCTCGAGTTGCTAAAACCAGGAGCAGTTTCGGGATTCGCTCTCGTCCAAAAACTAGAGGCGGACGATCTACAGTTGGGACGGACAAAAAGCGGTGAACACTAGAGACTGCGGAGACGTAAGTGGAATAGAAAAAGGAACTAAAAGCAATGGAGTTTGAGATAGTTTGTGAGGGGGGCTGTTGTGTGGAAGGCAAATATATACACAGAAGGCCACCCAAGGGACGGTCCGATCTTCTCAGGGGTCGTATTTAGTGGTATTGGGTCGAGCGATGGACACGTGGAGGGGGTCTTTCTCTTTATGTTCTACCAGGTTCTAGACGCTTTTCCGCTTTGCAAATCCGCCTGTCAAACCTCTTCAACTGCTCGTCCTCTTACCTACCTTTCTCCGCGTCTCCGTCTTGCACTGAATTTCAACTTTGAACACACCACACCCAGCGAGAGAGACGATGTTGCCTTTAGTCTCTCCCTCTCGAGCATGTCTCTCATGTGGGTTCCTTAACGGTGAGAACAGGAGGTGGGTCAGATGGGGAATGGCAGCACAGACCATCTGGCTAGTCCACGCACAGAAAGTACACGGGTGTAAAACTTGAAGCGGTTGATAACACGCGTCCTTCAAATAGAGACGATTCATCTTAGGATTCCACCGCTCTCTCTTGCAGGACGCCCATCGCTTTCGCTGCTTCACCGTCACTTACGTATCTCATTCGGCACTAGGAACGAGTATGATTCCAAAGAAGAACCGAGAGCGTAATAATCGGACCCAAAAAAATCAGCCCAGTTTCAAGTTTTAAGATATGCATGACAAATTTCAAATTTCAAAAATTAAATAATCTATTTCAACAGATAAGTTTTAAGGGAAATCTGGATGAAATTTGAAACGGCTCGCTCTCGCACAGCACACAACATTGGCCTGGAGGCACAGAAGCAACAAAATGCGACACGAATGGAATGGAACGATTTAGAGAGAACGAGAGCATTCAGGACGTGGCACTACTGGGTTCGTTTTATAATAAGCGAACAAGATTTGAGGGAGCACGAGTATCCACGAGCTCTTGGTACTATCGCCCGAACAGCTCGGCTTAGGTTACCGCACCTGCTGTCTAGAACTAGGATTTGCAATTACCAAGAGGTTTGGGAATTAAAAAAACAAAAGGTAGAAGAAAACGTCACTCCAAAGGAGTCCTCCGTTTGCCTCCTTAAAGGCAGAAAACTGCTTCCTCCAAGATTGACAAACTCATTTTTCGATACAGTGGCACAAGCAGCACTGACTATTTCCTACGCATTCGCAAAAGTAGCTCTTACTCATGCAAAGAAAGATCCAATTAACGCGAAAAATCAATCCAGGACCTTCAAGGGTTGAGATAAGATTACGGTTATGCACAGACGGTTAGTGGGAGAATTACCAAAAAAGTCATAAACCTATTCTTGATTGTCTTAGAATTCGATCCTAAACTTTTTTTTTTGGCCAATTCGGTCCTAAACCTTTTACTTTTGTTCCAGTTCAATCCTTCCGGCCAAAATTAGCCGGCCGGCGCTGAGCGTGGCAGCCGGCCGGTGCCGAGCTTTTTTAATAATATTTGATTTTTTAAAATTTTTTATTAATTTTTTTATTAATTTTTTTTTTTCCTTTTTTTTTCCTCCTCCCTCCTCCTTCCTTGGGCTTCGGCGACCGGCCAGCCGGCTGGTCGCCGGATCGAGGCGATCCGCCGGAGGAGGCCTCGCCGTCGCGTCGGGCGAGGGCTCACCTCGCCCGGCGACCGCGAGGCGAGCTCGCGCCGGCGACCGCGAGGCGAGCTCGCGCCCGCCGACGACGGGGCCTCGCCGGACGGGTGAGGGCTCGACTCGCGGTCACCGGGCGAGGCGAGCCCTCGCAGATCCGGCGAGGGGGCTCGCCTCGCCGGCGACCGCGAGGCGAGCTCGCGCCGCCGTCGGCGAGGCCCCCTCACCCGATCCGGCGAGGGCTCGACTCGCGGTCGTTGGGCGAGGCTAGCCTTCGCCACATCCGGCGAGGGGGCTCGCGTCGCGTCGGGCGAGGCCTCCTCGCCGGATCCGGCGAGGGCTCGCCTCGCCCGGCGACTACGAGGCGAGCTAGCGCCCGCCGACGGCAAGGGGGCTCGCCGTCGCGTCCGGCGAGGCCTCCTCGCCGGATCCCCGCCGGATCGCCTCAGTCCGGCGACCGGCCGGCTGGCCGGTCGCCGGAGCCCAAGGAAGGAGGAGGGAGGAGGAAAAAAAAAAAAGGAAAAAAAAAAAAAATTAATAAAAAAATTAATAAAAAATTTTAAAAAATCAAATATTATTAAAAAAAGCATTCTAAGACGGCACTGGCCGGTTGCCACGTCAGCGCCAGCCGGCTAATTTTAGCCGGAATGACTGAACTGGAACAAAAGTAAAAGGTTTAGGACTGAATCTGCTATAAAAAAAAATTTAGGACTGAATTGGCACAATTACAATAGGTTTAGGACTTTTTTGGTAATTCTCCCAACGGTTAGTCGATGCCCTTGAGATTATGGATCAAAGACTGCATAAGATGCAATCCAATGCAAACACATGTGTTCGAGTTTTCTATAGTGTTGGTTGTTGCACTGAGTCAACCTGAGAACTTCATAGCACAAGGAGTTGGAACAGATAGTAAGAAGATGAAAATTTGGCGATACATCAAGAGCTTACCTTACATTACAGAAGGACAACAAAATTGCGGCGTCCGCGAAATCCGCCTCATAAAAACATGGAGTGACAAACTTGACTCTTGAGAGCAATCGGTTTAATTAAATGCATTCTATGTACCGTAACCAAGTGATGTGTTCATAAATACAACAAGAATTCCTTAACAGGTTCCGTTCTCAAATCGTGACTTCTTAGAGTAGAAAATCAGCAAACAAGTAGAGAAATTCAAACAAATACTCAGACAAGAGGAATTCCAAACAGCAACAGCAGTCGTAAGCCACCGCCACTCTTTAACAGTTGAGAAAATTCCCATCATTTAAAGTAGCTAAGAGGAAATCATTTGCTTCAAAAGAGCCATGAGCTCGTTTAGGAACCTAAGCAACTTGGCATAATTCAAAAACTAGGGTATACATATCAAATTAGTGATACAAGATCCACTTTCAAGGAAGAATAGATTTGAAAATAACCTAAATAGAGTATTCCGCGAGAGGAGAAAAAAGAAGGGGAACAAATATAGTTAGAAGAGCTTCTTCCCAAATCACAAATTTACATAACAGGAGGAATGATAAAAATCGTGTAATAAATGGTACCTCTCAACAAAATATAACTCTCTTTCCTTGAACATAGAGTAGCCGAATCCAGTCTTCCTAGCATCCGGAATATCCTCATGTGAAAACAAAAAAAGGAGAAACTGTATCGTCTGTCCATCTCAATCTTTCATCCGAGTTTTGCCGCTTCTTTTCTCAACTGTGCATGCCCATCCCTCTTTGAGTGTTTCTTTTTCCGGGGAGCAACCACAGCACCGGAGTCAACCAATGGTCCCGACCAAGTTTGGAAGGATGTTTTTGGATAGGAAAAATTCGTGGAACTGAAAGGGACATCAGGCGGCTCAAAAACTGGATCAATATGATGTGAAGTACCCAAAGGATAGCCAAGCGTCCCATCTTGGTGTGGAGGAGGAAATTTCTCACTCTTGCTCTTTGCATTGGCATGTGAAATGAGACGCCGTCTCTGGCATAAATGAAGAATACAGACCACAGTAATACATAAATAAGTTTCCAAAGAATGCTTTCCTCAATACTATTCAATGACTATGCAAGAATAGGACATGGGGCACACATACACAGGCATCAAATTATCAGAATGCATAGAAATCATGCTATCTATAAACACTTTTTTCTTGCCATAACAAAATGTCATGCTTTTATTAAGACATACACACAGCATGTTAGGAGCCTTAAAAGCTGTGAAATTCTACTTAATAATTTTGTTAGGGCCTGCCTCAAATCAAGGACTCCAGTGTAATCCATTAGTCACAATTAGAAAAACAGTAGCAACTTCTAAATTGGAGTGTAAGAGCTCTCCCAAGCAGCTTCCTTTCTCCTTCCAAAGACAATAGAAAAAGAGAACATTCCGCATGGCATTATGGGGCAAGTAGAAACAATATCATCATTGTCATGCCAATGAGACATCCATGCAGATGGAAGGAATGCAGCATCAACAAGTCCAGATTAACAAGGTAGACAACATCAGCAATCAATACATAAAAAGTTAGCTTATCTGCATACATCAAGATTGGCTTGAAGCTCGGCATTGGCTTCTGGAGCAGGCATGGCCCTAGGACGAGGGCGTGTTTTCTTGACCCCGTCAATATTACCTTTGCCAGCAGCTCTCAGTCTGAAAGATGAAGCTCATTTTAGTTATATCCCAAAAAGAATGTAACTGGTAAAGCTTGACTACATTCCAAAAACAATGTTTTAATATTAGAGGGCAGGACAAAGAATGATAAAGGTAAAACTCCATAAACAAGAACATCCTAAATAAGGCAAGAGAATGCTTTTAATAAGGTTAGACTGCTAAGCAATCATCACGCAAGAAAAGAAATCCACGTAATATCAAAGCAGGGCAATCAAATTGAGAAAGTTTAATGAGGATAGTATAATGCGTAGGAACATTTGTCACTGAACTATTGGATGTGTTAACAAAATTAACAAACTAATTTTGCAGTTTCTGTGTGGATTACATTTTGTGTATAGCATGAGATATCCCCATTCTGATTTCAATATTTTTAGCTCTATCTAACTATTCCTTTCTTATGCCTAATTCATTTGGTCCTCTATAGTCAAAACATATATAAGCATATATATACCTTCTAGCTTCTTCATCCCGTAATTTGGCATCCATTTCCTTGCTTGGAGGGTATTTCGGAAGGCTGGAAGGTTCACAAGCATAGGGCTTGGTTGTGAAAAACTGCAAAAGAAACAAAAAGTTGCCATAAATGATGCCGTGCAGGTTTCCAAATTGTATATTTGAGGCCAGTAAAACATCATACAGCTCATTTTTCTTAAACAAAAGCATCACCAGTGATTATCAAATAAAGCAAGTGATTGTCATAGGAATCTAAAGTTAGGAATCAATTAGAGCAATCAAAACCCAGATTCACAGAGCCTAATCAATCTTCCCTCTTTTTGCTTTCAATGACCTCACTTTAACAGCCAAAAATGGAAACTACCAATGGAATTCTGTCTGCTATAATAATAACTACAAATGATCTCATCGGACATCATTTCACAAATGGCCTTCCAATATTCAAGAGCATGCGGAAGTCCCCAATCATTCTATTATTATTCAAATTAACATTTATCAGACCTTATGATAAATTATATTGGAAATGACAGTTTATCCAGAAGAATCCACCAACTCTTGCTCTGTGTGAGTCTCAGTATACCAAAATCCCCAACCAAATGCTGCTAGTTTGGTTTTGCTTGGTAATTTCAACTTTTTCTCATACACTGTGCCATACTCGAATTGAAATTGCACGGCAAAATAAACAAGTGCAAAGCATGTGTCAGATCAATAGCCTCAAACCTAAGTGATCAGCATCTATCAAAAGCCAAAAAAATACGAGCTAGCCCAATACTCTCAAAACGGATGGTTCTAGAAAGGGGAAAAAAGACCTTCGAAAGACATGGTTTTCATCATCATAGAACAACTAGAAAGAACAAGTCAAACATTTGACAAATTATACATTTAGAGCCTATTTCTTTTATAAAAGTGAAAGCTTGCATCAAACAGAAAGCAGGACATATCTCATTGGTAGAATTAAGTATTATTAACTGAACTAACAAAGTAATGATTCACTGCACAAAGATAACATCTAAATGCAAGAGCAGAAACATAATATAGAGCAAATAAAGTGCAAGAGGACTCACTTCACTTCTTAGTGCAGCAGTAGCATTTAGGCGGTCAGCTGGGTCAATTGCAAGAAGGGTTTCAATCAGAGGTAGAGATGGTGGTGGAAACTCCTTAAATGTCTCCGCTATGCAGCGTTTATATGATTGCTGGGGCTTAAAGATGGTTGCATGAGGCAACTTTGATTTTCTCCAATATTCTTCTGAAGGAGAACCACATAGCTTAAATATCTTGTGCAGTTGTTCCACCTAGGCAAAACAAACAAGCACAGTGAGTGTCATTCATAATCTTGAAAAGCAGTGAAACTTCATCATGTTAAGCATTGTACTTTGATGATTGAGCTGAATACAACAAACAAATTTATCAAATGAGTCTAAAAAGAAGAATTACATCGGTTTCACTATTTATTGGAATGTCAGTTGTTAATTAAATTGCAGAAAGGCAAAATGCTCCAGCGCAGAATATGTTTGTCCCATAAGAAGGTGGAATTCTAACACTCATGGGTTCAAGAAACAAAAGCCCTAGGCAAACCTGGATAGTGCAAGAAACATTAGCAACCGAATTAAGCGATACGGTCAGAAGTTAACCTCAGTTCGACCAGGCATGATAGGCTTTCCAGCTAAGAGCTCGGCCAGGATGCAACCCGCACTCCAGAGGTCCACGCCCACACCATAATCAGTAGCCCCAAGAAGAAGCTCCGGTGGCCTATACCACAGAGTAACCACCCTACTAGTCATATGTTGCTTGTGATTGGGATCAAAGAAAGAGGCTAATCCAAAATCAGCGATCTGAAGAATTCCATCATTGTCAATGAGTAGGTTTGATCCCTTGATGTCTCGATGAAGAACATGGCGATTGTGGCAGTGTTCCAGTCCAGATAACAGCTGGTGCATGTAACATTTGACCTGCAATCCCATTGAGGTAGCAGTGGAACAACTTTAACTGAAGTTTTAAGCATCTCTTCAAACAGGGACAACTTCAGGAAAGCACAGAGTTTCAACTGTCCACCATCGAAACTGGAAGCTGTGGAATCAATCTTACCTGAGACTCGGTGAATTTGATCCCAGGGCTCGCAGCAAGTCCAGCCAAGTCATGCTCCATATATTGAAATACAAGGTACAAACTACACGACATTCTTGAGGTCACCAGACCCTCCAACTTAATAACATTGGGATGATCCAGGCGCCGTAGTATCAAAATCTCTCTCGCCATGAACTTTACACTCTCCGGTTCCAAGTTATCGAACCGCACTTTCTTCAAAGCGACAATCTTCCCTGTTAAAGTATCCCTAGCTTTATAGACATTACTGTATGTACCTTGCCCAATCTGAAAATTTCACAAAATAATAGCTAAGAAACATAAATCTGAATATATTTCACCTCATAGCTATTAAATACAAACTGGATCTTAACGAAGCCAGAAATAGAAAGTTCATCAAAGACAAGCAGAAATCTACAATCCTAATTCTCACTCATTCAACCGGACAAACACAAGAACTTGAAAACAACAAATGAGACAAGCATCCATCTAAAAAAATCCACCCATTGACCTCCAAGTGCACGAAACAATCAGATCACCGAAAAACCGTCTCGTTTCTGTCCAGATATAGAGCAAAACATAACGTCTTCCGGTGACATAGACGCCCTCAGCTATGCAAACAGTTTAACAGTATCTCGCGCACTTCAAAATCATCAGCAAAAGGCAGCAATCGCTGCATTGTTACCTCCCCGAGCTCATCACACCAAGACATAGACGAAATCCGAAGCACGAAGCACCAAATCGACACCGCATCAGGAGCCATTACCTTATCGAGCTTCTCGAAGCTGTCCGCCCGCCGCGGCGTCCATCCGTTGATGGCTTCCCCGGCGACCTCCGACAGCCACGCCGGCCACCCGGCGGCGACCTGCTCCCCGTAGAGGTGCTTCGGCGGGTTGCTCCGCCTCGGATTCGGCCTCGCGCCCCGGCTCCTCTCCCCCCGCACCCGCGCATTGACCCCATCCTCGACCGCCGCCGACGCCGTCCGCCGACCGCTCCCGTTCCTGACCTCCCCGACCTCCAACTTCGCGACCTTCACCCGGACCACCTCCTCCTCCTCGGCCTCGACCTCCTCGCTCTCCTCCCTCGCCCGCTCCCTCTCCCTCGCCCTCTCTACCGCCCGCCCCGACGCCTGCTTGCCGAACACGCACCCCATCGCGCCCGCATTAACCGCCCCCTCCTCATCGACTCATCCTCCCCCCACCCCCTCCCCCTCCCCACAAGCAACGCCGATTCTCGCGGCTTCCGCGCCCGCTCTCCCCTCCAAAACCCTAGAAAGCGCGGCGATGCGAGCGCGCGGAGGAGAGCGAGGTTCTACTCAGCTCGCCTCTCCTTCTCTCTACTCCTCCTCCTCCGCCGCCTGCTCCTTCGTCGCCGGCCGTTTTCTCGCCGGAGCTTTTTCCGATTGGAGAATGCGGGCGGGTCAGAGCTGGAGACGAAGCATCAAGATCAGGCAGCAGCGAGAAAGGAAGAAGGAGAAGGAAGGAGAGAGCGTTTTTTTTTTTTTTTTTTTTTTTTTTTTTTTTTTTGGGGGGGGGGCTGTGGGGAGAGACAAAAGCAAGAGGAGAGTAATGATTAGCAGTGTTTTGGTCTGCAATAGAGGAAAGAGGGAAGAGAGAGAGAGGGGGGGAAGAGAGAGAGTGTGGCACAGTCAATTTAGTCAAAAAAGAGTGAGCTGATAATAAATTAAATAATTTATGACACGTATAAATAAACAAAAAGGGGCAAAGCAAAGGCAGCCCCAGGAAAATAAAAATTGAAAATTAGTGAAAGCAAATTTGGGGTCCGTTTATTTCGAGGATTTTTCTGACTTTCTGATATTTAGATGACCAGAAACTAATCGATTTATTAAAAATATTTATCATGAATTGAAAATAATAGAAAATGGATTTCCTTTCAAGTGAAAAGGAAATCACTTTCTTAAAACTATCAAGTAAAAAACGGGCTATTTTCTTTAAATGATTCTTATGAAAAGTATTTTCTTTATTATAAATTTTCAGTGAAACAAATACATTTTTAATAACATAGACAAGTGTTGGGTTAACAATTAGCTTATTAATTATGCATTATAACAAGAAACCCAATTTCCAAAAGAATTTTATGAAGTAGAGTTGATGAGATCTCATTAAAATGATTTAATTTTTATTTTAAGATACGCGATGGATACTTATTTAATCTATAGGATGCGATAGTAGGTTATCTTCGAGTACAAGGAGAAAATTATGGCCATTTTCAAAGAATATTAATCAAGTATTTTTATAAAAAGATATATTAATGCGAATTTAGTTATTCGATGAGTGTCCGATAATATCCAAATGAAATCTTAGCTTTATTATGCGGTGTTGCGCCCTCATGATTGATTGAGAGAGACTTCGGTGGGAATTAAAGTTGCATGGGAAGCGAAATGGCTTCTCGCTTTTTTATGGCGATTTTTCCCCTCTTCTCATTTTTTTAGGTTAAAAAAATGCAACCCCACGTCTTAATATATAATTTTATTTTTTATTAATGTTTTTGCTGGGAATTAACTCATATTTTTTATTTTTTAGAGCCCCGTCATGCAAAAAGCCAAAAACCGACTGCGCTGTGCACTGTGCCGCGCACGCTAGACGAGTCAATTTCGTTCGATCCCCAAAGCTGAGGTGGGGCCGTTTATCCGGTGCGGCGACGACTACCATTTTGCATGTCTCCAGCCAATAAGGGCCTGCATGGTTGCACCCTGTTTCTGTTCCCAGGAACAGAAATTTCGTTTTTTTGTTCTTTTGTTTGCGAACAAAAAAAAACAAAACAAGCTAAAACACAAAAACTTGCTTTCTTGTTTCCGAACACAATCGAAACACTTTTTTTTCTTTTTCTCTTATTTTTTGTTCTTCTTTCTTTTTTTCGGCCGCCGGCCGGCCATGGCCGGCGACGGCCGACGAGGGCCGGCGCGCCTCGCCCGCCCACGGCGAGAGCTCGGCCCCCCGGCGAGGCCGAGGCTCGCCGTAGCCGGGCGAGGGTCGGCCTCGCCATGGCCGGGCGAGCTCGAGCTCGCCAGATCCGGCGAGGCCGACTCGCCGCCGGCCGGCCGGCGAGCCTCGGCCTCGCCGGATCTGGGCGAGCTCGAGCTCGCCGGCCGGCGGGCGAGGTCGGCCTCGCCGGATCGGGCGAGCTCGAGCTCGCCCGGCCATGGTGAGGCCGACCTCGCGCCGCCCGGGCGAGCTCGATCTCGCCCGGATCCGGCGAGGCCGAGCTCGCCCGGCGGCCGGCGAGCCTCGGCCTCGCCGCGGCGGTGGCCGCGAGGCCGCGCCGCCGCCCCGGCCGGGCGAGCTCGGCCTCGCCGGATCAAGGCGAGGCCGACCTCGCGCCGGCCGGGCGAGCTCGATCTCGCCAGATCCGCCTCGAGCTCGCCCGGGCCGGCGAGGCCGAGCTCGCCTAGCGGCCGGCGAGCCTCGGCCTCGCTGGCGGTGGTTCCGCGAGGCCCGCGCCTCGCCCGCCGGGCGAGCTCGGCCCTCGCCGCCGGTCGCCGCCAAGGCCTTGGCCGGCGACCGCCAAAAGAAGAAAAAAATGAAAAAGAAAAAAGAAAAAAGGAAAAATAAGAAAAAAATAGAAAAAATAAAAAAATTATCCAAATTTACCAAACATGTTTCTGTTTATTTTTTATTTAGAACAGTTTTTACCAAACGCGTATTTTTGTTCAAAAATTATTCCCCTAACGTAAATACTTTTTTCTATTTTCGCTCCCCTAACAATTTTTAAACAAACACAACCAAACGCTACCTAAGAGATCGAAATAACAAGAAATAATGACACGAATACTTCCTTAACTTTAATTTAACGTGCGATGTGATTTTTAAATTCTCAATATATTTAATATGATCCCTCAACTTTATTTCAATATTCAATATAGCTTGAAGAATTTATATAACTAAATTTGCTATACTGAATAGATTAAAAATTTAGGAACTATAACATTAAATAAGTTAAAAGCTCAAAAATCATGTTATATATTGTGTCGTTTTCCCAAGAAATAAATAAGATTAGATGAAAAATGATAATTTCACTTTTTCTTTTTATCTTTTTAGCTTCAAAAAGATGATTATGTGACAGTGAAGATGATGTGGCCATGCAAGCGAAATGGGGACAAGGAAGTCCTTTCTTGCAGCAGCATGCAAGAAATCTCGGTGTCGTTTTCGTAGCAAGCTGTATTTGTCTTGTGGGACTATGGATAGGCCAGTATGCTCTAATTATTTTTCCTTCTTTTTCTTTTCTCTCTCTCTTTTATGTACAAGTATTATTGTTTTTATTTTTCTTTTCTGGACGGTGTACAAAGTATTATTGTTGGTGAGTAGTGCTTATTTGCTTTTTTATATACTTTTGTTGAAAAAGCCATTGCAAAGAGTGCAGTTATGCTTTCCGAGAAGTTCGAAATTGGCGCATTTTCGAGATAGAATTTGCGTTGAATCTCCAATTATTAGCCCTCACATTTGAAGCACCATGACGGAAGATAGCGATGCTCATTTTGGTCGGGTTAACGCGGCAATTAGGGTTTCTGTAGCCATTTGTCTAATTAAAATTAGCGATGTTGGACTTGATTTATATATATGATATAATGTTAAACACTAACTAAAGAGAGAAAATCTGAATAAAGCATGACATCATGGATGTAACCCGTATATTGACAAGAATTATAATGATTTCATTACAAGTCGATTGTTTGGCTTAAATAATAAAAACCTTTGGTGCTTTATGATCACCCGAATTGAAATGATGATAAAGCTAACATGATTGTCGACATCAGAGTAAATCCCATGGACGTAGCACATATCATGTGCTCTAAACTCTCTTGCTTTACAAGGCTCGAAGTTCACTTACGTTAAGTGCGAAGGAGATAAATTGTCTAATTGGTTAAAAGAATAACGGGGCGCTTGATTTGGTTAAGAAGTGATCAATTTCAAGTTGGCTTCAGTCTAGAACCGGGATGTGGATAGGATTGGTTAATCCTAATATGATTCCCGAATTGATTCAATTCTCAAGTTGGATCAATCCAATTTAAGATTTTGACAATTTCCTTTTCTTTATTCTTTAAAAGAAAAAAATCTAAAATAAATAAATAAATAAATCAATCCTGGCAATTGAGTTCCGCACCTAGAATCAAAAACAGCATAAAACTAACATGTTTGGTCCATTCAATCCAATTCTTACGCCGATCCTATTCCGATGCACACGCCTAATTTGGACGCAACATGTCATTTTTACATCATGATTTCTCCAACTATAGATGGTAGTGGGTCATGATTATCACTCCATGTACGTTGTCTTCTCATATAAGGTGATGTTTGGATCCAGCCGTGTCTGTGATCAGTGATTACAATCTTAAACATGACTGTTTTTTAATTTTGATTGAGTTTACTCATAAGTAATATCTATAATTTGTAACTCACCGATTACAGTTGTGCTTGGACAACTCCTTAGACTCAAGCAAGTGTTAGGTCAGATTTGAGAATTTGGCACATGCAAGCTCGGATGACTAGGTGGATGACCTTTGGGTTCAGTGACCCGATCCTCATGTCCTTGATTAGCTGATGCCAGTTGAGTTGCAAGAACCAGCTGGCTTGGAGCAGGCTGGACATAGGCCGCGCCGAGCTATAGCTCTGTTTATTGACAAAAATTAAGAAATGAACACATCTCGGCGGCTAAAAGTTGCTCATGTAATGTTTATATCGTCGGTGTGCCATAAAAGTCTAAAATTTATGGCTGGACTTTCCAAACCACGAGATGCAGTAAAATAATTTTCTTTTTTCTTTCAATCCATCTCTTTCACGAAGAAGTATTCATAGAAAAGGTTTCATCATATCTGGATCGATATTTTGGCACAATTTATGAAAATTATCAATGAAATCTGTTTCAGCGTTCTCTCTCACTTGTGCTTATTCTGTGTATTAAGTAATAGATCATACATACATTACCACTCTCGTTTAATTCCTTACGCTTCCGCAATTTTCTTTTGGGTGCCGAAAATTTGATATATATTTGATAGGAATTTTAAAATGTCATTCTCAGTTTTATTTATGGACTTTTATATTTTGGGTAATCAATAATCGCCTATGATGAATAGTGCCATTTACTTCTTTTTTCGGAGGTTGTTTCCTTAAATGATAAATAAATATTTGGAATAGATGCACCTTGTTTAATAATTTATAATAAATGATGTTGTTTAACATACTCTTTTGTTCTATGCTATAATGTGAATATTAAACAAATGTTCATAATATAGTAGCAATTTCTGTAAATAAGTAAATTAGTTGGGCTGAAGGATGCTATTTGATATGAAAGTGAAAAACTCAGGATCTAAATGGTACGTTTCAAAAGTAGGAATGATGTTTTAATATTAGGTGCAAACCTCATCTTTTTTTTTTTCCTTTTTTGTGATTATCCTATACAGTCGGTACCGTTATGATGTTAGAGTTAGGCTATAAATATATAAAAGTTGTCCTTCTGCTGACTTTAAATTAGAAAATCCATGAATAAATAGGCCTTCATAATGCTTAAAGTGCCCTTTGAAAGATCGAAAAATGTCATTTTAGAGCTGTTATTTTGCTGAAATAATTATAAGAAATATCATAGTTTCTTTAGGCCTTTTCTGCTTGTTTAAATATGTGCATTAGAAAACTCATTGCTTAAAGCCAATCCATAGATTGAATATTGAGAGAATCGATATGGGCAGACTCGAAGGCCGGAGAGCTAGGACCTATTGAATCAAGAATCAATGCCCCAAGCGCGTCATAATTTTCTAAAGCACTTTCAAAAAATAATTAAAAATAATGATAATTTTTTCTTGAATATGCTGCTTTCAAAATCCTTATTGTATTTGGCGAAAGGGACGAAAATTCCCTCATCTGAGTAGGCCAAATGGTAACGTGGCCATGTTAATTTTAGAAGTAAGCATTATCATCTAAGAACGCGTTACTAGCCAATTGCACATGCATACCTGTCACAAATTCATGCATACTTGTATAAGTAATTGCATACTTTAATAACACAACGTTAGGGCGTAAAAAGGCAAAGGAATTACCCTGATTATGTCTTCGAAAGAACGAAAATGGCATCAATAATTTTAAGTAAATATTTAAGAATTGCATTTAGAGGCCTCAAATGGTGTGGGACTGAAACTTGTGGGGATGCTGCCCCTTCCCCACACGTAATCGAACCTCGCACCGCAAGCTTTTTCTTATCTTCGCAAATGAGAGATGCCTCCGCATGTGCACCTAGGTGTCTAATATATATATGTATATATTTCAAATTGAATGGTGGGACTCCATCTTTTATTTTGAATAAGTCATAAGTCTCCATTTTTTCCAAAATTTTCTGCACTCCTTTTCAACTATTTAACCGCAAATTCTACCAAACGGGACCTTAATATTAGAGATGGGGGAGGTGCTACAACACTATAGCAACTTAAAATTGGAGTAAAAAAACCTGCATAAGTTAGCGTTTGTCTTTTGATATATGGTCACTCATGAGCAATCTAGATGACAAATATGTCAGAGCTTATTTAATCCAAGAAGAATGTTTTATTATCATATGGATAAATTGTGTAGATCTTTATAGTAGATTACATCGGAATATCATTATTATATAAGCTAATTATATTTTTAAAAAAATACCAATGTTTGTAACATCGATCCAAACTTGCACATGACCTCTAAAGGGTGGGTGAGCACAACACATGGTGAAATTAGAGATGCCTAGTGTTAATTTTGATCAATGCTAAACAATAAAAAAAAATACATAGTTGCACACGAAAATGAAAAGGAAAATAAGGTCGAAGGAAGAAAAAGGAAAGGTGAGGTCTATATGTGAGGCTAATTTTCTTCTTTCCCTTTTTTTTAATAACTGAGAGACACAAGTGTAGAAGCTCGCTAACATTTTATTGAATATCTTGCAAATATCATAAATAGATTAACTATAGATATTTGGTTTGTACAGATAATCTTGGTGGAATTTGAACACGTGACTTTCAAAAAACATAGCCCTAAAAGCCTTCTTTACTCTAGCTCGGTTTTGCAGATGCTAGTCTCTATTACACCAGGTCCTAAAAGCAAGATTGCATCCGGATGATGATGGAAATAAAGCGACTTTCAATTATTATTTCTGACTGTTCGCGTTAAATAGCACGCATTTTTGCCCCTTTTATGTTTCAACCCGCGTGCGTAGTAGTCAGCCTAAGCCCAAACGTTCGGATTCCCCCTCATTAAATTCCATTCCGAGGAAAAAGTAAACGCATGGTTAGGACCGTTGGGCCACCAACTTGACCATCTCAATTAATTTAACTAAAACGTCAATAACAAAGCCTAGTATTAATTTCTTTTTCCAGTTTGGTAGATTGACATTGGACTTTGAGATTTGGACCGGCTCTGTCTAATAAAAAATACCCGCATACGCCTATATATCGTTGTTAAACTTATTTGCACAATCTTTCCTCGTGATGTTTTGGTATGCACGTACATATATGTATGTATGTATATATATATATATATATATATATATTTGTGAAAATTAAAAAAATAAATAGGAAAGAACCCTTTGATGGTTTGGTGGAACTGTGACCTCGCATTCCCCTCCACTAAAAACGACCCCCCTATTAAAGAGAGTTGGTGGCAGTACATTAGGTAGCAGGTCTTGGGTTGACCCCAGCGTTGATATGATGCTCTTTTTTACAATACTTTTTGCGTTAAATGTAAAAAAAAGAAGAAGAGAAAATAGTAGCCAATTGACCACTCAACTATACACACACCCACACACGCACGCTTTTATTATGTATGAATAGACAACTAAATTAACCCCTTCTTTGACAGGCTCTTGGGTGAGCTTGGTGGTGTTTTGTTCAGTAGGAATTTCTAAGTCTATGCAATTCTTGAAGACAAGATCCTGAAAAAACGAGGAAATGAGACAAAACGAGGTTGGTGAGTTAGGTGAGTATATTCGCTGGATTATTTCTAACAACCTATGGCACCTCATTCCCTGTCGATGGTTTCAACCCGCTTGACAAGGTAGTAGAAAAAGAAAGCGAGATTAGAACAGTTGAAAAAGCCCTTAATTTTATTTGCTCAAACACGTTAAGAAAGGAACTAACTTTGAATGATGTTTCTTCTCTTATAGGAATTTTGCCATGTCTGAAAACGGAAATGCAGCTTTCAACCCTCTAAAAGAAAACCCTTTCTCAAAGTCGATTTGCTTTATTTATCTACCCCATCACTTGATCAATGGGAAAAAAACTCAATATACTTCTCACTAAACATATCCGATAAGTGACAAAGATATATGGTAAATTTTCTGTTGATATGAACATGTGACGATTTGAAACCAGATCTCACGCAAGAAAGATAAACGCACCAATAACTATTAGACTCTTATTTCCCAATTTTCTTGTAATGATGGCCCATTATTCCACCCAATGGCCCGTGTCTCTTTCATTCTGCTGAGTTTCTTGTACTGAAGCATAGCATGATGGCCGAAGATCAATTCTCTATCTCAAGGACCACCGAGGAAGAGAAATACTCTTGGGAGTCTTGCGAGGAACGCCTGAGAAAGACATGAGAGGAGGAGACGAGGGTGGGGTCCCTTTGGTACGGTTGGTATTTGGTCGCTCGACATGATGAGGGCAGAGGGAGATGGTCGGGACAAAATTAATCAACATGGGACTCCTAATGCCTCTTTCCAAATAATGCCAAGCTTGACGTAAAGTCCCCATCTTGTTGAGAGAGGGTATCTTCTAAGGATAAAAACTTCACCATCCTAAGCCATCATGAGTTCATTAGAGTATAGATGTCTGTCGTTTTCTCTTTCTCGTACAATAATAAGATGATGTCTCTTAATCGGCTCTCAATGTTTCACAAACTGAATAAAAGTCGTCTCTTAGAATCTATTCAGTGGCAGGCCAACGATACCAGACCTTGGGGATTCAATCGCGATATGAGCTCGAAGAGATTGCATCTAATGGAAAATTCAATATGGGAACTACACACTTGAGAGGTAAAGACTTTCATGCAGATGTGGCAATGCAAATTTGGATATTAGAAATTCACAGAGATTTTCAAATGCTCGCTTGTGTGTATAATTTGTAAAAGGATTCAGTTCAAGCCAAACGTTGCGAAATGAGGATAGGGAAAACAATTCGGGTGGGGGTCATGCGTCTCGATACTTCGTGTGGGGGAATTGGGCATCTTGTAATATGAGATCACAATCACAACTAATACAATTTCATCTTGCATGACCTTTTTCTATTTTCTATTTTATATTTTTGCAATTTTCAGCTAAATAATAAAAAAAAAGAAAAAAAAAGGAGAAATAATTTAGGGCTTTGTGTTATTTTATTTTCTTACTTTTATACACCATAAATCTCTCGTATAGTAGAGATTCGTGCTTGTTTTATCGTTACTAGTGTTTATAGATTTTCAATGTCCTAGTGGAATTACGAATGCAACATATTTTGTAACATTTGAATAAATATAAGGGACAGTCGGGCCTCAAGGCTGTTTCATAGGCTTGGCCCAACCACTGATCGGGCTTGGAAAGCCGGCCTAAATATTCCAGCCAAGCCTACCCATTAACGGGCGGTCCCAGGTGGATAGAGGGCGGGCTTCGACAGGATACAATAAAACCCAAATTTCTAATTTCGAGGGGAAAATAGTACAGAACTCATTCGTGAACTACTAAAATAAATGGTTAACACAATGAAAATTTC
Organism: Eucalyptus pumila; assembly: GCA_016097595.1. Taxonomy (NCBI): domain Eukaryota; kingdom Viridiplantae; phylum Streptophyta; class Magnoliopsida; order Myrtales; family Myrtaceae; genus Eucalyptus; species Eucalyptus pumila. The sequence continues at coordinate 50,390,497 of CM027853.1, forward strand.
CAAATTGGTATACTGATGACAAATTTACCATAAATTAATTTTTTAAATTAAAAAAATCTTAAAATGGTACACTTGTGACAAATTTAGCATTGATTAGTTTTTATTAAATTTTATAGTTAAATTACTGAATTTAATAATACGTGATAGTAGAATTGGTGTACCGATTTAGAGTTTTAACCTTCCTTTGTTAGAGGTGAACTAACTTGCGATTTTTCATGGTATTACAAAGTTAGGTAAATTTGTTACAAATGAATCAAATTAGGATTTTTAGTTATCAAAAAATTAATTTTAGATAAATTTGTTATAAATGTACTAATTTACAATATTTTTATAGTCAAGAAAATTTTTTATGATAAATTTGTCACACATGTGTATTAATTTGAAATTGTTTGTGGTATTAATCCTAAAATAAAAATGCACAAAGATCTAAAATTATTCTTCACTCGATTTCCGTTTTCATTTAAACTTTTAGCCGAAACTTGCCGCAAGGGCAGACCTATGATGGATCAGTTGACCGGGCCCAATAGCCATCTGAATATTCTTGGTCTTGAGCGCGTGTTTTGCATGCCGTGGTCGAAGCGAAATGGGAAGTCATCCTCCTCCGTCTCCTGAAACCCTAATCTAGAATCATCTCCACACCGCTTCTAGAAACCAATCTCCCCGTGAGATTCTTAAGATTATTAATAACTACTACAGGTGATCAATCTATTAGTCTCACTATTCTTAATTCCTTCCACTATAATATCTCCTAACTCACCACGAGAAAAATCACGAAAAACTCGGAAATTCTGGAGAATAGAAACGGTGCAACTTTTTCTTCTTCCTCTCGTTGATTTCTCTTCTCTCGACCGTGCCAAGTCACTTTTCAAACTTTTCAAACTGTCTCTCTCGGTGGCACTTCTCACACGGGAAGTGAGAACGTGCAGTTACTTGCTTGGTTCTTGCGTGGGAGACCGAACTGACCAAGCTCTTGTTGAGCTGGCGGAAAGGTACTCTTGATCCGTCGGTCCACGGAATCCATCCCCAGCCATGATTGAGCAACCGGTAGGAAAATTAATCCACGGTGGAATTCTCGCTATTTATGAAGGGTGTTTCCGGACTTAGCCAAAGTTTATGCTTGACCCGAGTTCAAAGATCGATTTTTGGACAGAATCTGGAAGTCATGCTGACCTAGTGACTTGGGCCGGTGTAATTTCTTAATTCTCAATTATTTAGGTCATCTCTGTCGCACAACTTTATATACTCCATGTCTATACAATTTTTATTCCTCATTCTATTAAATTAAGAAGATGATTCGCGAGGCTAGGTCGAATCATGAAATTTGCAGTGCGGATAATCTGTTTCTTAATAGAAGATATATTGTCGCTGTCATCATAGATACCGTGCTGTTTCTTTTTAGGTTGTTGAGTCGGATTTGAGTCTTCTAATTGTTACCCTTTCTTGCAAATTCATCAAATTATAATTTGAGTCCTCTAGGAACTTCAAATCATATTTCCCTCTCTTTCTTCCTCGGTTGTTTTCTTTTCTCACCAAACTTTGTGGAAATTCGGCATAAGCAAACTTCCCATTAATTTCCCAAATCTGTTTTCTTCTCTTTTGCTCCTGTCAATGTGAAAGATCAAATCTTCATCGACCCCTTTGAAGGGTAAGGCCTGGTCTTTCTTTATAATTTACATATGATCAAGGCAAGAGTCACACCCCAACAAAGCATACCCAGAAAATGAAAAGAGAAAATAAAAAAAGCAACTCAAATACGACAACTGAAATATATGCCATGAAATTACACTAAGCCAAATATCAACGGGTAGAATCAGATCCTCCGAGGATCAGAAGAAAAACTTGGCCCTACTAGATGATGCGAATCTGATCGTCAACACGATATGGACTTGCTCGGTTACAAGGGAATTTCCTTTAGAAGTCAAGGTCAGCTTAGGCACTATCTGTAGATTACGAGCTATAAAAATGCAGCTAGGAAGGTTGAAGAGGCGTAAAGCAACTTGGCATCAATTGTCAAATGGGGAAAGTATACTGCAAGTTCAACACCGGCCGCGCCATTGATCTGAATGCGTTTCTGGTAGTGGTGGTTCTTTTCCTACTGTTCATGGCTCTGTGCGTGGCCCCCGAGGCGGGGCTACCGCGTCTATCGCTTCCCATGAAGATGGGCTGATGCTGTTCATTCGCTGTCTCTTGATCATGTATGTTTCTCTCCCACTGTTGCCCGACTTATGGAGAGAGAGAGAGAGGGAGAGATGGCAAAGCCTGAAGCTACTTTGTTGTCTTCTTTCTTTGCAATGAGAGTTTTCAACACTTTATGTATTGTAGAAATTTTGTTTGTTAAACTCTCTATGTAGAGTTCAACATTATAGTGGCTACAGAACTTACAATACGAATAGAAAAATTTATAGTTTTATAATTTCTTTGGTCTTGGTCTTGGTATGCAGACTGTTTTCATTCTGCTTCGTCCTCCTTTAGTTCCACCAGCTTCGAATGTTTTCTTTAGCATTAGGTATAAAGAAGACCACTCATCACCCACCGTCCCGCGGAAGAGAAGCATTTCGTGGGGCAGTTTTGCGACGTGGCCCTGACGCAAGGAGAAACCAGGCAAAGATTTTTTTTTTCCTTTCTGAAACATAAACGCGAGAGTTGTTAGGAAATGGAATGTAACATGATACAGACATTGTGTTTGACTTGTGCATAGAATACTTTCTTCTATGGTTTACCATTACTTGTAATAAACTGCATTGGAACATCATCATCATCATCATCTAAAATCAAATCTAACCTAATAAACAAAGTCAATCTTCACAGATCAAACTGTGCAGTTCCTTCAAGTCATCTTCCCCTTTCCTTCTTTTCTTGTTGGTTTGCTGACGAATTTTGTTGGAAACCATTAGCAAACTTCCCATGAATTTCCCAAATTTGTTCACTTGCCTTTTGCAATAGTAGAGTCTTGCCCCTTACTTGAAGGATAAGACCTGGTCTCTCTCTAATCAAATGTACGATCAAGAGCAAGAGCTACCCTCACATCTCATGTGGAGAAACAGAGAAAATATTGGGTGGGTTTAACCCAACACGTAGGCATATGGGAGAAACAATCAGCGATCGACACGTGGCGCCACGTTGGCGAGGGCGTCAGGGCGTTCAAAATTCGCGCGGGCCGACCACTCTGACGCTCCCTCTGCTCTGCTCTGCTCTGCGACGCCTGCGCCTGTCAAAATCGTCCTCTCTCCTCTCTCTCTCTCCCCGTTCTCCGTTCCGTTCCGTTGCGGGGGAGAACAAAACTCTTTACGAAAGCTGCTTCTCTCCCCCTCCTCCTCTGCTCTCTCTCCATTCTCGCCGACGATCTCTCTCTCTCCATTCTCGACTTCGACGCCCTCTCGGGACTCCGACGCTCCGACGCTCCTCAAGGCGGTTGCCTCCAACGCCGACGACGCCGCCTCCGCCTCCACCCCGACGCCCTCTCACGACTCCGTCGCCCCCGACTCCGACGCCGACGCCCACCTCCGCCTCCGCCTCGGCCGACGCCCTTTCCACCTCCGCCGAAGCCTCGACCGATCGTTCGGCTGCGGACTCTGCTAATATCTCACAGCGTCCTCGTCAGGTACAGCAATAGCTTCTCGGTCTTTGATTATCTCTGCTCGTTGTTATTCGGGCGAATCTGTTCCGGCGACTCGAGCGCGAGCTGACGCGCTTCTTCGACCTTGTGGACTTCTTCGCAGTGTCATCTGCTGCGTTGCTGGGGTTCTGGCTCTGCTTTTGCTGCCGATTCTCACCGAGAACACCTACATTCCAGAAAACGCCCTCATGCCAGGTCGATACTCGTCACTAAAGTGATGCCCTCGACCAGTGAAAATTTAAGGCCAAGATTGGAGCTTGACCGTTCTGCTGCGTGGATTGGGATTAAATCATTGTAGGTTGGGATGCTGAAGTTTCGTATAGTCAGGCATTTTCAGTCTCTTTGTTTGTGCTCTCTGATTTTTTAATTCTAATTTTGAAGGATTGGGTTTCTAGAGCCTCCAGCATTGGAAGAAGGGATATTGGAGTCCTATTCTATTTTTCTTGATGTTGTTCTTAACCAAGTCTCCAGTGATTCTCCTGTATTCTCTCATGCGATCACTTGCTTTTAGCTTCTCTTTGAAATGCTTGGTTTGTTGCTTTCTTTTGATTTGTCCTTTCAAGGAACAAAAGCAATATTGTTGCCATTATAGGAGTCTCATTTTTCTCCTCCTTTTTGCATTTGGTGTTGCTTTAAGGTTGTAAGCTATGGTTGAGGTCTGCCTTATCTCCAAGCATCATGCGAAGCACACTTGTTGGGCAGTGTTTCCATTCTCGTAATGAAAAAATTCATAAGGATATCTTTGAACTTTTCCAGCCACTTTTTCAGGCATGCATTTATCTCCTGTCCTTCAATTACTTCTTTTACTTTCAAGTGCTGATGTCTGTGATGGGTAAATTTTGACTTCTCCAGTCTCTTGAAGCTTGGCAAGATGGCGAGCTTGAGAAGCAAAGAAGGAATTTTCTTTATTTTCTCCTCCATCAAGTGCCAGTTAGCAGCAACTTCAGTGTTCTTACTAGACAAAAAGCTCGCCAGGTACATATTCTCTTGTGAGTTCAGGTAGTTTTATCTGGTGCACTTGTTTGGTTTATCTAATGGGCTGATCTTTCTTGTTACTTATTCAATCTCGTGTTTTCAGATAGCTTTTCTTATCATACACAGAGGTTACAAGATGAATCCACCTTCTCCCCCTTTTGAATGTTCATATATGTGGTACGGCTATATCTACTCTATATCTGTGCCTTTTTTGTATTGATTTTTCTTATGAATTTTGCTTCAGAGGAGCTCCAAATATAAAGAGCCTTTGAAGATTGCAGTGTTTTTGCCTGATGTGATGAAGTTAATATGTGCTTTGGCAGCTCATCGGAAATTTGCAGCCCTGTTTGTGGACAGGGGTGGCATGCAAAAACTCCTTTCTATTCCTAGAATTGCTCAAACCTTCTTTGGTCTTTCCTTTTGCTTGTTTACTATTGGTTCGATTCAGGTGATTCTTTAAGCACTTGGTTTGCATGATTCTTCTGTTACTGGGTCAAGGCTGTGGTTTTAAAGATGTCATTAACCTTAATTTATAACATATTCATCTCTTTTGGGCTGATCTTTTTAGGGCATTATGGAACGAGTGTGTGCCCTTCCTTCAGATGTTGTGCGCCAAGTTGTTGAGTTAGCCATTCAGCTTCTAGAATGCCCCCAGGATCCGATGGCACGAAAGAATGCAGCCTTGTTTTTTGCTGCTGCTTTTGTTTCCAGAGCGGTCCTTGATGCTTTTGATGCTCTGGATGGTTTACAAAAAATACTAGGTGTCTTAAATGATGCTGCCTCAGTAAGATCTGGAGTTAATTCCATATCACTAGGACTATCTGGTTCAAGTTCACTTCGGAATGACAGATCACCTCCAGAGGTGCTTACGTCATCCGAGAAGCAGATAGCTTATCACACGTGTTGCTTTACGGCAATATTTTAGGGCACATCTACTGTTGATTGTGGATTCAATTCGTCCATCTAAGACTAACCGCAATGCTCCCCGGAATATTTCGAGCATGAGGGCAGCCTACAAGCCCCTTGACATTAGTAATGAGGCTATGGATGCTGTATTCCTACAATTGCAGAAGGATCGGAAGTTGGGTCCTGCTTTTGTGAGAACACGGTGGCCAGCAGTTGATAAGTTCTTAGCCTGTAATGGACATTTGACCATGTTAGAATTGTGTCAGGTAATTGCCTTATGTTCTGCCTTAACCTTCTGTTCTTTTTGTGGGCATTCAATGCATCTTATTTTTCTATGCTCCCTGTATTCAGGCCCCACCGGTTGAGCGCTATTTGCACGATTTGCTTCAATATGCCTTGGGTGTTCTGCACATTGTTACACTGGTACCTCAAAGTCGTAAAATGATAGTGAATGCTACATTGAGCAATGAGCGTGTTGGCATTGCAGTTGTATTGGATGCTGCAAATATTGCTAGTACTTATGTGGATCCAGAGGTGAGTGATCATTTAATACTTCAATGTCGATATCACTTTTATTTGTCTTTATGGTGACAAAAATCTGAGTCATGAACCTTTCTTTCCTAGTAATTCTTATGCATTATTCCTGCAGATCATACAGCCTGCTTTGAGTGTGCTAATTAATCTCGTGTGCCCTCCGCCTTCAATTAGCAATAGACCTCCTATGCTTGCACAAGGTCAGCAGTCTGCTGCTTCCCAAAGCTCCAATGCCCTTGCCATGGAATCTAGAGATAGAAATGCAGACCGCGGTATCATGGATCGGATTGCTTCTGTGGCCATCCAGAATGATTTAAGGGATCGGAATGGTGAATCTAGTGGGGTTGATAGAGGTTGCACAACGTCATCTGGGACTCAATCTAGCACAGCTCCTTTGACACCTGTTTCTGCATCAACTTCAGGATTGGTTGGAGATCGTAGAATATCTTTAGGTGCTGGGGCAGGTTCTGCCGGTCTTGCTGCCCAGCTGGAGCAAGGATATCGTCAAGCAAGAGACGCTGTCCGTGCTAATAATGGCATAAAGGTCCTTCTGCATCTCCTCCAGCCACGAATATACTCACCTCCTGTTGCTCTTGACTGCATACGTGCTCTGGCTTGTCGTGTTCTACTTGGTTTAGCCAGAGATGATACAATTGCACACATATTAACAAAGCTCCAGGTGAGAAGTTTTGTTTCTCTGCACTTGCAGATTATACATTTAGTCATTTGAATATTATTCCGCTGATGCTTAAACTGCAAGTTGTTGTTTATATCCTGAGATGTGGATTCTGTCAGAGTGTTTTCTGTATCATGTGCAATTTTTGAACACATTTAATCACTTTGAATTTGCACTTTCCTTAGTACACAGAAGTGCTGCTGCCCTTGTCTCCAAATGTTGGATAATTGTTTTGCAGAGTTTCCAAGGCCTTGACTCATGGAAGCTATGAGTCAGCCACCAATAATTCTGTGACGGATAATTGTTTTTCGATCCAAAGTTCGAATTCAGTTTGTCAACAGATACAATATTAAATTTCTCGTGTATATGGAATTTATTTGATTTTTGTTCATAGGTTGGGAAAAAACTGTCAGAGCTCATTCGAGATTCTGGAAGCCAGACACTTGGGAATGAGCAGGGTAGGTGGCAAGCTGAACTAGCCCAGGTCGCCATTGAACTAATAGGCGTAAGCGAATGATATTCCTCATCTCAACGTATGTCAACAACTGCATATGTCAGGGATGCAAAAAATGCATAATGCTCCCACGTGTGATATTGTTTATTATAGCAAGATTTTAATAATGTGCACTTGTTTTTAAGTTTCAATAGTCAGTGAGTCTACTTGATCCCAACTCTGTTAGTGACCCAATTTGATAAATTCTCGGGACATCCCAAGTAAGATCTTATTTTTTTTATGCAAATTTGTTTATGAACATTTTGCATTGTGTACATACTTATTTTAATAGATGGTGAAAACATGAATCAGGTGTATGAGCTTACAACTTTGATAGTGTATTCGTTTGAGTTTTTTGAGTTCCAGCTTGATAAAGATATTTTTACCTCTTTATTAGCAGGCAAACTATGTAGAAACTCTTTGTTGTTAGCTTTCTATATGTCAATACTTTCCGTGCTTGGCATGTAAATCTTGTATTTCATGAAAGTTTTGCTGGAAGCCCTGATCCTTTAACCCTTTTTACGAAATGCAATGGACTCCAGAACCTCTTGATTAGTAAAATCAAAATCTTAAACTATACCACCCCCTCCCCCCCCCCCCCCCCCCCCAAAAAAAGAAAAAAAAAATTTAAGCCATTGTACTGGGTTTCGAATACGCGATTATTGGCTAGTCAGCAGCTTGTCACTACTTAAGAAAAAACAGAGATCTGATTTTTTTTTTTTTTTCAGAAGATTTAAGACTCGAGTGCACTAATGGCAAGGTTTACAAACTGATTGCATTCCATATACAAGGTTACTTTTTCTGAAGTAATTCTAAATAGTGATAAGCAAAACTTTTAAGGGAGTGAACACTATGGATACCCATATTTAATTGCTTATATAGTGCTTGATGAGCCCATAGGGTCTCTACATGTACCTGCTTTCACTACTCGTGATTACTCATGCCCAAAAACGGCCATAATGTTTTAATGATGGATACAGAGAAAAGAGGAAAGGTTTTATCCCTGCTTGGCTGGGTAGCTATTTAGAATTCAAGTAAATTGTGGCCAGCATCTAAGTGTACCATGTGGCATTGTAAAAGGAATATGAAACAGATTAAGGTGATCAAAATTGTGTAATAGCTCATGCATGTTGTGAAATCCTTGCATCCCCAACAACATAGACACACAGAGAAGCAGGGAGGGAGACAGAGAGATCAGGGCTCGCCAGCTCTGGGATAGCTCCCATGTCTCGTTTCCAAATTCACTCGGGTCAAAAAAGGAGAAAGGAATCCTGGTTGGAATGCAAGAGAGGATCCTTATGGAGTTTTTTTTTTTTCCTCTTCTTCTTTTTTAGTTTCCATATGATGCATCTTGTTCCAAATTACTCAAATTTGCTTTCATTGCGAAGCACAGTTATATCGTAATTTTGTTTATGCATATGTAGATTGTGACAAATTCAGGGCGTGCTAGTACGTTGGCAGCTACAGATGCTGCAACCCCTACCTTGAGGCGCATAGAACGAGCAGCTATTGCCGCTGCCACTCCTATTACTTACCAGTCCAGGTTTGTTTTTCTTTTAAGTGAACTCTATATTTTGTTGATGTCAATGATTAATGTCATGTTAATTTAGCCTCCGAATTGTCTTGCCCAACCAATATCAGGGAACTTTTACTCCTTATCCTTGAACATCTGCAAGCGTGTGGTTTGGGTGGGAGTGCTGCTATGCTGCAGAAAGAGGCTCAACTGACTCCTCTCCCATCGACTGTGGCCCCAGCATCTCTTTCATATACAGCAGGCACCCAAGAATCAGCCTCTGTACAGTTTCAGTGGCCCTGTGGTCGCACCCCACGTGGATTTCTATCTGAAAAGTCAAGATTCTCTGAACATAATGATATTTCCAGATTGAGATGTGACTCAGCAGGATCTTCAATACGGAAGAAACCGCTGGTTTTCTCACCTAGTTTTGGTTCACAATCAAGGCAGCTGTCTTTCCATGATGGGAGTTCACAACTTAATAAGAAGCTATCCAGTGTCATAAAACCACCTGCACAAGTAATTGTACGTGAAACTCCATCGGAAGCTATGGGGAAATCTTTTGTAGATACTGATCCCCAGTGTAAGACTCCTATCATTTTGCCAATGAAGAGGAAACACCATGAGATAAAAGATAGTGGCTTTGCAATACCTGGGAAGAGGTTACAAACCGCTGAGCATGGGCTGTGCTCCCCTGCTTGTGTAACACCTCATTCCTTCCGTAGAAATGGTACATCAACTGATTCCTCTGGGTTTTCCACACCAAACTCAACTAACAGGGACTTACATGACCGATCAACATGTCTTTTATCTGATGTGGATGACAGTCCATATGTTAATTGTCAAACAGGTCACACAACTTTCACTGACCATGGGTTACTGAATGATCCCCATTCTAGCAATAACATAGAGAGGTTAACTCTGGATTCTCTGGTTGTTCAATATCTGAAGCACCAGCATCGGCAGTGTCCTGCTCCAATTACTACTCTTCCACCTCTCTCACTCTTACACCCACATGTTTGCCCTGAACCAAAGCGGAGTCTTGATGCTCCATCAAATGTAACAGCGCGTCTTGGCACACGGGAGTTCAGAAGTGTGTATGGTGGAGTCCTTGGAAATCGCAAAGATCGTCAATTTGTTTTCAGTAGATTTAGACCATGGCGAACATGCCGAGATGACAATAGTGGTCTCTTGACTTGCATAGCTTTTCTTGGGAACTCTTCTCATATTGCAGCTGGTAGCCATGGTGGAGAGCTCAAAGTCTTTGACACCAATACCAATAGTGTCTTAGACAGCTGCACAAGCCACCAGCAATCTTTGGTGCTTGTTCAGTCACATGTCTCAGGCGATACACAGCTGCTGCTCTCATCAAGTATTCAGGATGTTCGCTTGTGGGATGCCTCTTCTATAGGGAATGGACCATTACATCCATTTGAAGGGTGCAAGGCTGCTAGGTTTAGCAATTCTGGGAGCCATTTTGCTGCATTATCATCAGATTTAAACAATAGACAGATTCTCTTGTATGATATCCAGACCTATCAGATGGAGCTAAAATTGTCGGACACAACTTTTGGTTCTTCAGGTCGGGCGCACATGTATTCTCAGATACACTTCAGTCCATCAGATACAATGTTGCTCTGGAATGGTGTATTATGGGATCGGCGAGTTTCTGGCCCTGTTCATCGATTCGATCAATTCACAGACTATGGGGGTGGTGGCTTTCATCCTGCTGGCAGTGAGGTAACTAAACGCTTGTATTGTCTTTCTGTGCATGCTGGTTTATGTAAGTGCAGAAAATTAATTAGCTGATCACAACTTCACATTACTGGTAAACATTATAGCTTCTTTGTTGAGGAGTGAAGGTGCTTTGCTCTCTCTCTCTCTCTCGCTCTCTCTGTCTCTCTCTCTCTCTCTTATGTGCACATGTCCACTTGTGATTCTGTAATTATGTAGTGAGGGAACCTGGGATATACAAGCTTGTGATATGAATTCGATCGTGTGAGACAAGTTAACCATAGAATTCCTATGATGTGTGTGGGCGTTGTTGTCTTCTTTTCAACCCTATGCCTTTGTTATAAAATAATTTTTTGGTGGGACTTGCCTTCGAGTTACAAAGGGCTGGTACTGATGCTTAGATAGCAACTCCTTGGCATACGTTTATTGTGCCCTTAAGTTAAGAGTGGTTGGTCCATTATGCTCATTTATCTTGTGTGTAATATACACGCACTTGTTGGTGATCACACTTAAGTTTGGTTGCATTGCAGTAGTTGATTACTTTCTATGATCTCGTTCCTATTTACTCAAAACACATGCGAGTCTGCTCGGCTTTATTTTGCTTACCATCTAAACTTTTGCGACGATCCCATTGTTACAGGTCATAATAAACTCTGAGGTGTGGGATCTACGGAAATTCAGACTGCTCCGGAGTGTTCCTTCCCTGGATCAAACAGCAATAACATTTAATGCACGCGGTGACGTAATTTATGCAATCTTGAGGAGAAACCTTGAGGATGTAATGTCTTCTGTTCATACTCGTCGTGCCAAGCATCCTCTTTTTGCTGCATTTCGCACAGTTGATGCGGTCAACTATGCTGACATTGCAACTATTCCAGTAGATCGCTGCGTCCTTGACTTTGCAACAGAACCGACGGATTCATTTGTGGGGTTGATCACAATGGATGATCAAGAAGAGTTGTTATCTTCTGCGAGGGTCTATGAGATTGGTTGACGGAGGCCTACGGACGACGACTCTGATCCTGATGATGCTGAGAGCGGGGAAGATGAGGAAGAAGATGACGACGATGCTGATGTAGATCCTATATTGGGCTCGGGTCTAGATGGTGATAGTGATAGTGACCCTGATAATATGAGCAATGACGATGATAGTGTGAGTGATCTTGATGACGATGATGAGGAAGATGGGGATTTTATAATGGATGGTTTTGACTTTGATGGTGGACCTGGATTATTGGAAATTGTGACAGAGGGAGATGGCGATGACGACGACGGAAGTCAGCTGGTTGAATCTTTCAGTAGTGATGATGAAGAGGATATCGTGCGCAATGGCTTTGGCTTCTAATTGTTGCCAAACCTTGCTGTAAAACATTTTCCATATGTTTAGATAGTATGATTTTTTTTTCTTTCGGTTGAAGTAACTGAAAGGCGGAGGAGGCATTTTGTTTTTGATATTATTCGGATAGGTGAGGGTGAATGAATTATGTAAATTTTCAGTATCTCATGCAAAATACCGACCTATCCATCACGAGTCTGAATTATTTCAAAACATGAAAGGATTAATTGCAATTCTCTTGTTGGCCATTGTGTAGGGGGAGTTTTTTTTTTTTAGATAAGGGGGAGTTTAGAGTTCAGATCTCCGCACGACACGATTACGCTGGCAATGGTAGCGATTCCTTCCTCGAACCAAGTGAAGTCACCGGGAGGTACTGACACGATCACTGGTCTTACTCTTGGGACACATGTAGCTGTCATCGTCTCATGTGCAATAAATGAAAGGGTTCTTGTGCACACCCTTTATAGTTAAGCTCATTACACTAATGAAACTGCTCTCTTGATTTTACTCTCCCTCAGACATCCCTCTGTACTATGCACGCGGCGACCCTTTTTATAAATTCTCATTGAGAAATCCTATGTGGCATACACGTCAAGGAATTTCAATCACAAATTCACTGCTTGGCCCACTCTCAATCATAAACAAATTAAAAACTGGCTTCTATGATATTTCTTATTACCAAGATGGTGTATCATGAAATCTGAAAGCACTTCAATCTGGAAGTTCGTGCGCACCAGTTAGTCAAAACTTGAGCCGAACCCATTGCATAAACTCCCATCTCCTTTAATAAATAGAGGAGAAATCATGTTACACATCAATTGCATATGATACAACGGCATTATTTAGTGAGTTGCTTGTGTTATCAAGAATCAAACTAATGGTGATGTGTACCATTTCCAACCCGTGCTCATGTCCATCCATTCTCTGGGCTGAGAGATTTAACCCGGATCCTCATTCTCATTGTCCGATTTCATTTGGCAAGGGACAAGACCAGAAATGTCCAAGTTACAAGTGGCTAATCGTAAGAAAATATTTTACTGAAATACACCAAAATCAAGGAGCACCATACGATTGTGTCAAAGAACAGCCCGGTTATAACACCATTACTACTAAGTCCTCTCGTGGGGAGATTCTAAGTGGATCACGAGGGAAAAGCGAGGTTTTCCTGATATTGTTGAGACCGCAGAAGAGCATAACTACCCGCTCCAATCCCGCTCCAAAGCCCCCATGCGGAGGTGCCCCATACCTGCACAAAATCACCAATTATGCTGACTCGTCAGAATGGAGAAATAATCATGTTCACTCTGATTAAGTAGCTAACCAAGAACCGGATTTGGATCATCAAGGCTTTGATAAGCTAACGCAACCATTTCATCAGTGATAGTGCAATAAACCAACCGTTTACAGGAGAACAAAGGTGACCAAACTGAATAACCTGAAAGAGTCGATGTATGTTTCAATAGTCTTCACATCAATTCCACATGACTCTGCACGTTTGGTAAGGAATTCAGGAACATGGACACGCTGAGCTCCTGAGATAATCTCCTCGCCTGGGACAGAGTAATACAAATCAGAAGTTTGCAGTCGAACATGGGTTGAATGCAAGCTTTGCTGGTCAAGAGACACTCATATGGGAAACTCTCAAGCATTTATAACGCAATCATGTGAGGAGACAAATGAGATTTACTAGGCATTAAACGGCCTCCAGATGCAACTTTATAGAGTTCATGCAAAAGAGAAAGCAGAAGCCTCATAATATATGGAAAAAGTTCTAAACCATCTTGGATTTATGGTAAAGATGTCATTATTAAAGACTTCATGGTATACAAGAATCAATGGAACATATAATTCTCCTGACATTTCAAGCCTTTGCTTCCATCCAATTTCCCCACTGTCTTTTTGAACAATTTGACCATGCATTTTAAACAGTTTCAAACAAACTGTAAGGCCAAATAATCAAGACAAAGGCATAATTCCGAAACCATCAATCAGAGAAAGTTTGCCGACATATAGAATGGCCCAATAATTTACCTCTACTAAAAACATCAAATGAATTACTGTAGGCAGGATTGTCATAACACAGCATGGTGTAGAATGGCCTAACAGCCAAAGGATAATGACGAAGTATATAGAACTCGGTGCCATACCTAAAATTAAAAGAAAGCTTGGTAAGTTAATTATACAGAAAATAATTACACTAACAATCTGAAACCCAACTTAGTACTTCAGGCACATGAAAAATTATTTAACATATTACTTTTCTAGAATCAGCTGACCCAATTTTCTCTCTACTTCTGTGTTCAAGTCACCTAGAGGATCAATCTCAACACCGGCATCCTATACAAGCATAGTAATGTCAGAGCACCAACGGAAAAATTTAGCACGCGTGAAGATATGTAGGTTCAGAGCCAGACAAACTACTTCAAGAGCACTCATCGACAAACCGGTAATTGTAACAAATGGAAAAAGCAACCTCAAGGATTTTAGACCAAAGACGATTAGTTTCAAGACATTACTAACCTTGAGTATTCAATCAGTAAGTTGATTCCATCTATACATGCTATATTGGACAATGAATTGACTCCAGAAACCCAATGCACTCATTCCAAGGGAGACAAGAAAACAAACTCTAAACAACAATCAAAGAGAAACTACCAACCCTTTGTTGACTGGGTGAATCTCAGTCTTGAGGGGATTTCTTTAGATTTAGCTCATAATAAGAGCTTATTGCTGAATGGACATGATTTTCCCTACTCAATCAAGGGTAAAATTCACTAAAACATCAGTTCCAGCTGAAAACTATCCCTAAGTAAATATGCTGAAAATTGACCCAAAAGGCCAAAACAAATGCTGGAACTCAAATATATAAACTATATCCATCACATTCGAAGCAAGTTATTTATTAAACAGCATGTATCAATCTAGTGAATAACGGTGATTTTGGGACTGCTTTGACATCTGGAAAGCTCATAAGTTGGGTGTTTAGTAGACATTATTCATAAGTGCCAATGAACCCATATGCTGCCATTATATCTGTTATAGTTCTTTTAAGTCTCGGCAGTTATTTAGCTGCCAAAAAATTTCTCCTCACCTTGAGCATTTGAAACCCTTCTTGAAACGTAAGCCGCAAGGTCTTTCTCAAGTACTGCAATTAAAACTTATTGCCCATCAGGTGCACTATGTTTTTTGTAAACATTACCAATTATGAGGATTGCGGGGAAAAAAAAGTGGATCATATCATCACCTTTAAAGGTTCAAAAGGGTATTGTCTTCCGATAGCTTCGAGTTCTTTCTTGCAACTCACATTCAATGAGTCAAACATGGCAACAAACAACTGGTCCATGATGTCCATCACCTGCACATAAAAGTCTGGTTCACTGAACCGAATTGAAGCACAAAATAAATGCAAAAGTACCCAATCCCACCTCAAAATAATGCTTCTTAATCTCCATTTCAACATCAAGCCCAGTAAATTCACACAAATGCCTTTGTGTGTAGGAGTCTTCTGCCCTAAAAACAGGGCCAATCTAAAAAACACGCCCAAAATCACCACAAATAGACATTTGCTTGTGAAGCTGGGGTGACTGCGCCAGGCACGTGGGGCGCCCTTTATAGTCCAGCTTAAAAACAGCAGAACCTCCTTCACTGGATCCAGCTATCAGTTTCGGCGTATGGATTTCAAAAAGCCTTCAGATGACAAGAACTGCCTAATTATCTGAACAATGTGGGATTGTATAAGTTTAGGTGTTAGACTCAGAACACATTATCCAAGATAAACATATATAGCAAACTGGGAGGAACCTTGGCCGCCGAATGCAGAACAGCCAGAGCATCAACATCTTATCTTAAGAAATTAGACGATCTGTTATTTGTAAGTTAGTGACTACAAAAACAACCCATTTTCAGTTGAAGTAAACAGAAACAAAGGAAACAGACTTCCCCATTTCTACTATCCTTTCGCCCCATGCATCATAAAGCTCCCTAACGTTTTGAGCCATATCCTCCTCAATGATTGGAGGAAAAACATAGGCATCAGATAAACTATTTTGGACCATAACATTTTACATCTAGACATCTTGCAGTTATTTCCTGTACGTGCAGAAAAGAGAGCAAGACAGAATCATGTCATTTTCTATGGACTAGTTGCTGTTGTGAAAGAGGGTAGAAAAGGAATACAATGAGTTTGGGAATTTCATCGGGTATGGGACATGGGGGAAGCTCACATTGCCAACTTGACTCTGGATTCGAAAGATGCCTTGATTAGCAGGCGTGCGTATGTCGAGGACCCTGAAATTTAACCTCGCATCCTGATTAACACGAACGAGCTACTCCCCGGCCTGCGAATTATGCGAACAAGGAACTTAAAACAGGAGAGCCTTAGCCTGGACACGAGTGGAAAGATGAAATGATTATCGAGAGAGAGAGAGAGAGACCTGGAGAGCCTTCTCGATCTCAGCCTCGCTGCGGGCAGCGTCCTCGAGATTGATGGGGGAGGGTGGGGAAGGCCTTGCTGGCGCAATGGAGCTTGAGGACCTGAATCTCCACCTGCTGGGAGGCGCCCTTCATGGGGGAGGAAGGGAGGGTGAGGGTGCCACGGACGTCCACGATGGACTCGCGGTTCAAGGACGCCACGAACTTCACCATCTGCCGGCTGACCGAGCCCTCCTGCTCGGTCACCACGCACTGCACCGTGAACCCCTCTCCCTCACCGCCACGAACGCCATCTTCTTCCCCACCGCCCTGATCGCCTGTGCCCTCCCCCGCACCAGCACGCTCCTCCCCTGCATCCCCTCCCCCAGCGCCCCGACCTCCGTGTACGGCTCGCCCACCTCCTCCTAGGACTGCAAATCGGGCAGCGGGACCTCCCCGTAGTTGACGGCGAGGGGATCCTGCTCCTCCTCCTCCTCCTCCTCCTCCAAATGCAATAAATGACAACGCATTAGAGCCAGTAGGAAACTTCCATCCAAATGCAGATGACATTTCCGCAGCAAATGATAAAATCCAAAAGATTGAATTGGAAGATATTTTCCCCACTAATATCAGGTTCGACAAACAACAAGCGAGATCTGGCCCAAAAGACAACCTTGGTAAATGACAATGGAAGAACATTGGGATCAATTTCAACCAAAACATCAGTCCATAACATGGGGATGCACATCCATCCTCTCTATTCCCGAGAAACAACCATATTTTGTGAACTGAAACCACCCCACGCACCAAAATCCTCCTCCTCCACACCATATGGAAGAAATGCTGGCCGATCATCATCTTCATCATCATTCAACTTGATGGCACCTCTACCAATACTTGGGCGTGTGTGAAAACTTAAGGCTGATGATATTAAGTCAGCAGCATCAGAGACCAAGATAGTTTGAATGAGATCAAGGGCAGGTTGCCGCAAAGAAGGATGAAGAGAAGAATCCTTCAAGGAAGACACAAGAGAGGGACCCCTGTCCAGTTCAGTATTTTCAGAAATGAGCAATATTATCCTTCTTCCTTGTACATGTCAAGAATTCTAAACTCTGAGATTGGACACTAAAGTTCCATTCACAATAGATAGAGTTCATTGGGAAAGAAAAAGAGGGATGAGTAAAGCCAATACACCTCCATGATGAAATATTTGAAT
The DNA here is from genome assembly GCA_016097595.1 of Eucalyptus pumila. Classification (NCBI taxonomy): domain Eukaryota; kingdom Viridiplantae; phylum Streptophyta; class Magnoliopsida; order Myrtales; family Myrtaceae; genus Eucalyptus; species Eucalyptus pumila. Next base: position 50,407,906 of record CM027853.1, read on the forward strand.
CTAATAAACGATCATTTGTGAAATAAAAGCTCACTCTCAAGTAAGAATGCCTAAACTTGAGGGGCAATTATCCCTCAAGATGCAGCCTTCATCATTTTCCCTTAATGTGCATAGAGCAAAATTCATAAGAAAAATCAATACAAAAAAGGCACAGATATAGAGTAGATATAGCCGTACCACATATATGAACATTCAAAAGGGGGAGAAGGTGGATTCATCTTGTAACCTCTGTGTATGATAAGAAAAGCTATCTGAAAACACGAGATTGAATAAGTAACAAGAAAGATCAGCCCATTAGATAAACCAAACAAGTGCACCAGATAAAACTACCTGAACTCACAAGAGAATATGTACCTGGCGAGCTTTTTGTCTAGTAAGAACACTGAAGTTGCTGCTAACTGGCACTTGATGGAGGAGAAAATAAAGAAAATTCCTTCTTTGCTTCTCAAGCTCGCCATCTTGCCAAGCTTCAAGAGACTGGAGAAGTCAAAATTTACCCATCACAGACATCAGCACTTGAAAGTAAAAGAAGTAATTGAAGGACAGGAGATAAATGCATGCCTGAAAAAGTGGCTGGAAAAGTTCAAAGATATCCTTATGAATTTTTTCATTACGAGAATGGAAACACTGCCCAACAAGTGTGCTTCGCATGATGCTTGGAGATAAGGCAGACCTCAACCATAGCTTACAACCTTAAAGCAACACCAAATGCAAAAAGGAGGAGAAAAATGAGACTCCTATAATGGCAACAATATTGCTTTTGTTCCTTGAAAGGACAAATCAAAAGAAAGCAACAAACCAAGCATTTCAAAGAGAAGCTAAAAGCAAGTGATCGCATGAGAGAATACAGGAGAATCACTGGAGACTTGGTTAAGAACAACATCAAGAAAAATAGAATAGGACTCCAATATCCCTTCTTCCAATGCTGGAGGCTCTAGAAACCCAATCCTTCAAAATTAGAATTAAAAAATCAGAGAGCACAAACAAAGAGACTGAAAATGCCTGACTATACGAAACTTCAGCATCCCAACCTACAATGATTTAATCCCAATCCACGCAGCAGAACGGTCAAGCTCCAATCTTGGCCTTAAATTTTCACTGGTCGAGGGCATCACTTTAGTGACGAGTATCGACCTGGCATGAGGGCGTTTTTCTGGAATGTAGGTGTTCTCGGTGAGAATCGGCAGCAAAAGAGAATCACTGGAGACTTGGTTAAGAACAACATCAAGAAAAATAGAATAGGACTCCAATATCCCTTCTTCCAATGCTGGAGGCTCTAGAAACCCAATCCTTCAAAATTAGAATTAAAAAATCAGAGAGCACAAACAAAGAGACTGAAAATGCCTGACTATACGAAACTTCAGCATCCCAACCTACAATGATTTAATCCCAATCCACGCAGCAGAACGGTCAAGCTCCAATCTTGGCCTTAAATTTTCACTGGTCGAGGGCATCACTTTAGTGACGAGTATCGACCTGGCATGAGGGCGTTTTCTGGAATGTAGGTGTTCTCGGTGAGAATCGGCAGCAAAAGCAGAGCCAGAACCCCAGCAACGCAGCAGATGACACTGCGAAGAAGTCCACAAGGTCGAAGAAGCGCGTCAGCTCGCGCTCGAGTCGCCGGAACAGATTCGCCCGAATAACAACGAGCAGAGATAATCAAAGACCGAGAAGCTATTGCTGTACCTGACGAGGACGCTGTGAGATATTAGCAGAGTCCGCAGCCGAACGATCGGTCGAGGCTTCGGCGGAGGTGGAAAGGGCGTCGGCCGAGGCGGAGGCGGAGGTGGGCGTCGGCGTCGGAGTCGGGGGCGACGGAGTCGTGAGAGGGCGTCGGGGTGGAGGCGGAGGCGGCGTCGTCGGCGTTGGAGGCAACCGCCTTGAGGAGCGTCGGAGCGTCGGAGTCCCGAGAGGGCGTCGAAGTCGAGAATGGAGGAGAGAGAGATCGTCGGCGAGAATGGAGAGAGAGCAGAGGAGGGGGAGAGAAGCAGCTTTCGTAAAGAGTTTTGTTCTCCCCCGCAACGGAACGGAACGGAGAACGGGGGAGAGAGAGGAGAGAGAGGACGATTTTGACAGGCGCAGGCGTCGCAGAGCAGAGCAGAGCAGAG